>JACEVL010000458.1:118084-554116 GCA_020284085.1 Aporrectodea caliginosa | reverse complement strand
AGTGATAGACGGCTGCGAGCTGGGTGTACTTAGCATTTTTTCGAGTAGCCGCCATTTCTGCGGCAGCCCCGGCTGTCCGAGAAGTACTCGGTAGGTAAGAAACGGCCAGTGTGTCTGTGACCGTCACATCCCAAACCAGGCTCCGCCCCGCTCGCCAAGGGATGAGAGTGAGACCGTCAGGTCTCTTGCCATCTGTTCTCAGGAGGCCGACCGGTTCCTTGGTGGAGGGGTAGCCGGCTCGAACCAAGCTACGAAAAATAAGATCGTTTAGGGATGCATGTCGTGACGATCGGCCCGGACCCAACCCACATGACAACCCATGGGAGCCCTCTGCGGAAACAAGAGAGCCACAGACACAGCTGTGCGGTTCGCAAAGAGGCACACCGAGGCGTAGGCCAACCGCGACTCTGACCGCCTCATCGTCAAGTCTCAGCCCGCAAGAGGTGATGGGGAGAGCGAATAACCAATCGCCCGAGTGCGGGGCAGAGACCGCCCTAAAGCGTGCTTGATGGTAAGTGTCTGTGAGCGCGGCTTTCAGATCTGAGGTGACTCCGTCAATGAGGGGCTTATCCCAATAGGACTGCTTGTGGGCATTCTTATTATTATTATTATTATTATTATTATTATTTTTATTATTATTATTATTATTATTATTATTATTATTATTATTATTATTATTATTATTATTATTATTTTTATTATTATTATTATTATTATTATTATTATTATTATTATTATTATTATTATTATTATTATTGCTGATTAAAATTATAATTGACGTACACGGTAAGCATTTACCCAAATCCCAACCGGTATAGCAGTTCATAAAATTTTAAAACATATTTTAGGCATGTTTTCATTGCTCATCCAACTTCTACTTCTACTAAGACATATTTCCATCCCTCATCCAACTTCTACATCTACTAAAAATATTTTAATCGCTCATCCAACTTCTAGTTTTACCGCAATAATTTAGCATCAAAATCATTTTTTCATCGCTCATCCAGCTTCTATTTCTGCTATAAATATGATGATCCAACTTCTAATTTTACCGCAATAATTCAGCATTAATACCATGCTTTCATCGCTCATCCAACTTCTAGTTTTACTATTACATTTTCTTTATGACCTGCTATACCGGTTGGGATTTGGGTATATGCGCACGGGGCAACACCGAAATGTGAAACTGAGACTCGAATAATTATTCAACGGTCAGGAAAAGATGCAGTTAGATCAAGTAAAGCCTTAAATAGTCCTATGTGGAAATTAAGCTATCACGGTTTATATAATTTTGGCGTAGTTAGTAAGCTATAATGAGCCAGCTTACCCATTGACTGCTCATTTATTTCTTCATAATATTATTTAAATGTCAAAAACAGCAATAACTCTCAGTGGCTGTAGTACGTTGAAATATATTTGTGGAATAGCTTGGATGATAGTACTGTCTCAGTGGACACTATCACAGCTTTTAAGAGGAAGGTAGGGCTAAATTGGGCTATTAACTATGTTCCAGGTTAATTACAGTGGTTCTAACACAGACTAAACGTCTTCTGAACCACTTAAAACCCTTGTTATGTTATGTTATGTTATGTTATATTCGCCAGATGACAGGATATACTTTCAGAACCTCCAGCTTCATTGTTCTTATAGTGAAAGACTTGAATCGCTCGCCATTTTGCGCTGATTACGGTATAAAGTATAAACCTCTGGTATAATCCACCGATTAGGGGGAAAGTCGGCATTAATGCCAAACCTGGTTAGTTTCTATAACTTTGTGCATATAATTTAGTGGACAAGCACATTTAATTAACGACAGCTAGGTCAACTAGGGAGTAGTTCCTCGTCAGGCATCGTAATAACTCTTTGGTCAACATGCGTTGACTCGCTCTAAGTTCTTAACTGGGGGTACTTCATTTTATGGGGTTATCCCGTAGATTAGGTTGGTAAATTATTTGAATGCCTTCAATGCCGTACTTCACGTTGGTAAGTAAGCAGTCTACCTATGTCCATCATAACTATCTTTCAATCTCGCTTCCATTTCATAAAGACATTTTTTACATCAGTCCAGATTCTATTTCATGTACCGCAAGTTTACCAACATTTCGAAACACCTTTAGGCAGAAACGGTAAGAATTTTTTACTTTAGTCCACTTGTGGGATTTTGGTTTTTTTCAGCTGTAGGGCCTATTTGAGAAAAACTAGGTGTGTAGTAAATGCTTGAGCACTTCCCTTTAACGCGAAATTTAAAATCTAGGTCGCGTTGGTTTCATGTATATATTATAGTCGGGTAAAACCGTAGTTTACGTTGCCAAATTATTTTATATGGCCAGTTTAAAATGGAAGCTGGATTGATGAAAAGAATTGCTTGCCTAAATTGAAGTAGGATTGTGAGAATAATTCTTTGTTTAAATTGAAGTTGGATTGAATAAAAATAATTAATGGCTTAAACAGAAGTTTGATCAATGAAAAATAGTTTTTTTCTTAAATAGAAGTTGGTTGGATGCGAATAATTTTCACCTAAATGGAAGCTGGATTGATAAGTTATCATGGAAATTGGCATACTGCCTACTTGCCAACGTAAAGTATGGCCTTGAAAACATTAAAATAACTTGGGAACATAAACTACTGGTACCGTTTTATTCATATTCGGATAGCAGATAATTATAATCGATATAAAGTAATCTATCGTTTTAGAGTTCTAAAGTATTTGCCCAATGCAGCATTATTATTTTTCATCAATCCAACATCTACTATGGCAAGAATCCTTTTAATCAATCCTGCTTCTATTTAGGCAGGAATTCGTTTTATTGGTTTAGTTTCTATTTAAGCAACAATTATTTTAAAAAGTAATATTTTTCATCAATCCAACTTCTGTTTAAGAAAGAAACTTTTCATCGGTGATCGTGCTTTTTAACGTATTCAATTATTGACTCTTGCGTGGGTTTCAGCGTTGGTCTAAACCGTCGAATACAAGTGTGATTGATGAAAAGAATTCGTCTAAACAGAAGCAGGATTGATGAATATAATTTTTATTAAATAGAAGTGGGCCCAATGAAAACAATATTGCTGAATTAGAAGCTGAATTCATAGAAAATAATTCTTAATTAAATCAAAGTTGTAAAGATGAAAAATAATTATTTCTTAAATAGAAGCTTGATCCATGAAACGAATTCTTTCTTAATGGAAGCTGGATCGATGCAAAGGATTCTGACCAAAGAAGAAGTTGGATTAATGAAAAATATATGCTACAATGGGCGAAATATTAAAAATGCTAAAATACAGGATTACCCGTTTCATCAATCTAAATCTAAGTAAGCAAAAATTATTTTCAGCAATCTGACTTCTATTTAGCATAAATTGTTTTTGTCAATCCAACTTGAATTTGACCCATTCTAAAAACCCATACAGTGGCGAATAATTTAGGACGCTAAAATTATAGATTATCCTATATAATATGCCGAAGGAAAACTAATTATTTTAACCATTTTGATTTTCAATATGTGTGCCAAAAATTTGATTACAATTACCCTTTTAACTGTTTCTCAGGTGTTGGGCTGGCAGGGGCGCCTCTATATTCTCAACAATTCCCAAATTAATCTGTCGTAAATTCTTCATAATTATATAACCAAAAACCGTCAGTTTCCAGGTCTTCGTTTATGTTCGTCTTACTTACATATCTGTTGTTTTTTTGCAACCAATTTCAATTTGAAGGCTTTCTAGAAGTATAAATTATTTCAGCCATCATAATTTTTATGCAGAATTGAATCAAGTAATCTTTCACTTTAGATGCCTATATGGTTTCCATAGGGACTGACAACAAGAACTTTAAGATGATGAAGAAGTGGAATGTTTGCAGTATGCCTTTGCTGTGCCTTTTCATTCCACTTAAATCTGTTCCCACCAGGATACATTTAAGATCATCTTTTTTAGCTAGCTGTTTGTTAAGGTAGAAGGAACATAATCCTCCGTACATAATCCCCCAGATAAAATCCCCCAAGCTAGGACAAAATCTAGGCTAGGATATAATCATATAATGCTTTTTGATTCCACTGGAAAACTGTATTATTCAAAACACTCCAAATTTGTTGAAAATTGTTACAAGCAATTAAATTAATTAAATTAATTAAATTAGTATTAAAAGTATTATTTTCATCAATCAAACTTCTAGTTTTACAAGAAATTGTTTACATTAATAAACCAACTTCAACTTTCACAAACAATTGTTTTCATCAATCCACCTTATATTTAAGCAAGCATTAAAATGGGCGAATAATTTAGAATGCTAAAACGATAAATTAGGTCTAGCGGATTTTCTTCCAATTCGCCTATCGTTCCATCTCGCAACTTAGCAAAAGAGGCTCTTGATCTCTGGGCCTTTTACACATTGGTCCTTGTCAGTGTAATTCACTACCGACTTTGTGGCACCATCCTCTTTCCCTTTCCCATAGTTTGGAAACAATTAAAGAAATAGAGCTTTCTTTCCAGTCTGTTTGGTCTTTGGATCTTTACTAAAACTCTCCTCTTTCTTCTTAGGCTGTTTCTATGTCTTGTCAGATTCCTCTGTGGCCTCAAAACACAACTCATACACGAATATGGCTCCAACAATACTTTTGCTTTTGTAGTGACCATTGATTGAAACCTTCAGGAATATTAGAGTTACAATTTACAAGGTCTCACCTCAGATTATATTTGGTATTCTCTTCCCTTCACCTCCCTCGCCATTTCAACTCTAAGCATCATCCACCTTAGCCGTCTGACTGTCTGCCTGCCTGACTCTCTGGATTTTGACCCCTGCCCTGCCTATCGATTCTGTTTTGGTTAAGCGCCTGTGAATAAGCTGGTTTCTGCGACTTCGCTTTTTGGGCGCTTTAGAAATATCGAGATTACGATTACGATATTATTGTTTTTAGGCCTACTCATCATTTCCAGTGCATTTACGAGCTTTTTACGGTGATTCGTAAAAATAATAATAATAATATAATAATAATAATAATAATAATGATAATAACAATAATAATAATTATGACAATTTATATGGTGCCATAATACAGCCTTGCAGTTGCAAGGGTGCCTAAAATTGGAGAAGTTAAATATCTGAATATTTATAATTTGAATAATAATGGCAATGCTCAGTAACATTAACAATAGCACCTGCAATGCTGTACTACACTGTGTCCACGATAAAGTAGATCACTAGACTTTGTAAAATATCTTGGTCATTTGTAGTACTATAGGTACTAAATTTGGTACACATGAACTTCAGTCTATTCTATCTATACCCTGCCAATTTTTATTACAATTGATGCAACGGTTACGAGGATATACCCTTATGAAAATGGGTGGTTCAGGAACCAAGTTACCAACACGTAAAACGCATAGAATGACGTCATTCTTCTGGCTACTGCAGGTGCAGTGTAGTAATTCATCACTATCTTATGTTGAACCTTGACGTGATTGCTCAAGACCAAGAACTGTTGGACTAGGGTTTTACAAAATATCTTTCAAGTCATGTATCTTAATTCTGTCATCTTTATTGATTAATTAACCAAAATAAGGCACATCACAAAAGCCAGTCATGGCTGAAATAAAAGTTATAAGTTATTGCATGTAACAGCTGCACAACAACAGAATTGAGTGGTTCCTGCGTTTGTGGCCATAGAAAATTAAGAATTTATATAATGATAGAAATATTATGAAACATATACATGTAAATGTAAACTCAAGTAAACTTTAACATGGCAGATTTGTTCTTTTATAGACTCAGCACGGAAGAAGCCTATAATCCAGAAGAAATACTTATTCATTTCATGAACATAGGCAGATAGATCTACATTGTTTTATTCAACTGCCTCTACTGAATAATCATGAGACGCAATACTGGAGGGAAGCAACACATGTGCAAATTCTGCAGCAAGCCGTTTGATCAGGTTGATTGTCTCAAAATTCACTTGAGGACTCATACTGGAGAGAAACCATACAAATGCCAGTTGTGTCCCAAATCATTTTCCCAAAGTGGTAGTCTGAGGATACACATAAGAACCCATACTGGAGAAAAACCATACAAATGCGAATTATGTCAGAAATCATTCACACAGAATGGTAATCTAACCCAACACATGAAAATTCATACAGGAGAAAAACCTTACATTTGCCACTTATGTCAAAAATCATTTGCCATAGGCAGTAATCTGAAAGTGCACATGAGAGTACATACCGGAGAGAAACCATACAAATGCAAATTATGTCAGAAATCATTCACACAGAATAATGTTCTAAGAACACATATGATTACTCATACCGGAGAAAAACCATACAGATGCCAGTTATGCCAGAAATCATTTTGCCATAATGGTAATCTCAAGAGTCACATGAGAACCCATACTGGAGAAAAACCATACAACTGCCATCTGTGTCTAAAATCATACACAGAGCATAGTAATCTAACCAAACACATGAAAACTCATACAGGAGACACAAAATCTTACATTTGCAAGTTATGTCAGAAATCATTTGCTGACTGCGGTGTTCTGAAAAAACACATGAGAATTCACACGGGAGAAAAGCCATACAAATGTGAGTTGTGTCTTAAATTATTTGCACATGTTGGTAATATGAGGAGTCACATGAAAACTCACACGGGAGAAAAACCATACAAGTGTGAGTTATGTCATAAATCATTTTCCAAAAGTGGTAATCTGAAGAGTCACATGAGAGCACATACTACAGAGGAGCATTTTCTATGCCAGTTCTGTCAGAAATTATTTGCAAATGTGGCTTCCCTGAAGACACACATTCAAGTACATACTGGTGGAAAACCATACAAATGTGAGCTATGTGATAAATCATTTAGACAACGTTCTAATATGAAGCGTCACATGAGAACTCATACTGGAGAGAAACCGTATTTATGCCAGTTCTGTCAGAAATCATTTGCAGATATTTGTTTTCTGAAGAAACACATGAAAGTACATACTGATGTAAAGCCATATAAATGTCACGTCTGTCATAAACTGTGTAAACAGCATGACCATCTAGAGAGTCACATCAGAGTCCATTCAGGAGAAAAGCCATACTTATGCCACTTATGCAGTAAAGCATTCAGAAGGAGAAACACGCTTACCATACACATAAGACGTCATGTTGGAGTAATGCCGTCTGATGCAGAGAGCAAGCTCAATGGCAGATCTGTCACATTAAATGGTGCGAACAGTACTTCTGGGAAATATTCTGTCTTTACTGGAAATGAATGTCTACAGAGTTCTTATGCTAGCGATGTTTCTGACCTGTCAAAGAATGTCGAGGCTGATCATTGCATTTCTATCAACGACATTAAGTCATTGGGAGACAAGAGATCGTTTATGGCAAGACTTTATGGATGTGGAATATGCAATGAATTATTTGAAATGGGACAGAGATTTCTGGAGCATTGTGTGACCCATGGAAATACTCCACCAGATGAATTATTTAGCGATCTTTGCTGAACTGTATTTTTCGTTAGAATTAAAACTACGCAAGCATGAAACAGTTACAAATTAGTTTCTTAACAGTGTTACCTGGGTTGGTTCGAATTGGTGAAAAGGTAAGGACTGGAAAACTCATACTATCTTCTCTGTCAAAAACGTTCTTCTTCCCTGAATTCGTTGACTTGTAGTTGCATATTTTTTGTGCTGCTGTGCAAAGTCGTCTTTGGACAAAGATGTTCTACTAACATGTAAAAAGCGCGCAATCGCTTCACCTTCGTCGAAGAAGCCGGGATTGGATCCGGACAATATTAGCAACTGCCGGCCAATCTTGAAGATTACATTTTTCTTTGAAGGTTATCTAGAAGATTGTGGCTCATCAGATAGTACGCTATATCGAAATTGCAATCGAGCTTCAGAAAGCGGAATTCGATGAGGTTCTGCACAAACTGATCTCGGACATCTGCGACGCAATCGACTTTGGACGTTTCACGCTGCTTCCTCTCCTTAACGTAAATGTGGCGTTCAACACAATCGATCTTGATACTGGCCCCAGTGTTCAAGGACCCCAACACCTCACACGAAATCGGTGCTTGGCGTCTAGACTGGATCAAGTCCTTCGTGGACGAATGGATTATGATGACCATGTGCTCAGACTGTACGACTTAGACACCAGTTCAATTCGGTATACCATATGGATGAGTACTCGGGCGACAACGGTACACATTGTACACTGACTAATGTGACCTGACTAATGTGACCAATGCTCTTGGAGCGCGGCTATACCAGTACCGGTACGCTGACGACATTCAACTGTACAGCGTTTCCAACCCATCCTACAGACTTGCCAGCATATCGTCCTCGCATGATACTCTGGCAGAAGTAAAGTCTTGGATGTCTAACAGTTGGCTCCGGTTGAACCTGACAAAGACGCAATCCATCTGGTTGGATAGACTGATTGAGCTCCCAAGGATTGACGAAGAAGCGATTAAGGAGTTCGCTATTTCCAGACTGTAACTAGCAACTCGTCGTCCTTAACTTTGGTTGTTTCTTCTGAACGGTGAACTAACAATGGCTGGCCACTTGTAACTATGTACAATATTAATATGCAATTAATATCATACATATGCATGACATCATCGTTCTCTGTTGGTAACTATGGAGACCTAACTGTGGAATGCAGTGATTTTATGTGTTTTCCCATCCAGAATATTACTTTCACTTTCTAGGAGCAACAGTGCACACAGGTTGAACATGATTTACTTAACTGCTTTAGTTTCGTCCACTGTGCAGCTCAAATCATATCTTTATGATTTGGCAATATTGCAATTATGCATAGCTTAGTCAGGATTTGTTGGTATAATTTGCTGTTATTTGCTGACTGTTGGATTAACTATCTACCACTAACATACATCAAATAATTAGGCTATAATGCACATAATCTTATACCAGCCATCATCTTAATATGTTGGTAAGTAGAGCCCTAATTATTCAGGTCTCCCTTTTGTGCCCAACTGTCCATTATTGAATATTCGTGTTGAATTGTGAATACGAAACTACTTGACTTAGCCTACGGAATGTTCAGTTGAACCAATAATAAACTGGTGATTATGGTTATGGTTAAATGAAACGTTAAATCAAAGCACAAAAACTGCTTTACACTTTCTTGTAAAGCACTCAGCTATCGTGGAAATAATTTGCTATGTCTACGTCAGGGTGAACATTTGAATGTCATTAATTCTATTGGATTATTTAATATATCATAGCTATGTACTCTGTGTAAGTTATAGCACGAAATAGACCATTGGTATTTTGCAGTTTTGTAGACTTTGCAACCTGCGCATCCGTTACTATACTGAGAGCTGTCAACATAACTATAGCCTACCTCACTTAGTTAACAATTTTCCTGCATATAATAAGCCAGGCAGTGGTATATCTGTGTAATGGAAACATAAGCCGCACTCAATTGTGCATTGTAGGTCTTGAAAGAATGGACTCAAAAACTGTTGAATGCGTGTATTTGTGTTTATATAGATTTATTAATGATATGTATGTATGTATGTATGCTTTATATATAATGTTAGCACTATAAAATACTAGCGCTTTTTAGACTTGAGTTAATATGCCAATTATGTCATCTGACAATTATTTCAAAATACTAGTCTCATGATTAGTGAATAATCTGTATCACTAACTGTATAATCTGTTATCTAGGAACAATAAAAGATCTAATTGATTGATTGATTGATTGATTGATTGAGACTGGAACATTAAGCTTCATGATGTGTGGGTGTGGTTTCGCCCAACGAGGACCGATCAAGGAGGAGAATCTTTACTTAATTCTTCGATCACTTTTATAGGAGACCTTTTGGCAGATTATTCAGTTGAGAATGGACTACGGCGGACGCATGGTGAATTTGGGCTGCAACAAAGGATAATTATATAGCACTGAAAAATGTCGGAGATTTACATTACAAATAGTAGTATCTGCTTAAGTAGACTTCCATTGACTCGGATGATCATATTATGTCCAATTGCAGACACGTCTCAACTTTAAATGTCATAAAATTGTTCAAAGATAGTTATGAATCGTAGACAAACATAAAGACAGACAGACAGACAGACATAGAGAGGAAGAGAGGGAGAGAGCCAGACTGACAGACATTGGCCTGGGACTGAGATCGTTCACGCAGACGGAAATATAGACATTTTCAGGTAGATAGTGAATGCCAGCGATAGACATACAGAGAAAGAGAGATAAAGGGAATCAGAGAGAGAGAGAGAGAGAGAGAGAGAGAGAGAGAGAGAGAGAGAGCGACAGCCAAACAGACAGACGGACAGACGGACATACAGAAAGACAGTAAGACAAAGCAACAATGATAGAGAGGCAGAGAGACAAATCGATCGAGACAAGAACAGTGAGATGAAGAACCGCAGAGACCGAGACAATAAAAGAGAACGGAGGCTGAGACAAGTGGAGAAAGAGAGGAACGTAGGCCTATCGGTTGAACTTTGAACCGACCAGATAATTATTTAACTGAGTCTTCGACTGTATGAATGGTTCCATTCTTTCGCAGTCGAATTCCTGGGTGCCACGACAATTCGTCTACAGACTTTTCGTCTACGACACCATCTACAGACATTTCGTCTACGACACTTCGTCTACAGACATTTCGTCTACAGACATTTCTTTTACTGACAAAGTTATTTGATATTGTCACTTTAAAATGGAAGCTGGATTGATGAAAAAACTGTTTCCCAAAATGGAAATGAGATTGATGAAAGCATTCATGTGTTGAAATAGAAGCTGGATTGATCAAAATAATTTTTCCTGTAAGTAGAAGCTGGATACCAAGCTGGATTGATCGATGAAGCTACGCTTTCCATTTAATAGAAGTTGGTTTGATGAAAATAATCGTTTCAGTAATTAGAAGCTGGATTCCTGAGAATATGTAGCACGTTTTAGCGAAACTAGAAGTGAACGGCCTCTGTTGATTAGCCCTAATGGATACAGATACACTCGTAGGCGAAATGTCTGTAGACGAAGTGACTATAGACAGATTGTCGTAGACGAAAAGTTTGTAGACGAGTTGTCGTGGAGCCGACAGAGAAGAGTTAAAATCGATAGAGTTAGGAGCCATACTGTCACTACCATATAAGAAAGGGTATCCTATCAAAAGGGCGCATCTTAAAAGAGCGCCTGGTTAAAAGAGCGCCTGATCAAAAGGGCGCGCAAACAAAAGGGCGACAATCGAAAGGGTATGCTCTACGCTGACGACATGTATGCCCATCTGTTAATGGGCTACAAAATATGCTTGACCTATGTATGTCTATTACTAATGATTTAACTCTACAGTTCAACCCTTCCAAGTCTCACTGCATTGCTGTAGGTAAATCTGCTAAACTCGCAATTACTCCCATGACTCTGGGAGACGTGTCAATTCCTTGGGTGCAATCAATTAAATACTTGGGTGTGATGATTAATCATGGTAAATCGCTTAATTTTAACACGGAATCGGTGAGACGATCTTTCTTCTCTGCCTGTAATTGTAGGCCTATCTACGCACGTGCCAAAGATCTTAATGAGTTGGTTCATCTATCTTAAACAAAGCGGAAACAGTGACGTCTTTAACGAATATTCACGAATAATGGAATGGCCGTTTAAGTTGGCGCACGATTTCTATGGTTTGTTCGAGAGGTGGTTTCTGAAACGAAGCATGGCTGAACGACAGCGATTGTAGACCTACATGTACGCCGTTGTACGGTACTTCGTCCAGTAATTAGTAAACGTTCGTTACAATCCGGACTCTGAATAATTTCGTCTAAGGAATAATTAGCCTAGCATGGCTCAAATAACCCTTCAGCTTTATTCACAGGATCTTTAAAACTGTGCTGCTACGACGTTTCAAATCAAGATAAAAAAAGGTCCGCAATTCGAAGATCAATATTATTATAGTAAAGAAACTATTGTGATTACATAGCGCATTCAGATTAAACCGGTACTAGTGGCAAATTTCACCCGAATTAAATTTCCACTTTGCTATGCTAACAGTAACCCTAGCCATTTAATGAATAATAATATACGGGTGAAATATGACACAGGGATGAAGGAAACTTTGGTTCGGGTGAAATTTGACACTATAGTAGGCCTACCAAGAAATCTACTTAGCATGCCTGTCTCATGAATAAAACAAAGCATACAGTCGGACAGAATGGATCAATGCTGTATTTAACCTAAAAGCAACTTGTCGTAATCTCCAAACTTCTAAAGCGCCACTCGAAAACCAAGCGTAGGGCACCAGCTTAATCACGATGGCTGCGTCTAGTAAGAAGAGTAGTCCGAAGGAGGCCCGAGTCCTATATCCATAACCGGGAACCCGGGAACCTATGGCGCCAAAGGCGCCATGCTCACAGAAGTTTTTGCTTTGTGGCGCCGAGGCGGGAGCATGCTCACACACCGTTTTGGGTAAATAAAAGGTATCACTTGCGCGATAAATTTTAATGTTGATTCATCATCATCGTCGTCAGTTCCTGCCGCCAGCCATTGATCGCCATTCTCCGTAGACAATCATGCAGCAAATAATATTATATGGATACCAGAACTCTATCTACGTGTGTGAACAGCCATTATCATAAAAGTATCCGCAGACAAGTGGCATCAAATTTTACTTTGTACATTAGGGTGGAGTGAAAGTCTGCAAAGGCTCATCAGTCACTCGCTTAGAGTAACACAGGGAGGAGATCCGGTCGACGTATTCGCAGATCGTAGATTCGGAACCGCCCTGGGCTGATGAACCAAAGTCCTCCGTGCCCACCTTCACGAGGTGCAGACTGTTAGTATCCTCCCTTTTGTGGGTAGGAGAACGAACGGGGACGGCAGACAAAACCAGGGGAAGGCAATGGCAAACCACCCCTGTCAACATGCCAAGAAAACCGTTATGGATCAAGTTAATATAGAGGCTTGATCAAGACGGTCGCTAGAGTTCAAGGAACTGACAGCACAAGGTGACAAAGTGAAAGTATAGAAAAAACATTATTTTCAGTAAACGTTTATTAATAGTGTTGAAAAGTTGCCAGTATGTTAGAGTAAGTAGTGTCCAAAATACGTTTGCTTTTGCTTTTTGCCTTCTGCCTTCTACCAGCAAGGAAAGTTTACAATATAAATTCTGTGGAAGCGTGCATGTAGTGCATTATTTTTTTCTTAATATTGTCGAGCGGTGACAAAGTCATGAAATACATGTTAAACTCAGAATCCAATGAAGTGCTGCATTTTTAAATAGTTCCAGGGACTGTGGTTAATTCACTTACTCTTTCAGATTACGCATGCATCCATTTCTTGCCACCCCATCTCCATTCTCAGCCTAGGCCCTATCTACATTCGCATGTCCTATGGTCGGGGATCCATTGACCGTCGGATGCACGACGACGCACGTCGTGGCTCTCAGCTCTCTTCCCCGCCATCGACGCTTGACACCCTAAAGTTACCAGCTCCTTGACCTCTATTCCTCGACCATGAACCAGCTCATGGACACCATGGTACTGCTTCTGGGTGTGAGGACTGTCCATCTGACCTCAGGCCGTCTGGTTCGAACGGGACTGACATCAAACACGTCGCGATCTCGCTGCTTCCAGAGACGCTTCCGTTGGACTAGGGATCCTGGTGACCGAATGGTTTAGATCACTCAACTTCTTGCTCTCCACCAGCTCTACCGTCGGAAGGAGGCAGCCTACTATAAAAACTTGGTCCTACGAATTTAGAAAACGCAAAACGACTATCGTCGTCCATCCCAGGTCATATGGGACGCTGTTCCCGACCGCCAACTCCTTCTCAGCCAGTGACTTCTTGAGATGAACTTTGCCACGGTGGATGACATTTGTGCTTCTACCGCTATTTCACCTCTGCCTTTCATCGCGTCGACTGATTCCTTCCTTGATGGATTTCCACCGATCGTGGAGACTGACCACGTGATCTGCTCGCGTCTTCGAACTAAAAGTCTTGTGAACTGGACTCATAGTCAAATTTGATGACAACAAGGTTTCAGGGCTCATCACTCGCCTTTGCTTCCTATACACGGCCGACATTTTCCTGCCACATTTCTAAACACACTCATCAACGGGTCACCTCTATGCAGATGACATAAGGAATCGGTTCACGGCCCCCTCTGCTCAGCTTCCTCTTACTAGTTGCACTGCTTCTGTATCTCTGTCTCTGTCTGTCTCTCTCGACCTTCACCTCTGGATGCAGCTCTTCTGGTTTGGCACTAGCCAGTAGCTTCTTGAGCTTGACTACTCTCTTCTTGCTGAGAGATTCCCGTCCTTTACTTTCTGCTCCAGTGATCGAGGTCTTGTAGTAGTGTTTGATTTCAAACTTACGTTTTTTAGACGCATCGGTAATCTTACGCGATCTAATCTTCCTACTTGCATCTGTGACGGCCAAGAGCAAGCCGACGCACGTCTCCTCCTCCGTTTTTCCTCTGCTGTTCATGCCTTCATTTGATCCCGAGTTGATACCTGAAAATCCCTCTTGTTGGCCTCCCAAAAGTCCGTCTCTCCCTCTTTTCAGTGGGTTCTAAATGCTGCGTCTAGATTAATAACATATAAATGACAATGTCTATAGCTTTATTTGTCTTACATACGAAGTACCTGACGAGGTCTTTTCTGATGAACAGTGGTGAATAATGAACCAGGATGGACCGGGACCCTTAACATCCAGTACCAGGTATTGACGCATACCCAATGCAAAGATATGCGATCGGCCAAAGCTAAACATAAGTGTTGTCAGCTGATAACATGAGTTGAATTAATGAGCTTGTTTCTTCTCAAAACCGGAACACATCTAGGACGATAAGAGTTATTTATAGTAATTGCGTAGGGATGAGCTATAATCTAATGATGTGATTGAAATTTATGCGATCTGAGTTGCATATAATACAGGACTACGTGCACGAAGTTAATCACTCTGAGTCATTTCTTGCATATTCTTGATCACAGAGGACGATTCTGTTCACAAGCGTAACTGCGGATCTACTTGCAGACCTATCAGGTACTGACTTTTTGTTGAGGCTTAAATTGTCTTAAACAGTTTAAATATATGATAATGTACAATCTTAACAACTTTCCATAAATCTGTTGTTAAAGAATTTACTACTAATTGATATCGTGTGCCGTCCAATGCTAATTGCAAAATGTACACCTCCGGACTGAATCGCAGAAATTAAAATAATTGACAAAATATCATCCAGTAGAAAACCGGTTGCTATGGTGCAAATTAAAGCCCCAGGTAGCCACGTTCAATAGGCCAGCATCATGGTGTTGCTGGTGGCTACGTCCAATATAATCGGCTCATTGTTTGTGGCCTTCTCAGCCTTCGTTGGGTCGGGAGCGCTCCTAAGTAGTAACCATGATGAGGCGCTATATGTGTTAAAACAGGAACCGAACCATTCAAAACAAAGTTTTGACCAATAGGCCGATCCAAAATAGCGAGTAATTAAAATTAGTTAAAAATAGAGCATATTTTTAATAATAATAGGCTATAGCCTATTTTCAAGAGAAGACTGTGACAACGTTCCAAAAATATAAAATTTAAAAAGCGCTACTCTAAGGCTAAAAGACAGGACGAATCTTATTCACGAGCGCTACATCATGTCAGATAGATTGTCCAGAGATTGTAAAGGCAGATTGGAATCCGGTTGTTAGAGAAACCAGATGAACTAGAGTAGGAATTCCTGAAGATGTGGGACCTTAATTCGAAGTGGAAAGCCTGTGGGTGATAAATAGAGGAACCTAAGACAGTTAACTGTAGTTGAGCGGAGGTGTTGGTGGGGAAGTGAGAAAATTCGGAATTCAGTTGGAAGATCGTTTTTAAATCCGCCAGGACTGTTGAAAAATAGACAAAATTTTGAGTTTTCTATGTCTCCCGCCGCGAGACAAATACACCGCAACATACATCTTTCTTTCATTTTATGAATTCACGCAGTCAAGCAATGTAATGATGCTATGTCATGACCAAATGATAAGTAGATTTTTTTCTTATAAATAATTAATTTGTTGTACATGTTAACTATATCAATTTACTAGGTTGCAATTAGCTTGTCTAGGTTTTGGAAGTTATAATTTATTCACGGCCCCAGAATACAAAAGAGAGTTTTGTGTAGGCCTAATGTATCGAGCCAGCCGTTTCGGGAACTCAATCAATCAATCAATCCTTTTTTATTGTTTCCATAGAATAGTTTACAGGTAGTGATCCAGAATAATCATAAATCAACGATGATATGTTTAGAAATTAAAACAGACAGATCACATGATTATCTTATTAACTTAATTGATGGAAACAATCGGGCACCCAGAAGGGACTGAAGTCCCGTTAAGTTAGGGATACCCGTGTACCATGTTAGCAGAGGGATGACAGATGAGTATAGTCTACACAAATAGCATTGTCAGAAAAAAAATGAAAATAATTGGCTTAACTAACAACACATAACTAGGTCACTTAACTAATTGTGGTATAACAATGAATAACCATATTTAGATAACGCATTGACTATTGTCAAGGAGGTAGGCTCTGACCTCTTTTTTAAATAGGGCAAGATTCGGAAGAGTGCGCAGTGACTTCGGTAGGTTATTCCAGGCAGAAGGACCAGCACATCTTAAGGTAAAATAGGCCTAACGAGTGTTAGTGCGGGCATAAGTTCCATCAAAGCTATCGAGAGATCTTGTATAATGAGAATGTGTATCAGAGATCTTAGAGAAGTAACGACTGAAGATTGGGGGAAGAGATTTGTTGGCGAAGCGATACATAAATTCACAGATTTGCAATTTATTTATCTGAGAGATATTAAGTATTCGTAGTATACTAAATCTACTTGCTGTGTTAGTTATCAATGATCTCCCAGCAATAATACGTACAACTCGTCTCTGTAATATAGATAGCCTATTCAGACGAGAGGAATAATTAGAGGCCCAGGCGATATTACAGTATGTCAAGTAAGGGTAAACAAGAGAATAATATAGTGTATGCAAAACTCTATAAGGTAACAGGTAGGATACACGAGCCAGCATCCCTATGTTCTTGGCAACCTTAGTGGAAATGTTACTTAGGTGAGCATTCCAGGTTAAATGTTGGTCAATGTAGACCCAAGGAATTTGGAAGAATTGACTTGAACAATAGGAATATTGTCAATGGAGAGGATGGAATCAGTAGCAGGGACGGGTTTCCGATGAGATCGGAAAAGGACATAATTAGTTTTTCCCAGGTTAAGAGAAAGTTTATTAGCCTTAAACCATTCCGCCACATGGATAAGTTCAATGTTGGCAATAGATAGCAGAGACTGGATTGATTTATGCAGTGCTTTTTTCTAGAAAAAAAGGTTACGGAACTCACCAAATTAAGAACAGGCATATTTTATGCTAATATTTCTGTTTCATTATGTAAGTATCAATAAACACTGAAAGAACTTACATTAAATTAAAGTATCTAAATAATTTTATATTTTTTATTAAAATTTTTAATTTAATTTAATTATTTTTTAATGGCTGAAAAAAGGTACCGGAACGCCGTTCCGGACCGCTCCGGCTGAAAAAAGCACTGGATTTATGAGAGAAAAAGACATTGGTATCATGTGCAAAAAGAATAAAGTTAAGTTGGTCAGATGCATTCGGCAAGTCATTAATGTATAGCAAGAACAGCAGCGGACCCAAAATTAACCGTTGTGGAACACCACACGTAATAAGTTTAGTTTTAGACTGACAACCTTTACAGCAAACACATTGGCGTCTCTGATCAAAGTAACTTTTAAACCACTAGAGCGGGACTCCACGTATTCCATAGTTTTCAAGTTTAGTTAACAGAATAGAATGGTCCACCGTATTAAAGGCCTTGGCCAGATCGAAGAAGATACCAAGAGAAAATTTATTTTCATCGATTGCATTAGCAATCTTATCTTGCATGTCAAGCAGTGCCATTGTGGTGGAATGACCGGATTGAAAACCATGTTGATTGGGATATAAAATATTCATTTGGTCAATATAGGTATATAAACGTTGGTACATTGATTTTTCAAGGATCTTAGAAAAAAGGGAAGTATAGAAATAGGCCTATAGTTAGTGACAGCCTGTCTGTTATCTTGTTTATAGACCGGTACAACTTTTGCCATCTTTAAGGAAGAGGGTACAAAACCAGTGAGAAAAGAAGTGTTAGTAATATCCGATAATGGAGCAGCTACATAATCAATGATCCTAATAGCAACAGTCAGGTCAATGTCGTCAAGTGCTGAAGAATGGGTAGTGCGAATAGATGCTGTTAAAGAAATAATTTCTGGGGGTAGTCAAGTCCACAACAAATGAGTTAGGCGGGGATGGTTTCAAATAAGATAGAAAGAAATTATCAGATTTTGGAATCCCAGCTGCAAACGTTTGGCCTATGCTCGTAAAATAGTCTTTGAACTTATCAGCCATTATTTGGGGGTTATCAACTATCGTACCGTTAATCATGAGGGAATCAATATTTGACGGATTGTGATTCGGTCTTAAGATAGAGCGAATTATAGTCCAGGTTTTTATGGTTAAGACTATGCTTAATAAACTCAGCCTCATAATAATTTCGTTCAGCGTTAAGGCGCAAGGATTTGAATTTATTCCTGTAGGCCGTGAATATTCTTTTATTTTTACTATTGGGATTCTTTATGTTTTTTAAATATAATTTAGACTTAGTTCTACAAGATTTTAACAAGGCATTAGTCATCCATGTGTTCTGCAGCACATGGAGACCTGTTGGTTCCCGCTCTCATACAGCGTTTTGAACGCATCGTTCTTACTCTATAGCTTTGGACAATCCTTATCGTCAAGTCCACCACTAGGACTTAGAACTTTACCGATTCAAATGTCTCAAGTGATGCTATCAGCGTATCATCAGATGCACTTGTTAAGATAATGCTATATCGCTACGCGTCAACAATTTCGTGAGATTATTTAAAGTGTTCATAAAACATACTATCATCTCCCTCGCCGTCTTATCTTCCCACCAACAGTGTGCGGTCACTGTATCGCTGATTTGATTAGAGGGCGCAAGTGTAGACCAGATACTTTAAACAATTTCTGCCCTGGCCTGGATTTGAACCTCGACCTCTCCGTTGACAGTCCATCAGGCCAACCACTGGATTAAATAACTCACGAACTTGTCACTTACTTTCGTGCCTAAGTAGATTCTTCTACTTATTTAGACAGTGTAACTTTATATCAACTAGTATTAGCCTATAAAGTGTGCTTAATGCGTATCCCGATACATCCGCAGTTTCAGATGAATTTTGCACTGGAAAGGTTTCATCGTCTGATTCCTACACGAACCCATTTGATAGCTACCAGATAAGCACTCGCCTTGCAGCACGAGTCTAGGACAATTCCCCCGCTCAATTCCCCGGACAATTCCCCGGTCAGTTCCCCGGCGTTTCAATAGGTCAATTCCCCCCGGACAATTCCCCCCGGTCAATTCCTCCTACATATATATAATAATTATTATAAAATAATTACATATATTTTATATTATTATATAATTATATTTGTGCATATAAATTATATAATATATAACTAGATTAATATAATTAATTATATTAATATAAATAATATTAAATTATATATATAATATAATATATATACACATATAGGTCTAAATAGGTATTTATATAATTATATTAATATTTAATAATATATAAAAAAATATATTAATATTATTAATATCATATGATTTTATAATAATTAATTATATTGTTATTGATTAATTACAATAATAATATAATAATAATTTAATTATATTGTTATTATATATATTATTAATTATAAATTGAATTATAATATATATATTATTTATATTAATATATTTCCCCCCTATGTGATAATTATAGATAAAGGTGTTATGAAGTGATGATAATTACTTTAGTATAACAACACATTGGGTAAACAACCAAACTTCAAATGCATTGAGTCTTTATTAATTACTGATTAGTCAGTCTGAATGAATTCATTGCTGATTAGTCAATTAGATGATTAAAGTAAAGGTGTTATAAAGTGATGATAATTACTTTAATATAACAACACATTGGGTAAACAACCAAACATTTGCAATATAGACACAAAAGTACATGTAGTTCATTTCTGAAATTGGTTTTTCATATAGCATTTCTTAAATTTTTAAATAAATTCTCACAAAAATTTCCTGTGTTATAAACTGTTCATTTTAATGGGGGGGAATTGTCCGGGGAATTGACTCCGGGGGGAATTGACCGGGGGAATTGACCTGGGGGAATTGTCCGGGGGGAATTGACCGGGGAATTGTCCGGAACCCTTGCAGCACACATTATCCAGATTAGAAAGCGACCAGCGTCAAGGAACCTTTTTTCATTCGTTATTCATTACGAAGACTTATATAGCGCCCCTTCAAGGTTACTACTCAGGAGCGTTCCCGACCCTAGCGCGGCTGAAAAGGACAGTTTTGAGGCAAGAATAGAAAGATTCAAAGTGAATTCTGGGATGTAAGCGCAGCGCCAAAGGGAGCCCATTCCAGAGGGAGGGGCCAACCACTGAGCAGGTGCGATCCTGCTTGCAGTGCGGGCAAAAGGGACCATGAGCACGCCTCGCTCAGTAGAGCGGAGAGAGCGACGACCCGGAGCACTCAAGGTAGGGCAGCAGAGGTCACGTAGATAGGCGGGGGCGAGGCCCAGCAAGGACCGCCAGACCAAAGCAATGATCCGATACGAGATCCGCTGCAGGAGGGGGAGCCAATGAAGCACATCCAGCATATAAGCTGAGACATGGCCAATTTTGGGGATTCGTCCGCAAAGGTGCGCGACAGAGCGCAGGACCCGGTCCAGGCACCCCGACCGACAGGCTGGGAGACCAACATAGAGTGAGCAACAGTAATCAAGTCGGACTGTGATGAAAGAGTGGATGAGTGTAGCAGTGGCGTCTGGAGTAAGTGAGCGAGCAACAGTGCGAAGAATATCTGAACGCAAGGAAGCCTTAGATTCAGCTCAAGTCTTGACAAGTTAAATATAATATTACACCTAAATCAGTGAAGAGAGATTGTGCCATGCTGTTTCAAAGAGGCTAAAGCCCATGACTCTCAAGGTTTATGATTGGACTGACTTGATTGTAGCCCTGTGGGCTTATAAGAAGAAGCTTGACCCAGAATAGACTGAAATCATTTTGAAAACGCAATCTTATTGCCATTCATTTTGATGTGTATGAGTGTGATGGCTGATGTGTATAATAATAGTCCAACAATGACCCACTGGGTCTACATTTTAGCTCTTAATTTTCCATTTGACAATATAGAAATCTGAGTTTGAATAGCAACAGTCGAGAGAACAGTTTAATAATTATAGGCTACTCAGTCATCTTTGCACTGCCTCGATAAAACTACTTAGTTCACTTTTGACATGAGATTCTGTTTATGATACACAAAATTATGTAGACCTGCACTGAAACAATATAAATAGAGAGATCGGTGCAGTAAAAGCTTTAACCTCTATGCAGCCCATATGAAGCTGTGTTATTGTTTGTGCTATTGACTACGAGTTAACGTAGATGTGTGCAATGATAACTCACATAATACAAGAATCTTAGCTTCATACAGAAGTGAGTTTGCACATACAAACACTCGTAAATTCAGACGCGTTGGCCCAGAGGAATGGAACAGGATATCCCAAGACCTTCGCTGTATCTCAAATTTAAAGCTATTTAAACATCAGTTACCCCTATGGCTAATTCATCAGAACGATTAGTTGGGTTCTAACCCCTCATTCTATTTGTTTTTTATGTTACGGTTTAATGCTTTGTACTAGTAGTCTAGTACGTTAATAATTATTGTACATGTACTAGATACTTATTATATGAATGCACTGTACTAGGTAACCTCTGTTAACCATCTAGCAACAGACTATATATATAGATGGCCCTAACCAGCGGGACCCTGGTCCTTCTGGGTTCCCTTTTGCGACAAACAGATCTTTGTTCTTTGTATGTACAGCGAAATGTTACTATGTCAATGTTTGGAGCAACAAATTGATGGTTATGGTTATGATGATAAATATAAAAAGTGTGAAAAATGAAACGTTCAACTAATTGTTTACTGAAGACTATTTCCAAGTATTTTGTATTATATAGTCGAAACATTTAAGCCATGTGCCAGTTACAAATATCCCAGAATATAATTTGGTCTGGCCATACATTATTCTAACGCATCCTTAGTGCCTGTTACTATGATACAGACGACGAAAATCGTATCAGTTAACTGGAAGTCACTTAAGGCTGTTAATAAACTGTTTAAAGACGAAGTTCTTGTCGCTAGTCATAGCCTTTTGGTTAGCTTATTTTCATGTCTCATTGTCTTTAGAGAGGCGAAGCTTATTGAGGCGCCTTAGCAGACAGTCATCAACAGGACTGGTGATGTCATCGCATAAGCCGCATGTGCTCAATGTTGATATAAGCGATCAAAGAAATTTTGAAAGTTTGCAAATGTTCCATCAAGACTTTATGTCAATCGCAGTATTTTAGGATGAACTTTGATCATTGTTCATTAGGTTTTTGAACCTGATGCCGGTTTTATATCGACTTCGAATTCCCTTCACATGAGTCTAAATATTCAAAGAAAAATTATTCCAATTTAGGCGGCGTAGTGGCTGCCTGAGGAAACTTGCTAAAGAAGAAAACTTTATTACATGGATTTCATAGACGTTTTATGATCGCTATTGTTTGCTGCCCTTGATTTTCCGTTTCTTGGACGGATCTGTCAGAAGTCTTTGATGTTTTCAAACTTTCTTACAACAAACTTACACTCAACTTAGACTCATCGCAAATCTAACAAAAGTCAACTATATTCATTTTCTCATTCAAACATTTATATAGCGCCTCTTTAAGGTAACTACTCAGAATTTATCTATATACACGATTGTTAATCGCAATCCGCTGAGAAAACACCGGCTTCTCCGTCCCCTAAGGGTTGAGCCTCGAACCTTTAAACTCTCAGAGCTAAACACGACATAAACCTCATTTCCTCCCCGAGTTCCCCAGAGCACCACACATCCGGTGAATCTTGAGCTCGTTCTGCTATTGGTCACAACCAAACATAAGCGTCCAATTTGACGCGCGCTCTCTTAAGCACCTATTCGCAGGTTACTTAGGCACAACCACCTATTCAGGACCTAAGTTCTGTTAATTAGTCTACATTCGCAATTCGTTACAGTAATGATGATAAAGATGACGAATATCATCATGATGACAATGAAAACCCTGACGATGATTATGACAATAATGGTGATAATAATTATGTTGATTATAATGATGTTGATTCAGGAGGGAGAAATATGTTTTCATTTCAGATGACTAATCATGCGGTTAAATCGAATGAAGAAATGGCATCCTGGTTCATAACTAGCACGTGCCAATTAATTCCAAAGTCGTATTTATCTACTTCTGAATGCATGCATGACTTAGGTATGTCACGGAACCCTGTACTAAGCACGTATTCAATTTCATGTGGCAGTTCTGTGGAGTTCTATATTCGATCGCTCAATACATGCATCGACGACCGTGATCATTTTATATGCCACACTAACCAGCTGGCTTTCAGTGGCGACTTTCCAGTGTTTCCAAGTGATATGAGTGGCCTATCTGATAAGATTGAGTTCTTCAAGATTGAACCATACCAGAGGTATCCAAGTTTTGTTCGAATACGAGTTTCTGGTAAAATGAACTACAATTGGAAATACAAAAAGTACGAATTTTACAAAATAGCTCAATCAGGTAAACACGTGGTGTTAAATATGGCTTCTCTTGCAACTTCACATTTTGCTCATCTCCATCATGTGTTGATTAGAAATGCAATGCCAAACACTATTTGTGGTCCAGCAATTAATTCTGCAGTAGATTCTAGGAATGGGTTGGGAGATGATGTGGTCGAAAGCTTATTTTGTCCTCAGTGGCCTAGTGAAGCCAAAAATTGGCCAATTAGACCAAGAAATCACGGATGGCCGACGATTGATACAATCTCCGAAGTAATACAAAATGGATGTCACATTGTTTATGTCCAGCATCGTTCTTGCAGAGACGATAGACAACAGTGGAGATTGTCATTTTCATTCGCGGAAGTGATTTTACTTCAGAGTTGGACTCAAACTCAGCAGATTGTCTATCATTTGCTGAGATTCTTCGCTAAGAAAGAATTAATACAAAAGGATTGTCCAAAGGAAGATGAGGTTCTCTGTCCTTATCATTTAAAGACTCTGATGTTGTGGACTTGTGAAGAGATGTCGCCCGAATGGTGGACTTCCTCTTCTGTTATTGCGATCTGCTGTGTGTTGCTAAAAGATCTTTCAGGATGGCTGAAGAGGAGATACTGTCCGAACTATTTTATTCCTGAAGCAAATTTATTTCATCAGTCATCGAGCTCCACAATACTTCGCCAGACCGAAAGACGACTAAATGACTTCTGCAATTCTGACATTCTTTGTCATTGGTTCGTAACAAATTACATACTGCCAATCACTCGGACACAATTACAATTTCTGAACAGAAGGAAAGTAATACCGGACTTCATGGGTTATTTGTTGCCTCTCGTTGAATACCGGAAAGCGAATGAATTATATTATGTGGATTATTTGTTATCTTTCACATTCTCAGATCATTACAAGATGTGTCGTTGTTTAATAAAATACGGGTGTACTTCAGGAGTGCGTCAGAGCTTAAGAAATGGACAATTTCCAGGCGGTTTTAATCCGAAAGTACACAGTACAATGATTCATATTCCAACAACAGAGAAGGTCCTGTGTTTCAGGTACTGTAACATTCTAATGCATATTTTGCATATTGCATACGGTTTAGTTTCCGGAGAGATTTCATGGGATGGCAGTCTCTTCGCTGAATTTGTCAAAGCAATATCGATGCAGCCTACCATTGTAAGGTCTCAGTATCATAACTTTCCGAAAACACACAGCAAACAAAGTAGTCGGTTTCAATTCATGCGTGCTCAGGATCTCATGGAAAATTTAACTGGATCAAATAGCTGTTCAGAATTCCGATTAGTGTCTCTCATGTCAAAAGAGTTTCTGATTAAAGCCTTAAAATATGATGGTTCTAAATCGAACGGCATTGCTCCTGCAGCTTTGACCTATCTCGCTGCTCTCCATTTTGCCACATCAGAATATCAACCAGCAATAAACTTGTGCTCTGCAGTGTTTGTAGATCACACTCCTAAAAAGGATAAGGAAACACTGAATGCAGGATGTTTATTGTTTATTGACGATGTTGCAAAAATCGTTGGATTGTGTGTGCTTCACAAGAAGATAACTTACAATAATCTTCATTACATCGACAAGCGGCTTTATCTTGATCTTCGTCTTTCGCTCGATGTGTTTGCTCATTATTTAACTCTATTATCTGCCGCAAGAATATCCACACATGTTGATATATTATATCGTGATTTGCCTGACTCAACATTTCCTATGGATGAATATCTCAAAGCTTTAAGAAAGCCGAAATGTATTGCAGCGATGAAGTCAGGTTCTCATTTCAATACTACCAGACAGATCGTTTATGGCAGAGCAGATTCTTTGACAGAAAGCGATGTTGCTAATATAAATCCTGTGATGGTTAAAGAAACAGTCATTGGTGTTCTGATGGAATATGCTTTAGAAAATATGACATCATTCTACAATGTGATTCGCGAAGACTTTGGGATCTAATGCAACACCGTTGATTGCTATCGTGCTTTGTACCTTTACAAATGTCGACAATATGATACAGTTTTGAGCTTATGTGAACGAATTATCCATGAACCTGACCTGAAGAGGAATTTCAAGGAGTTTGGATTTGCGAATGTTATGGTGATACCACCGATTGACTCTTTTTTTGATGGAGACGTACAGTCGTTGCTTGGATTTCACACACTCTTCTATTTTTTATCACCGCTGAATGATAATAAATGGAGAGTAAAGCGTACAATCTATTCAACGTTTGAAGACTGGTTTGCCTACGATGTGTATTTTCATAAGCTCGATCTGTCAAGATTTCTTTTAAGGGTTTATTCCGTTAAATGTCGTTATTTTCTCGGAAGACATTTTCTTGCAAGATATTTGAAAGTCAGATGTTGCGTCGACTGCAATCGACCTTATACAGACGCGTTGACTGAATTTGCCGCTGAAAAAGCTAATCTTCCGTTTGAACGTATCATTCGCAGATTTCTTCTACGAACGCTTCGTATTATTTAAATATAATTGAACAGTTTTAGCTTGTTAAGTATGCATTTTTCGTGATATTTTCATGCGATCCTGAATAATTTAACCCCTTGGAGGTGAGGTGGGTATGACACACCCCAAGGCTATTCTGCGCTGCTTTTTTTACGGAAAACGTAGAACCAGATTGGATTATTTTTGTCTACCTTAGTGAATGTGAAATACGGACACTTTAGGACACTTTCAGGTACTTTTGGACGCCATTTTTTTTATTTCTTGCATATTAAAGTGAAATTTTAATTTTTCGTATACATATTGATTTTAATGAATTTAAAAAAGTAACGGCACAGTGCCGAAAAAATGTGCGATTATAAGATATTACTGCATATAGTGTTGCATCGATGCAAAATTGATCCATTATTACGGGTATTATGTCACCATATTGTCACGTGTTCCCAAAATGTTACATGTTTTGAGGGCCACGAAGATGCCATTTGTAAGGTGCTACTCTACGAATGAAGAAAACTCGTGTCTAGGGTAAAATAGAATGTATATTATAAAACAAAATCCGTAATAGTAACACACATACAACCTTATCGAAGAACATCAGATCCTCACGTCTCCTTGTCTCGAGAACGTTGAACATCAAACAAACAACTTGGTTGGCCACAGCGGACACGAAACCAACAGTTTAACTAGTTAACTAGAACTTATCTAGTACATGGAAGTCTTGGTCAGTTCTACTGAGAATTCGACATCACACGGCAACAGGCCTAACGAAAACTGCCAAGCTTCGACGACGAATCTTTCACATTGGTTTAAATAGGAGAGAACACTCCTTCTTAACTATACAGGATATATTTCATCAACTATCCTATTTTCTGTCTCTGTTACAGTAACGATATTCGTATATTTCTAGTAAGCATAACATCACGCCTACTTTTTATATATAGTTCAGTTCCATACTAAATATATTTAGCTTTATCCAGAATGTCTCTTCAATCTAGGACAAAGTACCGTAAACAGTGTCTCGGTTGGGAAGGTCTCCCAACATACCCCCCAACCACTACGAGAGAAAACCTATCGGTTTTCGACAAAGAACGAAACACACAAAAATTTACTTAACTAAATACTCTTATCTAAACATAATCCACAACTATTCACACTATAAACTTAAAATATCACAGTTCATAAAACAATGTACACTATTTACAAAATTTACAACATAGAAAAATCAAACTCGCATCTCTAGCAAGTCCAATTCAGTTCCAACATTTTGCTAATCTCCAAAATCATACCGACAGACAACATCTTTCAACAAAATCAACCGCTTCGGTCGATGCCGACTAATTACAGAACTTTTCTGCACATCCGCACTCCAAAACCATGAAGTCTTTCGAAGGTTATTACAGTTCATCCTGGCTTCACCAAACCAAGACAACTGGAAGTCCAACTGGAAGTCCACAACATCAGTTGTACCACACCAAAGTACAAACTGCAGGCGAGGGCATCGAAGACCACATCGAACGCTTCGATCCACTCCCTCGACTTCACACACACGCTGTCGATGCAACTCGTGACAGACGTCCCACGAGCCGCAAGCACCACGACGGTCAAGACCATCCACAAGAACGTGAAGCCGCTCACGTTCCTCGAATCTCGTCTCGTGTAGTTTCCACGAAGTCCACGTTCATCTCCAACCAGAAGATTCCTCGAGTCCATATTCTGCAAATAGACTTGAGCACACAACTGAGACTCATCATAATTTCCACAATTCTCAACCATGTCTGACGAAAGTTCCTTCACATCGCAAGAAATACTATCATCATCATCATGCACATTATTCATTTGACTTCCTTTCAAGTCCACTTTAACATCATCCATTTTCACTGTACAATCTAGAGCTTCATCCTCATCATCGTACACTTTAATCATCCATTCACCTTTCAAGGATACATCATCACTCAACAAATCCTCGTGTTCCACTTGACACACATTTGCACATGGCATTACAGTAACCACATGAATCAACACATCATTCACCACATCTTCATTCGACCCATCCTCTGCTTTAACAACATTTGACAACAACACCATCTTCCGAACAAGAACCACCTTTTCACCAAAATCCACATCCATGCACACCAGTGCTACATTTGACGAAGTGCAACTCCCATAACTCAAACTTGAAATATTCGCAATCACTACTGTTGTCATCACCGATTCCACAGATAACATTGCCTTATCTTTATCATGCACCTGTTCAACCACACGAAACACATGTGACACATCATTATCTTCTGTTTCCGAAGTCACATTCAAAGAACTCAACCTTAAACTCTCTTCCTGTTTCTCAACCACACACTTCAAATCTTTCCAAAGATTAACATCCACCTTTTCAACATACTCGTCCATCTGTACATGACCAACAACATCCAACATATTTTCACACAACTTTACCACAAAATCATCTATCTGCAACTGACCAACATCCAACACCATTTGTTCAGACAACCAACCTTTCATCCGAAGTGTGTCGTCTTTCCAACCAAAGCACACATCCACACAACACAACCGAAACTGTCTAACCGAAATACTCCTCAACAACATCCACGTTAACGCTTCCAACATAGACTTAACCATATCGAAAAACATTTCTCGTTCCACATTTCTGCATACATCTTTATTCACAATCTCAACGGGAGATTCAACCACTTCTTCTAACTCTTTAGACGCAACATGCACACACATTTCTTCTAACTCCTTAGACGCAACATGCAAACACATTTCTTCTAACTCCTGTTTACAACTCACATCACCCACAGTTTCATGTACTAAACTCACAACTCCATGCTGCCATTCACTCTCGGATGACTGCATCTCAAATCTTTCATCACACACTTTGCATTCACACAACATGTCTAAGCCTACATTTGTATTCACATCAGCCAACAATCGTGTCAAATTATCTTCATTCACAACCTTATTGCATTCATTCAGAGAAATTTCTTCCGACTGTTTGTCAGTTAAATCCAGACACGACACAGAATCATTACTCACATCTGTTATTTCAATTGACTCTTCAAACCTTTCAGAACACCCTTCGCAGTCACACAATCGTGCCCACACATCTTCATTCACAACCATATTACATTCATCATCGTACATCTGATAACTTTCTTCTGACTGTCTGTCACTTAAATTCTCATACACCACAGAATCATTAATCGCACGTGTACTCTCATTCGACTCATCAAACATTCCATTCAAATCACCAAGATCTAATTCACTCAGACTTTCCTCTTCTGTACTCAAAGAAAACATTTCAACTTTATCTGCATTAGTTTTCATTTCATCTGTTTCCTTTATCTCAACACCTGTACCCACAACAATTGAGCGAACGTTAACAGCGCCAATCCCATTTTCTACGGAACCCTCACTTCAGCTCGACCCTTCTAACGGCTCTTCAACCGTAACTATGTCGTTGCCCAGTATCAAATCAATGCCACGTGGTACTGTATAAAAGTATCCACAGCGAATAGTCCCCGAAACAAACTCACAGTCAACCTGAATATCAACTAACGGAACATTGGCATTTTTACCATCCACAAACTCCATCATTTTCTCCTCGTCTGCACACGTAAAATCCAACCAATTCAGAGAATCCCAATTTGCCAAACTGTGTACAGCCCCATAATCTCTTTGCACAACTATCTCACGCTGTGAACCAACGCGTGGAAAAAGAATACCAGTACAACACAAAGGCAATTCAGTATCATGCATTTGTTCCTCTGTCTGCGTATCGACACTGACATGACTTCGTACAGCTCGACACACCGACTTAGGACCAACTTTTTCATTCTCTTTCGAGTCATCATACACCTTCGAACAAAAACCTTCATTCCTATCCTCAAAGTGCACCTGTTTGTTTTCCTTTTTGGCCACCTTCGAATGAAACCTCACATCTTGTGCGTTTTCATTCATAGGCGTATTCCCTGACAATTTTAGACAACTGGGCCTAACTTTCTTTTCTTTTTGTTCCCTATCAAAAAGAAATTTTTTATCTTCCTCTACCAATTTCTCTGTCTCACGAGCTATTTCCGCCCACATTTCATCCAACTTTCGACTGTCAAGCACCTCTCCTCTATTTGTAGCTTCAGCCATACGTTTAACAAAAGTCGATGCTTCCTCCCATGGCCTATTTACTGCTCTGTTTCTTACTCTTTCCTCCAATTTCTTCTGCTTTCTTCTCTCTTTACACGCTACTGCCTTTTCTCTTTTCTCCTCTAAACTTTTCCACTGAGGCATTTCAAACTATCAGTCTACTTACTGACTTTCAATTTCCAAATTTTCCAAAATTTCACTGACACGCCCCTTTTTCAAAATTTTACTATCGACTCTCTTCGACGCAAAACTTTTCAATTTTCCTTTTTAACATACAACTACTTTACCTTTTTGCATGCTAACTATTTATTCTAGGCTATCCTTTTCAGCCTCTTTGTCAAAATTTTCCCAATACTCAATTTCACAATTTTCGAATTTCTTCAATTTCTTTCGAAGTTTTCTCTCAATTCACCTCTATGCCTAGTAATTTCACTATTTCACAGCAATACCTCTAGGACTTTTTCTCTTTTACTTCCTATCTTTACTCATTTTTCTTCTCTTTCTACTTTACGACTTTTCTTTTAGTCTCCCACTTTCGCTTTTTCACCTTTACTTTACGCAATTGTCTCTTTTAGACTAACTACGAAATTTTCTCTTTTCAATGGGTTAATTTCCCCACTTTTGTCTCTAGACTCTTTTAGAAAAGTCCCTACAAAATTTTCGCTTTTAGACTTTTCGCATTAACGTCACTTTTGGACGAAGCCCCCAAATGTAAGGTCGAGCCCCCAAATGTAAGGTGCTACCGTCTTTTGGACGAAACTACAATTTTCTTGCTTTCTACGTCTACCTTACGAAATTTTCGCTTTTGAACGATACTCTACGAAATTTTCGCTTTTGAACGATCTTTTACAAAATTTTCGCTTTTGAACGATCTTTTACAAAATTTTCGCTTTTGAACGAGCCCCCAAATGTAAACGCTTTTCGCAAATGGACGAGCCCCCAAATGTAAGGTGCTACTCTACGAATGAAGACAACTCGTTCTAGGGTAAAAAAGAATGTATATTATAAAACAAAATCCGTAATAGTAACACACATACAACCTTATCGAAGAACATCAGATCCTCACGTCTCCTTGTCTCGAGAACGTTGAACATCAAACAAACAACTTGGTTGGCCACAGCGGACACGAAACCAACAGTTTAACTAGTTAACTAGAACTTATCTAGTACATGGAAGTCTTGGTCAGTTCTACTGAGAATTCGACATCACACGGCAACAGGCCTAACGAAAACTGCCAAGCTTCGACGACGATTCTTTCACATTGGTTTAAATAGGAGAGAACACTCCTTCTTAACTATACATGATATATTTCATCAACTATCCTATTTTCTGTCTCTGTTACAGTAACGATATTCGTATATTTCTAGTAAGCATAACATCACGCCTACTTTTTATATATAGTTCAGTTCCATACTAAATATATTTAGCTTTATCCAGAATGTCTCTTCAATCTAGGACAAAGTACCGTAAACAGTGTCTCGGTTGGGAAGGTCTCCCAACGAAAATAATGGCGCTTTCTTATTAGTGGAAGTTATAGAGAAACTTTCTTTCACAGTTTAACTATAATAGATAGATATTACACCGTTTTTTTACACGTCCTCTACTGCCGTCTTATTTGTTGAGTTGAGACTAATTTATGTACCGTACCGTAGGAGATTCCATTTTAGCCTAGCTGCCTAGCTGATCAAGTCGACAGATTTAGCGAGGCTTAATCCTAACAAGTCAACCACAGGCAGACACGATGTCATTATAATACCTGAACTGTTACTTACCAGTTCAATTACAGTTGATGCTTTGTGCATTAGACACCAGAGCTATAGAAGTTATAACTGCAATTACAGTTGTTAATAGAACTGTTATAACCATTGCCAGTTTGAGGAAGAGTGTGCATTTGAAATGCATGAGTAATTTAGATACTGGATTATAAGAATGCAACAGTCGTCAGCAATTTTGGCCAAGAGACTACAGTCCAAGTCGACGAAGTCGATCGAGTCGATCGTCGTCCGAGCCAAGTCGATCGAGTCGTCGAAAGGTCGGCGAGTCGACGAAGTCGATCGAGTCGATCGTCTGCCGAGCCAAGTCGATCGTATACAATCGACTCGATCGACTGCGGGTATATTAGAGATGGTCAAAACAAGGACATTAGGGCACTTCCAAACATTATAAAATATGGGGATTGGACCGTGCGCGACCACGGCGAACTGCGATTATGGATAGCAAGCAATACAATTAATCACAAGCATTACAAAGGAAAGAACAGTCTGACGGCTGAGACAGACGTCCGCCAGATAATAATAAATATAAATATAATAATAATAATAATAATAATAATAATAATAATAATAATAATAATAATAATAGCCAGCCAGGACAACGACGAGTAGGGTCATTTCCAGACAACCCCATCTACAATAGTAATATTCAAGTCCCTGAGGGATCATGTATACCTCGGGGCATAAAAAAAAAAAAAAAAATAATAATAATAATAATAATAATAATAATCTTCGGAATTGCTTCTAGAAGCCTGAGGGATCATTTATACCTCGGGCAACAACAAAAATAATAATAATGTGTTGGAATTAGGACGAAGGTTGACCAATGCTACCCATGACACACTCGAGACAAACTACCTGTTCCAAAGACTCTCGGTGGCTGTCCAACGCGGGAACGCCATATGCTTTTCTTCGACATTACCATGCAGACGGTTTGCCTGTCAGGAGGATGATCTAATGCACGAGAAAGCACGATGTCCCCGCGTCGTTGTACGGAAGTGCGGTATCAACGGATCTTCATGGGGTTAGTATCGAAAGAGCGACATAAAAAAGAGCGAAGAAATGGGAGAGCAGTTTTAAAAGAGCGACAGAAATATTGCTGATTTGAAAGAGCCGCGTAACGAAAGAGCGACATAACAAAAGAGTGAATATACTAGGGGGTCGTGTATTCGTAGCCAGAAATTATTGGCTATTCGAATTGTTTATCAAAGAGTTACTTGAGTTTGTTCTATACCTGCAAGAAAGAGGTTGTTTGTGTTTATTTAGAGTTTCGTTATGAACAACTTCTAAGGACTATAGGTGCGAATTCCAGCCATTGTACTTATATTTTGATGTACATCGGGGTTCCGTACTCTGATGTTAGCTTCAACGGGACGCGAATGTCGGGGTGAATAGGCTAGCGAGTGAAATGAGGCATGGGCTTAGTTTCTGATAATTGCGTAAACTGACCAGTCAATGTTATGAGATTCTCAGTTTTACGAAAGATCTTGACCAATGAAGATGAGCAAGTCTGTGGTTCTAGATAGATTTTTGGGATAAACAAGCATTAAAAATAATGGACGGCAAGTTTATTTGCAGCAATAATATCATATAAATATTATATAATCGTTTTAATGAGAAAACATCGATGTCTAGATTTTACTGCTTTTAAATGACTGCATAAAGATGTTTGTCGCTCTTTCGTTATGTCGCTCTTTTGAATTTTTATTTAATTTCTTCGTTTGTCTCTCTTTTGATACGGTATAAATATATGTCGCTCTTCTGTTACGTCGCTCTTTCGTTATGTCGCTCTTCATGAGCAGCTGACAACGATTGCTACACTGGCTAGGAACAGAAACGCTCTCTGACGAATTCTGCTGCTGCACCGAATATCGAAGCTCTTCTCATGGTGATGACATAGTTCCTTGCGCTCTGCTGAATGGCTAGATCTTTTTGTTCCTAGGACTAGGACTGCCTTGGCTCAACACCGGGCATTTGCTGTGGTTGGTCCCTCTACTTGGAATGACCTTCCCCTCAGTTAAGGGCTAAAAACTAATGACTAGTTTTTCCCCTTTGGTCTCTCGTTCTTTAAAGACGTTTCTTTCCCCCGGGGTAGCGTTTCGTGCTGAGAGCGCTTCTCAATAGTTATTCTGAGAGAGGCGCTATATAAATCTTTAGATACAATACAATACAACACAATACAATAATAATAATAATAATAATAATAATAATAATAATAATAATAATAATAATAATAATAATAATAATAATAATAATAATAATAATAATAATGCCACGAGTCATTGCGACCACTGCTCTTCGGCGGCACTCTATTCGCCCTACGCAAGAAATCAGGTGGCCTGCGACCAATTGTAATCGGCTACTTCTGGCGCAGGTTGACATCTAAGGGTGCAAACGCCTACGCTATACCTAGGTTAATAGCGTACCTTTCGCCACGACAAGTAGGAGTTGGGACACCGGGTGGAGTGGAAGCAGCAGTCCATGCCACACGTCGTTTCCTGGAAACTATGGACAAAGACTGCATTCTCGTGAAACTAGACATCTCCAACGCTTTTAACAGTCTTTGTCGAGCTCGAATGATGTCCGCAATCAATGAATTAATTCCAGAAATTGCACCATACTGTTATCTGTCTTATGCGGAGGAATCTCAGTTGAAATTTGGTACCTACAGCATACAGTCCGGAGTTGGCCCACAACAGGGAGATCCATTGGGCCCTTTGCTATTCTGCTTGCCATTGCAACCGATTCTCCTCAAACTATCTTCACCCTTGGCCTTCGGCTACCTCGATGACATCTCTCTGGGTGGACCGACGGCCGGAGTAGCGGAAGACATTGAGACCCTAGAAGAGGAGTGCGCAGGTCTGGGCCTGACTTTCAACAGAGAGAAATGCGAACTAATAGCTAAAGACTCACAACTGACCAACCACAGATCTTTCAAACATTTTGGATACACCGAGCCAGACTCTGCAACATTGCTGGGAGCACCGTTGTCCACGGGCGCGGCCTTGCAACAAGCCCTAGAATCACGAGCGGAGGAGCTAGACAGAGCTCTGGCTAGACTAACCATAATAGCACGCCAGGAGGCCCTGCTGATTCTCAGACACTCGCTGGGCACTCCCAAATTAATTCATACTCTGAGATGCGCTCCATGCGCGAATCATCCAGAATTGGCAACATATGATCAAATCCTGAGGAAGGGCCTTCAGAATATCCTAAACATAGACTTTACAGACACGCAATGGCAACAATCTACCTTACCCATTGGGTTAGGCGGACTGGGCATTCGAAGGGCGTCATCGCTGGCACTTCCCGCTTTTCTAGCATCAGCCGCGGGCACCTCCGAGCTCCAGTCAAGCATCCTATGCGTACTTGACAGTCAACCGGATTTGCATTACACGAACCTATCCACACACTGGCAGACAATAACTGGGTTGTCGTTGACGGAATGCTCTCCAGCAAATATACAAGCCAAATGGGACAACCCGATTCTTCAAAGAGAGCATTCGGAACTACTCCTTTCCACCACAGAGCTGAGCGAACAGGCGCGCCTGAAAGCCGTGTCCTTCCAGCACGCCAGCGATTGGATGCATTCTCTGCCAATTACATCATGCGGCCTCAGGCTTAGCGATGAGGCCATCAGGGTGGCAGTTGGCCTTCGTCTGGGGGCCAACATATGCCAACCTCACGTCTGCGCATGCGGCGCACTGGTTACCGCTAGAGGAACACACGGCCTCTCTTGCTCTCTGGGATTTGGTCGAGTGGCCAGACACGCCGCCATCAACGACTTGATTCATCGCAGTCTAATCAAAGCCGGCTTCCCAGCGGTTAAGGAGCCACGGGGCATGCTGCGCTCGGATGGTAAGAGACCGGACGGCACCACCCTTATACCATGGAGAGCGGGCCGAAACCTCGTGTGGGATGCAACGGTGGTCGACACGCTAGCGCCTTCTTACCTGCAGACAACGGCCGTAACAGCAGGAGCCGCAGCAGAAATAGCGGACAACAGAAAAAATCAAAAATACCAGATCCTTCTAGACACACATGACTTCATCCCGCTGGCCCTGGAAACTTTAGGTCCCATTAACTCAAGAGGCCTTGCATTCATCAGTGAGTTGGGCCGTCATCTGACAAAGGCGACGGACGAAGTCAGAGAGACAACCTTTCTGTTTCAAAGACTTTCTTTGACAATTCAGCGTTTTAACGCTGTGGCCTTCGCCGGCTCTTTTGTTGACCCTATGCCCGAGATGGAAGAGGGATAGCCCTTCCAGTTTAACACTAGATTTTGATATAATAATAATAATAATAATAATAATAATAATAATAATAATAATAATAATAATAATAATAATAATAATAATAATAATAATAATAATAATAATAATAATAATAATAATAATAATAATAATAATAATAATAATAATAATAATAATAATAATAGTAATAGTAATAATAATAATAATAATAATAATAATAATAATAATAATAATAATAATAATAATAATAATAATATCGTTAGGATTATTATGTCCTCGTGAACATCCTTTTAGCAGGAAAGTGTCCAACAGAAATTCGCCCAGTTTTGTTTGGCGGCACCCTCTTTGCCCTTCGAAAGAAAACGGGAGGTCTACGTCCAATAGCCATAGGTTACTACTGGCGTAGACTAACATCTAAATGCGCCAACAAATATGCGAGCGACCAAGCAGCAGCTTACCTATCACCAAAACAACTGGGCGTGGGAGTGCCAGGTGGATGCGAGGCAGCGGTACATGCAACCCGGAGATTTCTATCAAACATGGACGACGACCACATTGTGGTTAAACTCGATCTCTCCAACGCCTTCAACAGCCTCTACCGAGACTGTAAGCTAGCATCTGTACCCGACCTAGCTCCGTACTGCTTCCAGGCCTACGCTGAAGAATCAACACTCAAATTCGGTGGCTACACGGTTCAATCTCGGGTTGGTCCTCAGCAAGGAGATCCGCTGGGACCTTTGCTGTTTTGCCTGCCGCTACAGCCAATCCTACTTCAGATGGGCTCGCCATTATCATTCGGGTATCTTGACGATCTCACCCTCGGCGGAAAGGCGGAGACGGTGGCAGCCGATGTCGAGTTCATCGAGAGAGCCTGCTCTACTATGGGCCTGGCGCTAAATCGCTCTAAATGTGAGGTGATTACACGCAAGTGACGCAACAATTAAAACATTCGCTATGACTTCCTTGAGAGAGCTTAAACTAATCGAGGTGGATGAGGCCCTATTGTTTGGCGCCCCACTGCCATCGGAAAAGGCGCTACAACTTTGTCCGAAAGCCCAAAACAGACAACTAGAGGGAAGCCTGAGCAAATTGACTCTCACAGCCAGGCAGGACGCCATTTTGATTCTGAGGAGTTCACTGGAAAAATGCTTCAACTCCTTAGTTGCCATCCCGAATTGGAGACCTACGTCGCGACACAACGCCACGGGTTGGAAAAGATATTGAACGTATATCTATATGATTTACAATGGGCACCGGCCTCGCTACCCATAAAAATTGGTGTTCTGGGCATACGGAAAGGTATTTCGCTGGCATTTCCGGCCTCTTTGGCTTTAGCTGCGAGCACACACACACTCTCTCTCTCTCTCTCTCTCTCTCTCTCTCTCTCTCTCTCTCTCTCTCTCTCTCTCTCTCCATACCCTCATTCTAACCTCTCCATCTCACACCGTTGCAGCCATGATGTCTGAGTGGCGATCCAAGACGGAATTCAATGACGCTGAAAACATGCCAACATACAAGCAGGCACTCTGGGACAAACCTTATTTCAACAGACTGTCAAGACACTATTTCAAGATGTAGAGTAGACCTTTACAACACCGCGCGCTTGAAAGCTGTTTCATCACTACATGCCAGTGACTGGCTACATGCCTTACCAATAACAGCATGTGGGTTGAGACTGGACAACGAGGACGTTCGGGTGGCGGTCGGCTTGCGCCTTGGGGCCACAATATGTGAACCACACACGTGCGCTTGTGGAGCCCGAATCGACGACAGAAGCAGCCATGGCCTGTCCTGTTCTCTCGGTTTCAGCCGTATAGCTCGACACAGTACAATCAATGACATTATACACCATTCCCTTTCAAAAGCAGCGATCCCATCCATCAATTAGGAACCACCAGGTCTACTGCGGACGGACGGCAGAAGACCAGATGGCCTGTCAATGATCCCATGGCGTGCCGGTCGTCATCTGGTGTGGGACGCGACGGTGGTGGACACCTCGCACCATCATGTCCAGACCACGGTAGCGATGGCGGGCGCGGCAGCTGAGATTGCCTCCAAGAGGAAAAAGGATAAATACAACGATCTCTTATACGCGCACTTTCGCGTCTCTACCACTTGATACTTTAGGACCAATCAACATCTCTGGCCAAATCTTTTCATCAGATCTTGGCCGCAGCCTGGCGCTGCCTACAGAAGACAACAGAGAGACCTGCTTCCTCCTTCAACGTCTCTCTATCACTATCAAGTGTTTCAACTCGGTGGCTATCCGTGGCACTTAGCGGAGCCAGACCGAATGGAGACTAGGGTGGAGTGAGAAAAAAAATTCTTTCCTTTTTATAAGCTAGACTATTAAAAATGTGCCAAATGTCCATAGTAACAATCCTGCCAAATGATATTATTTTCTGACAACTGCTTGATCGCCCTTCGCCCAATTGAATAATTGGCATTGTAACCATTTAAGTGGGCGTTTAAATGAAGCATTTCGACGATGCCAAAGGCAGGTTTGATTTACTTATGTGACACAGTTTAACAGAACCATCCAATAGCATAATAAAAGTATTATTTAGAAAGTAAAATCCTAGCTAAGCCACTGAAGTACGTTATAAAGGCTATCCGACTATTTCAATTATTTAAGTCAAAACTTTTGTGGTCATAATTATTATACATGTAGTTGAATAACTTGAAATTGGAAAACTGCTTATCAGTATTTTGAGATTCATTAGCAGTCAGCCTATAGAATTGATTGTTGATTTTCTGGCAAGCATAAAATCTTTTAATGGATAAATTTATGAATTGAAATTTGAGTTATTATTTAAATAAATAATACTTTAACATACTGCTGGATGGAAGTCATCATAATAAATAATTGATGCCAAATTACCAATATTTGATATTATATTCCATTAAGTTGATGATGAATTAGAGGATAAATTAATTACCATCAGAAATCTGGAGCTCAATTAAGGAAAGAAAGATTAGTGAAAGTCAGGAATACAAATGAGAGTTAGGCGCTCCTTCAAAGTCTTGCATTTTTAATTTCATAAAAAGCGAATGATGCAGCAAATCAAGTTGACAATATCATTAGGCTACTAGTAGGCCTATGTAGTATAGAAGTGGAATTAATGATCATGGTACAGAGCGAGTTGTTGATATAGTATTGTATTGTATTGTATTGTATTTGAACACTTGTTATAGCGCCCCTACCAGATTTCCCTTCAGAGGCGCTCCCGACTACTGCGCGAACGCTGAATCGGAGTTTCACGCCGAAGCCCATGAGCAATTGCGAGTGAAGGACTTGCCCAGGGTCCCTACGCGGCGACTTTGAGGTGGATTCAAACCCGCAACCCTCCAGCTGCAAGGCACCAAACATACCCCTACACCACCGCGCCCCAGTTGTATTGTGATGTGTTGTATTGTGTGTTGTATTGTACTCCACGTTTATAATGCGACCGAGCCACCCGCAGTAAAGATCCGAGAAATTAATCTCTGATAAACCGACCCGACCGGGAAGCGAACCCGGGGCGCCGGCGCGGCGAGCAGGCACCAACCCAGTCGGCCACTCAGATATAGTGATTATAGTCCATGTAGACAATGCAATGCAGCAACTCATTCTCTTGAAATTAGATATCATAATGCGATAACTGTCATTTAAAAATCATATATCACATTCACATAATCACATTTTCAAATTTCTGTAATTTCTTTATAATTAGAGTCAGAGATGGACCTTTTAAACAAGAAATTGATTTCTACATTTACTTTTATTATTATTATTATTTTTTTCGCCAGAGGTAGAAAGAATCCCTCAGGCTCTAAGAAACTATGCATAATTACGGTTTAAGGGTTCTCGTCTCCATCGTGTTATTATCTTTATTATTACCATTATTATTATTATTATTATTATTATTATTATTATTATTATTATTATTACACTTATTATTATTCATTAAATGTAACATAGAGCTCCGCTGCCACCTTCAGTGCATTTGAAACAGATTGAAACAGTTGAAACAGTTGAAACATGGAAAGTTTGTGGTTTAGTAAGAAAAATGCCAACTAAAAACACGCAAATTCGATGAGCAATGCTTCAGAAATAGAGGCATACAAGCAGCGGCTGTGCTAAGTTTAATCGACTAGTCTTCAGTTCACAGAAAAGACATAATTTTTCTCTCATTCATGGGTCTTTGAAAAATGAGGTGCCCCTTAAAAGATCTCATTTTAAGTCACACTCAGCAACTTTTCAAAGAAGACATCGTCATACCAAACTGAGCTACCTAAAAGTGTGAGGCCTAACCGATGCAAAGCTGATGTTCTGAAAATTAAAAATTTGGAAAACCCCCATGCCAGTCTGAAAGCTAAACGATGCAAAGCTGAAGTTCTTAAACTTAAAGGATGAAAAGCACAAGGTCTGAAATGTAAACGATTCAAACCTGAATTTCTGAAACTTAACGGATTAAACCCCCAGCTCTAAAACCGCAGAGTGTGAAATCTAAACGATGCAAACCTGAAGATTGCAATTTGGAAAAGCCCCAGCTCTGAAATCTAAAAGATGTAAACCTGACGATTAAAATTTTGAAAAACACCAGCTCTGAAATTTTAAAGATGAAAACCTGAGGATTAAAAATTTGGAAAAACACCAGCTCTGAAATTGTTAAAGTTGCAAACCTGAAGATCAAAATTTGAAAAACACCAGCTCTGAAATTTTAAAGATGAAAACCACAACTTCGGAAATTTTAAATTTGCAAACAAGAAGTTCTGAAATTAAAATTTTGAAAACAACCAGGTCTGAAATCTAAAAGATTGAAAACCAGAGTGTCTGAAATTTTAAATTTGGAACCCACAACGTCAGAAATCTAAGGGATTGAAAACCACATCTTCAGAAATTTTAAATTTGCAAACAAGAAGTTCTGAAATTAAAATTTTGAAAACAGCCAGGTCTGAAATCTAAAAGATTGAAAACCAGAGTGTCTGAAATTTTAATGTTGGAAACCACAACGTCAGAAATCTAAAGGATAGAAAACCACAACTTCGGAAATTTTAAATTTACAAACAAGAAGTTCTGAAATTAAAATTTTGAAAACAAACAGGTGTGAAATCTAAAAGATTGAAAACCAGAGTGTCTGAAAATTTAAAGTTGGAAACCACAACGTCAGAAATCTAAAGGATTGAAAACCACAACTTCAGAAATTTTAAAATTGCAAACAAGAAGTTCTGAAATTAAAATTTTGAAAACAGCCAGGTCTGAAATCTAAAAGATTGAAAACCATGAAAAACAGAGTGTCTGAAATTTTAAAGTTGGAAACCACAGCGGAAATCTAAAGGATTGAAATCCACAACTTCAGAAATTTTAAAATTGCAAACAAGAAGTTCTGAAATTAAAATTTTGAAAACAGCCAGGTCTGAAATCTAAAAGATTGAAAACCATGAAAAACAGAGTGTCTGAAATTTTAAAGTTGGAAACCACAGCGTCAGAAATCTAAAGGATTGAAATCCACAACTTCAGAAATTTTAAATTTGCAAACAAGAATTTGTGAAATAAAAATTTTGAAAACCACCAGGTCTGAAATCTAAAAGATGCAAACCAGAATGTCTGAAATTTTTAAGATGGAAACCACGACATCAGAAATCTAAGGGATTGAAAACCACAACTTCGGAAATTTTAAATTTGCAAAGAAGAAGATCACAAATTTTAAAGTTGCAAAGAAGAAGATCTCAAATTTTAAATTTGCAAACGCTAAGTTTTGAAAACTCAGCTTGCTTTAAAAGCGAAAAGCCTACCGTGTGCTTTGCAAGGATGAATATCAACAGCTCTCTGTCGTCTTTCTAAATTACATTTGACTCAGCCTCCTCATGTCTAGAGAAAAAAGCGAGCTCTGTGACTCTTTCTGCTTCGTAGCCGCTCTCTGCCTCTCTGCTTCTTAGCCTCGCTGCCAACCTCTCTACAATGAGAAATGCCTAGTCTTCTAAAATGAGAGTCAACTCAGCCTCAGCCTCCCCATGGGTAGAAAGTGCTTCCTAGCCTCTTTGAAAAAACCACATGTTCACTCTGTCTCTTAGAAGGATGTCATTTTAACGCTCAATTCAGCTTCATTTCAATTTAGAAAACTTCATACCAACCGAGTCAGCTTTGCTGTGTATGTGTCAGTGTTTTTGGTTTCGAAAATCTTACAATGGGGTAATTGCTATGCAGCTCGTGTAAACGTGCACTAGCGAGCTCTTGAAACACACCTCCATATAACGTTGATAATCCTAGGTTCGTGTAAATGCTCATCTTAACTCACCAAATTCTCTAGAAAATTATAAGTCTGATTCATAAACTGGATGTGTGTGAACTCACTAAACATGACTTTACGTGGTAAAAGTTTGTATCCACGCACCAAAACATATCAACTACTAAATTAAAGAGCCCCTTATTCGATAATTTTATAATTCACTGGCTTGTACTGTCATTGGTTGCAAGTATAAACGCCTAATGTAGTGGCATACGCAGCTTGATTGTACTAAGAAACATTGCAAAAATGGCGCCTTGCAATGCTTGAGCAAAGATGGATGATGTGTATTGGCGCTAGATGAATGCTAGGGAGTAAAAATTGAGTGCTTGCCTATGTGAAACGATGGTATTGCTTGAAAGAATTGTCAGCGTGTGCGTATAAAAATTAGCAGCGTGCCTAAGTGTGAAAGGCCCAAATAGAATGCGGAACTTGCAAATAATGAATATTCATTGAGCTTTGCTGTGCCATGTAGAGCGAAAGAAGAATGGAGGGGAGGGGTAGGCACACGCACGCCCCCTCCAAGAAGAGCAATGCTTGAAATGACCTTTGCCCAACTTTAATGGCCGTGTCTGTTTTGCCAGAGGCGGTCGTTTGACCTTTGACCTCCAAGAAATTGGCCCTCATAGCAGCACTAGGTTTGGATGACGTCATCTGAACTTTGACCCATTTATTCGTACCCATAGCTGAATTGACTCTGATAAAAGCTTTTAGCTTACTACTTATGGGTGTTAGATTTCCGGTAGGTAACCTGTTTGCGTGTACACCGGTATGCAGTACGTAGGAACCTGCACAGCATGACAATTAAGCGTATAACCATGCATTTGTCTATACTATGATTCTGTTCGTTTGTTCTTCTGTTCATTTGTTTGATTTTCCAAACCACTAAACTGACTATAGGCTCGCTGGAAACGTTCTAGCGACATGGAAATTGTACAAAACGTTCTTATGCGAATTTGTCGGCACTTTTCAATTGAGGTTTTGCTTTAAATTCCAATATATACTTTTATGTACATTATAAGTTTCAATATGGTGACATTGAGACCGTTAAAATCTAGGTCAAGCCCATAGTCTCGCAGCCAATCAGACCATGAGCGAGAATTTGATCAAAGGAAATCTAACAACCATCCAGAAATCACGGGATTTAGTCCCGTGAGAAGTTAAATTTAAGTTGACACATTTTGACATTAAAACTCGTTTTAGTCCATTCAACAGATGGCGCTACTTGGCAAAGTTCATGCCTACTTTCTCCGGGCGAAGCTGGGTACGAAATCTAGTTAGTAATAAATTGCTTAAATTGCCGTAATTTTAACTGACGAGATGAATATAACGAAGAACGCCACGCAAAATGATAAAGGAATTTTCAATACATTATAACTAATTTTACTTGTACTTACAGTCGGTTGGTTGCCTGACGGTGGCTTGATTTTTGAGGGATCGTTGGCTGTAGTTCGATTGAGAGGAGTCAAGTAGCAACTGGTGCCCATATCCGAATGAATCTTCATAACTTGAATATCCTATACATTATAGAAAATTTTATATTATTAGATGTAGACATTCCAGTACAAGTAATTCCTCACTTCTAAGCATGAGCTCGGAGGCCTAGCACATAGAACTTTTGAACATCCTAACCCTCTCGATGGCAATGGAAACCTTCTAAATAACGTACTTTCTAAACGTTTACAGTCCGTGGCATAAGTCTGATACGCATATTTAGCAAAAGTAGTTACATCCAGCGTTAGGGACAGCCTGCTGACCAACAATCGACGAATGGCCTGTCCGAATGCACGCGGTGTTTCAAACGAGCATCACCTTTTACCTATGGATGACTGCTGGACGGAGGTATATCGCGTTCTATAAACGCTACCGTCCGTCGTCGCCACACATTATCCTTGGCTCAACGCCGGGCATTTGCTGTGGTTGGTCCCTCTACTTGGAATGACCTTCTCCCCTCATTAAGGGCTAAACTAATGACTAGTTTTTCCTCTTTGGTCTCTCGTTCTTTAAAGACGTTTCTTCCCCTCCCCCGGGGTTTTCGTGCTGAGAGCGCTTCTGAATAGTTATTCTGAGAGAGGCGCTATATAAATCTTTAGATACAATACAATACAATTATCGACGCAGCTTGGTCCGCAGACTCTAAACATGATGCCTTCTGAAAACTATGAACAGGATTCCGATGGTTTTACTACCAACACAATGACCTCGATAGACGATGATAAATTCTTTGAAATTGGGTTGATTTTATGTGCTTTGTTAGCCAGCTTTCAATGCATTGTACAACATTTGCTGAAGAAGAACGCCAATGCAAAGAGTCATCCACAATGCTTACATGTTCATATTTAGACATTTTAGTTATAGCCCCAGTCAAAGAGTTCTGAACTCTCTTGAGTTTCTTCGTGCTTCGCTTTGTAATACTAACATAGAGTTAGTTAAAGTAATAAATGCGTCTGTCCCAGACATCGTGGAAGAAATAATGCACACAGCTCCAATTTCTTCGAATGAGACGAATGTGCATATAATGACCAAGTACAAATATCATTTACATAGTCGGAAAGAGATATTACCAATTTAGGGCAGGAACAGAACCCCAAACCAGCGCGGAAGACGATGCAAAGAAGAGAATGACCCACAGTATCAAAAGCAGCATGCAAGTCAAGAAAAAACACGTTTCACTCATTCAAAGAGCACATGGTCCTTGTATCAACAGCAAGAAGTGAGGATTCTGTTGAATGAAACTCACAGTTTTAAGACTGAAAATGGGAGATTAGCGAGACCCAGATAATCTGAGCACTCCTTCAGAAGAGATGTAGGAATGGCTAATAAGTTTGCTAAACTCGGCAAGAGTTGTTGGTGGAAAACAGTCCATTACAAGTGAAGAATTAAGATTAATGAATTTGTCCAAAGCAGAACAAGAGACCATTATTTTTGAGCTTGCAGCAGATATTTACAGAGACGCCGACTTTTAGTAAAAGGTACTGGGGCAAGAATTTCTCCAGCTTCGGTTTTATTGTTTAGTTGAGCTAAGCTTTAGGCTACGTGCTCATCTGCAGAACATCTCTATACCAACAGGGTTCAGCCGATACCATCGGCCGAACCTAAGGTGGGTTAGGCAGTGATGTAGTACTCGAGTCCGGCCTAGGACTCGAGTCCGACACGAGACCGATTTTTTGTGGACTCGGACTTGGCTTGTCGCGACTCGGACTCGAACTCGAAGGCCCGGACTCGAATTTGACTCGCTGACTCGGTTTTCGAGTCACAATTTTGTCCCGCGATAAAATACTATTTGAATACTTGCTTATTTGCGAGTTATAAAAGAGTGATTGAAAAGAAGAATTGAAAAGAGTTGCTGAAATGAGTTGCTGAAAAAAGAGTTGCTGAAAAGAGTTGCTGAAAAGAGTTATTGAAAAGAGTTATTGAAAAGAGTTATTGAATTTTTGAAATGAGTTATTGAAATGAGTTATTGAAAAGAGTTATTGAAATGAGTGACTGAAATGAGTGATTGAAATGAGTGATTGAAAAAGAGTTATTGAAAAGAGTTATTGAAAAAATTGAGTTATTGAAAAGATTTATTGAAAAAAGAGTTATTGAAAAGAGTTATTGAAAAGAGTTATTGAAATGAGTTATTGAAATGAGTTATTGAAAAGAGTTATTGAAAGTGAGTTATTGAAAAGAGTTATTGAAAAGAGTTGTTGAAAAGAGTTATTGAAAACGATTAGTCAATTATTGAAAAACGTTTTTGAAATGAACGATTGAAATTATGATAGAAATTATTGATTGAAATGAATGATTGAAAATAAATCTTTAATAAGTCTTTTCAATAACTCTTTTTCAATAACTCTTTTCAATAACTCTTTTCAATAACTCTATCAATAACTCTTTTCAATAACTCTTTTCAATTTCAATAACTCTTTTCAATAACTCTTTTCAATAACTCTTTTCAATATCTCTCTTTCAATAACTCTTTTCAATAACTCTTTTCAATAACTCTTTTCAATAAATAACTCTTTTCAATAACTCTTTCAATAACTCTTTTTCAATAACTCTTTCAATAACTCTTTTCAATAACTCTTTTCAATAACTCTTTTCAATAACTCTTCAATAACTCTTTTTCAATAACTTTTCAATAACTCTTCAATAACTCTTTTCAATAACTCTAACTCTTTTCAATAACTCTTCTCAATAGCTCTTTTCAATAATTCTCTCTTTTCAACAACTCTTTTCAGTAACTCTTTTCAATAATTCTTTCAATAACTCTTTTCAATAACTCTTTTCAATAACTCTTTCAATAACTCTTTTCAGTAACTCTTCCAATAACTGTTTTCTCAATAACTATTTCTGAAACTCTTTTCAATAACTCTTTTCAATAACTCTTCAATAGCTCTTCAATAATTCTTTCAATAACTCTTTCAATAACTCTTTTCAATAATTCTTTTCAATAACTCTTTTCATCATCACTTTTTAATAACTTTTCAATAACTCTTTTCATTCATCCAATAACTCTTTTTCAATAACTATTTCAAAACTCTTTTTCAATAACTCTTTTTCAATAACTTTTTCATAATGCTTTTCAATAACTCTTTTCAATAACTTTCAATAACTCTTTTTCAATAACTCTTTCAATAACTCTTTTCAATAACTCTTTTCAATAACTCTTTTCAATAACTCTTTTCAATAACTCTTTTCAATAACTCTTTTCAATAACTCTTTTCAATAACTCTTTTCAATAACTCTTTTCAATAACTCTTTTCAATAACTCTTTTCAATAACTCTTTTCAATAACTCTTTTCAATAACTCTTTTCAATAACTCTTTTCAATAACTCTTTTCAATAACTCTTTTCAATAACTCTTTTCAATAACTCTTTTCAATAACTCTTTTCAATAACTCTTTTCAATAACTCTTTTCAATAACTCTTTTCAATAACTCTTTTCAATAACTCTTTCAATAACTCTTTTCAATAACTCTTTTCAATAACTCTTTTCAATAACTCTTTTCAATAACTCTTTTCAATAACTCTTTTCAATAACTCTTTTCAATAACTCTTTTCAATAACTCTTTTCAATAACTCTTTTCAATAACTCTTTTCAATAACTCTTTTCAATAACTCTTTTCAATAACTCTTTTCAATAACTCTTTTCAATAACTCTTTTCAATAACTCTTTTCAATAACTCTTTTCAATAACTCTTTTCAATAACTCTTTTCAATAACTCTTTTTCAATAACTCTTTTCAATAACTCTTTTCAATAACTCTTTTCAATAACTCTTTTCAATAACTCTTTTCAATAACTCTTTTCAATAACTCTTTTCAATAACTCTTTTCAATAACTCTTTTCAATAACTCTTTTCAATAACTCTTTTCAATAACTCTTTTCAATAACTCTTTTCAATAACTCTTTTCAATAACTCTTTTCAATAACTCTTTTCAATAACTCTTTTCAATAACTCTTTTCAATAACTCTTTTCAATAACTCTTTTCAATAACTCTTTTCAATAACTCTTTTCAATAACTCTTTTCAATAACTCTTTTCAATAACTCTTTTCAATAACTCTTTTCAATAACTCTTTTCAATAACTCTTTTCAATAACTCTTTTCAATAACTCTTTTCAATAACTCTTTTCAATAACTCTTTTCAATAACTCTTTTCAATAACTCTTTTCAATAACTCTTTTCAATAACTCTTTTCAATAACTCTTTTCAATAACTCTTTTAACTCTTTTCAATAACTCTTTTCAATAACTCTTTTCAATAACTCTTTTCAATAACTCTTTTCAATAACTCTTTTCAATAACTCTTTTCAATAACTCTTTTCAATAACTCTTTTCAATAACTCTTTTCAATAACTCTTTTCAATAACTCTTTTCAATAACTCTTTTCAATAACTCTTTTCAATAACTCTTTTCAATAACTCTTTTCAATAACTCTTTTCAATAACTCTTTTCAATAACTCTTTTCAATAACTCTTTTCAATAACTCTTTTCAATAACTCTTTTCAATAACTCTTTTCAATAACTCTTTTCAATAACTCTTTTCAATAACTCTTTTCAATAACTCTTTTCAATAACTCTTTTCAATAACTCTTTTCAATAACTCTTTTCAATAACTCTTTTCAATAACTCTTTTCAATAACTCTTTTCAATAACTCTTTTCAATAACTCTCAATAACTCTTTTCAATAACTCTTTTCAATAACTCTTTTCAATAACTCTTTTCAATAACTCTTTTCAATAACTCTTTTCAATAACTCTTTTCAATAACTCTTTTCAATAACTCTTTTCAATAACTCTTTTCAATAACTCTTTTCAATAACTCTTTTCAATAACTCTTTTCAATAACTCTTTTCAATAACTCTTTTCAATAACTCTTTTCAATAACTCTTTTCAATAACTCTTTTCAATAACTCTTTTCAATAACTCTTTTCAATAACTCTTTTCAATAACTCTTTTCAATAACTCTTTTCAATAACTCTTTTCAATAACTCTTTTCAATAACTCTTTTCAATAACTCTTTTCAATAACTCTTTTCAATAACTCTTTTCAATAACTCTTTTCAATAACTCTTTTCAATAACTCTTTTCAATAACTCTTTTCAATAACTCTTTTCAATAACTCTTTTCAATAACTCTTTTCAATAACTCTTTTCAATAACAATAACTCTTTTCAATAACTCTTTTCAATAACTCTTTTCAATAACTCTTTCAATAACTCTTTTCAATAACTCTTTTCAATAACTCTTTTCAATAACTCTTTTCAATAACTCTTTTCAATAACTCTTTTCAATAACTCTTTTCAATAACTCTTTTCAATAACTCTTTTCAATAACTCTTTTCAATAACTCTTTTCAATAACTCTTTTCAATAACTCTTTTCAATAACTCTTTTCAATAACTCTTTTCAATAACTCTTTTCAATAACTCTTTTCAATAACTCTTTTCAATAACTCTTTTCATAACTCTTTTCAATAACTCTTTTCAATAACTCTTTTCAATAACTCTTTTCAATAACTCTTTTCAATAACTCTTTTCAATAACTCTTTTCAATAACTCTTTTCAATAACTCTTTTCAATAACTCTTTTCAATAACTCTTTTCAATAACTCTTTTCAATAACTCTTTTCAATAACTCTTTTCAATAACTCTTTTCAATAACTCTTTTCAATAACTCTTTTCAATAACTCTTTTCAATAACTCTTTTCAATAACTCTTTTCAATAACTCTTTCAATAACTCTTTTCAATAACTCTTTTCAATAACTCTTTTCAATAACTCTTTTCAATAACTCTTTTCAATAACTCTTTTCAATAACTCTTTTCAATAACTCTTTTCAATAACTCTTTTCAATAACTCTTTTCAATAACTCTTTTCAATAACTCTTTTTTCAATAACTCTTTTCAATAACTCTTTTCAATAACTCTTTTCAATAACTCTTTTCAATAACTCTTTTCAATAACTCTTTTCAATAACTCTTTTCAATAACTCTTTTCAATAACTCTTTTCAATAACTCTTTTCAATAACTCTTTTCAATAACTCTTTTCAATAACTCTTTTCAATAACTCTTTTCAATAACTCTTTTCAATAACTCTTTTCAATAACTCTTTTCAATAACTCTTTTCAATAACTCTTTTCAATAACTCTTTTCAATAACTCTTTTCAATAACTCTTTTCAATAACTCTTTTCAATAACTCTTTTCAATAACTCTTTTCAATAACTCTTTCAATAACTCAATAACTCTTTTCAATAACTCTTTTCAATAACTCTTTTCAATAACTCTTTTCAATAACTCTTTTCAATAACTCTTTTCAATAACTCTTTTCAATAACTCTTTTCAATAACTCTTTTCAATAACTCTTTTCAATAACTCTTTTCAATAACTCTTTTCAATAACTCTTTTCAATAACTCTTTTCAATAACTCTTTTCAATAACTCTTTTCAATAACTCTTTTCAATAACTCTTTTCAATAACTCTTTTCAATAACTCTTTTCAATAACTCTTTTCAATAACTCTTTTCAATAACTCTTTTCAATAACTCTTTTCAATAACTCTTTCAATAACTCTTTTCAATAACTCTTTTCAATAACTCTTTTCAATAACTCTTTTCAATAACTCTTTTCAATAACTCTTTTCAATAACTCTTTTCAATAACTCTTTTCAATAACTCTTTTCAATAACTCTTTTCAATAACTCTTTTCAATAACTCTTTTCAATAACTCTTTTCAATAACTCTTTTCAATAACTCTTTTCAATAACTCTTTTCAATAACTCTTTTCAATAACTCTTTTCAATAACTCTTTTCAATAACTCTTTTCAATAACTCTTTCAATAACTCTTTTCAATAACTCTTTTCAATAACTCTTTTCAATAACTCTTTTCAATAACTCTTTTCAATAACTCTTTTCAATAACTCTTTTCAATAACTCTTTTCAATAACTCTTTTCAATAACTCTTTTCAATAACTCTTTTCAATAACTCTTTTCAATAACTCTTTTCAATAACTCTTTTCAATAACTCTTTTCAATAACTCTTTTCAATAACTCTTTTCAATAACTCTTTTCAATAACTCTTTTCAATAACTCTTTTCAATAACTCTTTTCAATAACTCTTTTCAATAACTCTTTTCAATAACTCTTTTCAATAACTCTTTTCAATAACTCTTTTCAATAACTCTTTTCAATAACTCTTTTCAATAACTCTTTCAATAACTCTTTTCAATAACTCTTTTCAATAACTCTTTTCAATAACTCTTTTCAATAACTCTTTTCAATAACTCTTTTCAATAACTCTTTTCAATAACTCTTTTCAATAACTCTTTTCAATAACTCTTTTCAATAACTCTTTTCAATAACTCTTTTCAATAACTCTTTTCAATAACTCTTTTCAATAACTCTTTTCAATAACTCTTTTCAATAACTCTTTTCAATAACTCTTTTCAATAACTCTTTTCAATAACTCTTTTCAATAACTCTTTTCAATAACTCTTTTCAATAACTCTTTTCAATAACTCTTTTCAATAACTCTTTTCAATAACTCTTTTCAATAACTCTTTTCAATAACTCTTTTCAATAACTCTTTTCAATAACTCTTTTCAATAACTCTTTTCAATAACTCTTTTCAATAACTCTTTTCAATAACTCTTTTCAATAACTCTTTTCAATAACTCTTTTCAATAACTCTTTTCAATAACTTTTCAATAACTCTTTTCAATAACTCTTTTCTTTTCAATAACTCTTTTCAATAACTCTTTTCAATAACTCTTTTCAATAACTCTTTTCAATAACTCTTTTCAATAACTCTTTTCAATAACTCTTTTCAATAACTCTTTTCAATAACTCTTTTCAATAACTCTTTTCAATAACTCTTTTCAATAACTCTTTTCAATAACTCTTTTCAATAACTCTTTTCAATAACTCTTTTCAATAACTCTTTTCAATAACTCTTTTCAATAACTCTTTTCAATAACTCTTTTCAATAACTCTTTTCAATAACTCTTTTCAATAACTCTTTTCAATAACTCTTTTCAATAACTCTTTTCAATAACTCTTTTCAATAACTCTTTTCAATAACTCTTTTCAATAACTCTTTTCAATAACTCTTTTCAATAACTCTTTTCAATAACTCTTTTCAATAACTCTTTTCAATAACTCTTTTCAATAACTCTTTTCAATAACTCTTTTCAATAACTCTTTTCAATAACTCTTTTCAATAACTCTTTTCAATAACTCTTTTCAATAACTCTTTTCAATAACTCTTTTCAATAACTCTTTTCAATAACTCTTTTCAATAACTCTTTTCAATAACTCTTTTCAATAACTCTTTTCAATAACTCTTTTCAATAACTCTTTTCAATAACTCTTTTCAATAACTCTTTTCAATAACTCTTTTCAATAACTCTTTTCAATAACTCTTTTCAATAACTCTTTTCAATAACTCTTTTCAATAACTCTTTTCAATAACTCTTTTCAATAACTCTTTTCAATAACTCTTTTCAATAACTCTTTTCAATAACTCTTTTCAATAACTCTTTTCAATAACTCTTTTCAATAACTCTTTTCAATAACTCTTTTCAATAACTCTTTTCAATAACTCTTTTCAATAACTCTTTTCAATAACTCTTTTCAATAACTCTTTTCAATAACTCTTTTCAATAACTCTTTTCAATAACTCTTTTCAATAACTCTTTTCAATAACTCTTTTCAATAACTCTTTTCAATAACTCTTTTCTTTTCAATAACTCTTTTCAATAACTCTTTTCAATAACTCTTTTCAATAACTCTTTTCAATAACTCTTTTCAATAACTCTTTTCAATAACTCTTTTCAATAACTCTTTTCAATAACTCTTTTCAATAACTCTTTTCAATAACTCTTTTCAATAACTCTTTTCAATAACTCTTTTCAATAACTCTCTTTCAATAACTCTTTTCAATAACTCTTTTCAATAACTCTTTTCAATAACTCTTTTTTTCAATAACTCTTTTCAATAACTCTTTTCAATAACTCTTTTCAATAACTCTTTTCAATAACTCTTTTCAATAACTCTTTTCAATAACTCTTTTCAATAACTCTTTTCAATAACTCTTTTCAATAACTCTTTTCAATAACTCTTTTCAATAACTCTTTTCAATAACTCTTTTCAATAACTCTTTTCTTTTCAATAACTCTTTTCAATAACTCTTTTCAATAACTCTTTTCAATAACTCTTTTCAATAACTCTTTTCAATAACTCTTTTCAATAACTCTTTTCAATAACTCTTTTCAATAACTCTTTTCAATAACTCTTTTCAATAACTCTTTTCAATAACTCTTTTCAATAACTCTTTTCAATAACTCTTTTCAATAACTCTTTTCAATAACTCTTTTCAATAACTCTTTTCAATAACTCTTTTCAATAACTCTTTTCAATAACTTTTTCAATAACTCTTTTCAATAACTCTTTCAATAACTCTTTTCAATAACTCTTTTCAATAACTCTTTTCAATAACTCTTTTCAATAACTCTTTTCAATAACTCTTTTCAATAACTCTTTTCAATAACTCTTTTCAATAACTCTTTTCAATAACTCTTTTCAATAACTCTTTTCAATAACTCTTTTCAATAACTCTTTTCAATAACTCTTTTCAATAACTCTTTTCAATAACTCTTTTCAATAACTCTTTTCAATAACTCTTTTCAATAACTCTTTTCAATAACTCTTTTCAATAACTCTTTTCAATAACTCTTTTCAATAACTCTTTTCAATAACTTTTCAATTCTTTTCAATAACTCTTTTCAATAACTCTTTTCAATAACTCTTTTCAATAACTCTTTTCAATAACTCTTTCAATAACTCTTTTCAATAACTCTTTTCAATAACTCTTTTCAATAACTCTTTTCAATAACTCTTTTCAATAACTCTTTTCAATAACTCTTTTCAATAACTCTTTTCAATAACTCTTTTCAATAACTCTTTTCAATAACTCTTTTCAATAACTCTTTTCAATAACTCTTTTCAATAACTCTTTTCAATAACTCTTTTCAATAACTCTTTTCAATAACTCTTTTCAATAACTCTTTTCAATAACTCTTTTCAATAACTCTTTTCAATAACTCTTTTCAATAACTCTTTTCAATAACTCTTTTCAATAACTCTTTTCAATAACTCTTTTCAATAACTCTTTTCAATAACTCTTTTCAATAACTCTTTTCAATAACTCTTTTCAATAACTCTTTTCAATAACTCTTTTCAATAACTCTTTTCAATAACTCTTTTTTCAATAACTCTTTTCAATAACTCTTTTCAATAACTCTTTTCAATAACTCTTTTCAATAACTCTTTTCAATAACTCTTTTCAATAACTCTTTTCAATAACTCTTTTCAATAACTCTTTTCAATAACTCTTTTCAATAACTCTTTTCAATAACTCTTTTCAATAACTCTTTTCAATAACTCTTTTCAATAACTCTTTTCAATAACTCTTTTCAATAACTCTTTCAATAACTCTTTTCAATAACTCTTTTCAATAACTCTTTTCAATAACTCTTTTCAATAACTCTTTTCAATAACTCTTTTCAATAACTCTTTTCAATAACTCTTTTCAATAACTCTTTTCAATAACTCTTTTCAATAACTCTTTTCAATAACTCTTTTCAATAACTCTTTTCAATAACTCTTTTCAATAACTCTTTTCAATAACTCTTTTCAATAACTCTTTTCAATAACTCTTTTCAATAACTCTTTTCAATAACTCTTTTCAATAACTCTTTTCAATAACTCTTTTCAATAACTCTTTTCAATAACTCTTTTCAATAACTCTTTTCAATAACTCTTTTCAATAACTCTTTTCAATAACTCTTTTCAATAACTCTTTTCAATAACTCTTTTCAATAACTCTTTTCAATAACTCTTTTCAATAACTCTTTTCAATAACTCTTTTCAATAACTCTTTTCAATAACTCTTTTCAATAACTCTTTTCAATAACTCTTTTCAATAACTCTTTTCAATAACTCTTTTCAATAACTCTTTTCAATAACTCTTTTCAATAACTCTTTTCAATAACTCTTTTCAATAACTCTTTTCAATAACTCTTTTCAATAACTCTTTTCAATAACTCTTTTCAATAACTCTTTTCAATAACTCTTTTCAATAACTCTTTTCAATAACTCTTTTCAATAACTCTTTTCAATAACTCTTTTCAATAACTCTTTTCAATAACTCTTTTCAATAACTCTTTTCAATAACTCTTTTCAATAACTCTTTTCAATAACTCTTTTCAATAACTCTTTTCAATAACTCTTTTCAATAACTCTTTTCAATAACTCTTTCAATAACTCTTTTCAATAACTCTTTTCAATAACTCTTTTCAATAACTCTTTTCAATAACTCTTTTCAATAACTCTTTTCAATAACTCTTTTCAATAACTCTTTTCAATAACTCTTTTCAATAACTCTTTTCAATAACTCTTTTCAATAACTCTTTTCAATAACTCTTTTCAATAACTCTTTTCAATAACTCTTTTCAATAACTCTTTTCAATAACTCTTTTCAATAACTCTTTTCAATAACTCTTTTCAATAACTCTTTTCAATAACTCTTTTCAATAACTCTTTTCAATAACTCTTTTCAATAACTCTTTTCAATAACTCTTTTCAATAACTCTTTCAATAACTCTTTTCAATAACTCTTTTCAATAACTCTTTTCAATAACTCTTTTCAATAACTCTTTTCAATAACTCTTTTCAATAACTCTTTTCAATAACTCTTTTCAATAACTCTTTTCAATAACTCTTTTCAATAACTCTTTTCAATAACTCTTTTCAATAACTCTTTTCAATAACTCTTTTCAATAACTCTTTTCAATAACTCTTTTCAATAACTCTTTTCAATAACTCTTTTCAATAACTCTTTTCAATAACTCTTTTCAATAACTCTTTTCAATAACTCTTTTCAATAACTCTTTTCAATAACTCTTTTCAATAACTCTTTTCAATAACTCTTTTCAATAACTCTTTTCAATAACTCTTTTCAATAACTCTTTTCAATAACTCTTTTCAATAACTCTTTTCAATAACTCTTTTCTTTTCATAACTCTTTTCAATAACTCTTTTCAATAACTCTTTTCAATAACTCTTTTCAATAACTCTTTTCAATAACTCTTTTCAATAACTCTTTTCAATAACTCTTTCAATAACTCTTTTCAATAACTCTTTTCAATAACTCTTTTCAATAACTCTTTTCAATAACTCTTTTCAATAACTCTTTTCAATAACTCTTTTCAATAACTCTTTTCAATAACTCTTTTCAATAACTCTTTTCAATAACTCTTTTCAATAACTCTTTTCAATAACTCTTTTCAATAACTCTTTTCAATAACTCTTTTCAATAACTCTTTTCAATAACTCTTTTCAATAACTCTTTTCAATAACTCTTTTCAATAACTCTTTTTTCAATAACTCTTTTCAATAACTCTTTTCAATAACTCTTTTCAATAACTAACTCTTTTCAATAACTCTTTTCAATAACTCTTTTCAATAACTCTTTTCAATAACTCTTTTCAATAACTCTTTTCAATAACTTTTCAATCAATAACTCTTTTCAATAACTCTTTTCAATAACTCTTTTCAATAACTCTTTTCAATAACTCTTTCAATAACTTTTTCAATAACTCTTTTCAATAACTCTTTTCAATAACTCTTTTCAATAACTCTTTTCAATAACTCTTTTCAATAACTCTTTTCAATAACTCTTTTCAATAACTCTTTTCAATAACTCTTTTCAATAACTCTTTTCAATAACTCTTTTTTCAATAACTCTTTTCAATAACTCTTTTCAATAACTCTTTTCAATAACTCTTTTCAATAACTCTTTTCAATAACTCTTTTCAATAACTCTTTTCAATAACTCTTTTCAATAACTCTTTTCAATAACTCTTTTCAATAACTCTTTTCAATAACTCTTTTCAATAACTCTTTTCAATAACTCTTTTCAATAACTCTTTCAATAACTCTTTTCAATAACTCTTTTCAATAACTCTTTTCAATAACTCTTTTCAATAACTCTTTTCAATAACTCTTTTCAATAACTCTTTTCAATATAACTTTTCTTTTCAATAACTCTTTTCAATAACTCTTTTCAATAACTCTTTTCTCTTTTCAATAAAATAACTCTTTCATCAAATGCAATGACTTACACATAAATAGTTGATTTTCCATGGACCTACCCTGTATCCCCAAAAGACGTCACAGATTGTTTTGATATTTTGAATGGCCAAAAAGGTACTGGGCGAAAATATGCTATCGACCCAGAACCTTGGTGAGTACTGGGGCGAAAGTCCTTGTTGCCCCTGTGGAGTCGGCGCCTATGGATATTTATGTCAGAAAAAAGTGAAGGATTTAGGTTGCGAGCTCATGGTTTGGTAAGCCAAACACGAGGCAAAGAACAAATGTAATTTTTTTTCGTGTAACAATTTATTCAGTGTTAACTACAAAGCTTTTGGCGATGAATAGCTTTGCATCTAAATTAGTTGAATATATATATATATATATATATATACAGAATTGCCGGTGAAACAAGTTTTCACACAAGTTAGCCCTGCTGCTTAAAACTTGTATAATCTGAGTGAAGGCAAACGTGATCCGGTCAATCACCAAATCCACTTAGCCTTAACATTCGCTAGTCACCATAATAACACGTGCAGACTTTGTGTTCTTTTACTGTTGATTGGGCAACAACCGACATCCACAGATCTAAGCCTAATATCAATCTTTTTCATGGTCATATTGATTCCTATCGGTAATAAAGTAGGCTAATGGCAGGTCATTTTGGTAGGGATATATTCGCTAATTATAGTCTACAACTTTATCTAAGTCAGTGGTTATACTAAAGCATAATTATTTCAGTAGGCCTACTATAAATAATAATATTGCGTTTAGATGTACGATCTAGTTCAACGCTGGGCTGCATGGTTTAACTTACTCTGTTAAAGTCGTTGACGACCCAAGCCTCGTATGTCTCACTGCTGACGTGGTACTGGACAATGTTCGTATTTGAATCACTCATCACTTCCTCTTTTGTGTTCTTGTCCCGATTGTACGAGAACTGTTTTGACGTTTGAAAAGAAATCAAAAGAAATCAAAAATTATAGATAATTATTACATGCAGATAAACAATTCGAAGCTACTCAGAATAAATCTATCAACTACAAGTCGAAGTGACTTAGTCATACTTGATCATAATATGGTAATCCCGTAGTTTAGGTTGGTAAATTATTTGAATGTCTTCAATGCCGTACTTGACGTTGGTAAGTAAGCAGTCTATCTATGTCCATGATAACTATCATCAATCCCGCTTTCATTTCATCGTTAAATTTTTTTATCAATCCAGCTTCCATTTCGTGAAAAAAATTATCCAACTTCTATTTAACCAAGAGAATATTTTTCATCAATGGAACTTTTCTTTAAGCAAGGAACTATTCTCATGGGTCCAGCTTCTACTTAAGGCAACAATTATTTTCATCATTCCCGCTTTTATTGCATCAAAAACTTAGTTTCATCAATCCAGCTTCTATTTACGGTAAAAATTATTTCAATCAATCCAACATCTATTTCAAGACACAAATGGTTTCATCAATCCCACTTCGAGTTATTGAAACAATTTTTTTCCTTTATCCAGCTTCCATTTTAATATGACGATATAAAATAATTTACCAACCTAAACTACGGGTTTACCCATAATATTAGGTATATGCGTAATACTCCACTTGGAAGCGCACAATGGGACTTACATCAGGAAGCAATTATTGTAATACATTGAAGTAATGATAGGTAATTACAAATTCAAAATAAATGGGTATGTAAATGTATTCTAACCTCACTCTGGTTTACATACATCTTTATCGGAAAAAAAACAAGCGGGAAGTGAAAGCTGCAGCTAACATCGGCCACCATCCCTTATAAACTCTGATGTTAAGGCCAACACGACAGACAGTCATCTACAGGCAAACGCCGCCATAAAGAGACACGTCACCAGCGATGAACTCAACGCTCAAACGACGGATTCTTGTCCGATGGAGAGAGTTGACCACATTCAAAGTTCACCGGGGCCGAGTGGAATCTAAACCTCTCTCGTCCCATCCAGGTACCGTATGTGAAGAACAGACCTCATATTTCAAGGTGGCAGAATTGATTATGACATGGTTGTCCCTCCCATGCGCTCTGCTACGGACCACCCTAGGTGCTTTGCCCGTGTTGTCCCATCAGCTTGGAACTCTCTTTCCCAGTCTCTTCGCGGTGAGTTACTAGCTCTCTCACCCTCCCAGCTCCGGAGACGTCTTAAGACTTTCTTGTTCGCTGACGCAGGTCGAGAGCGCTGCTGATTTCTGAGCGGCGCCATATATATATATATATATGTTCGGTTACAATTACAATTGATGAAAATGATATCTGCGTATATAGATGTTGGATTGATGACAGTTATAGTGAAAATCATTGAAACAATTAAATGCGCTAAAATACAAGATTATGTGCAATGACATAACTGAATACGCAAAATGCAGTTTACCCATATTAGACTATAATTATTCTATGTCATTACTTCTGTCTACAAATAAATAATTTTTATTTGTTGTAAGCCACATTTGTTAGTAGGCCATATACATAATTCTGCGTGAGTAAAAAATGTGCACATCAGTTAGTAGCTCATAATACTTTATGTACATTATTATCACCTACTCGCACAATGTCTTTCTGCGCCTCTGTGAAGAGATGCATCCCCACCAGGATTGCAGTCAGAATGATGGCTGCAGCAAGTATGCCACTAACTGCAATGATGACATACTTCTTGTACGGACGAGATTTCTGAGCCTCACCATCATGTCTTCCCTTCAAATTAATCATGCATTATCCCAACGTTTAACGAGTCCAACAAAGACATGTATGAATCTCGCAATAATCAAAAATGTAAATGAATTTTTACATAGCATTCCTTCAAGATATCTACTCAGAGGCGATCTCAGCCAGCCTATTATGATTATAAATGTAATTACGAACGATCAGTTAGGAAAACAATGCACAGTAAGCTGAAAGAGTCACCAGTAGCGGGCCCACGCACACACGAGGATCCAACCAGCGGATTCCCGTCGACAGCTGAAGATGGCATGGATGTTCAGAGTCTCTGAGCCAAGTTGTGTCGATAGAGTAGAGCGGCCACAAGTGACATCGTTCGCACACACGGTGACGCTGCCGACGAACAGGCCCTAACTGATCACTAGAAGATGACGCACGTCTGGCTAGCCGTCGAGACACAAAGAGTACGGAGGAAATGCACTCGTCGCGTGTCGGTCGGTAGATTGAAGAGCCACCAGTGAAAAACGGTCGAGGTCACTCCATTGGTATGCATCGGTCGGTCGCCCTCCAAGGAGACTAAAACACACGGCTACAGGCGGCGTACACGGTCCGTATGGCTCAGACTCGACTGTGTCTCAGAAGGATGGGTTTGATACAGTCACATAGGCCTAGGCGACTTGCGAAGGAAATGCCCATTAAATGTACAAAATCCTTGGCAAAAGTAACGGTACGTGTCGGCTAATTCACCCGATTTAATTTTTCCAAAAGCAATGTATTACATGACTTTCATACATGAAATTAATTCACCTGATTAAACTGGCGCTCAGAACACATAGCAATGTCTTGCAGGATGGAATCGAAAGCGTTCGTTTAATAATACTACTACTACTATTCCTTTATTTCAAAAACTCGTTGACACAAACGCAACAAGATTACAAAATCAACAGTTTAGATATCGATTAGACAAAAAATAATATATAGTCAAATAGATAAGAGGGTTAGGAATGTATTAGTGACTGAGACCTATTGCTAAAGAAAATTAGTGTATAGCCAATACACCATAAAGTACTCTAGGTATAAAATTTCGATCATCCCTATCCAGCAGAGTGAAATCACGAGGCCGGGGTCGCAGATTATAATGACGAGTAATTATTTAGCATAAGCATAATCATCACGATTCTCATTTTTCCGCCTTCCATTACCTCCTAAATTCTTTGTGTATTGGCTCCTGTGCTCGGGTCAACGAAGTTTAAGGAGTGATTAACCGTTTCGTGTGTTATGAGAGGAAGTCTTCCTAACGAAGGGCTACGACTAAATACGTCATATCAAACACTTCCAGTATATACACCCAGGGGCTTCTATCCCTATACATGGCGGGCGCAAGTTGAGCCCAGTGAAAAACAGGGGGGGAATGTTTCTTTTCAAGTTTTTCACACTTCCTACAAGTTTTTAATGTGTTGAATGTCGTACTTGATGTTGGTTAAGTAAGCAGTCTACCTATGTCCATGATAACTACCATCAATCTAGCTTCCATTTCATTGAATTTTTTTCACCAATCCAACTTCCAGTTAATGAAAAAATTGACCGAAATTATATTTAAGCAAAAAATATGTTTTATCAATGGAACTTTTATTCAAGGAAAGAACTATTAAGCCTATCATGGATCCAGATTCTACTTATGGAAACTATTAGTTTTTTCATCAATCCAGCTTCTATTTAAACACAGAAATGGTACCATCAATCCCACTTCCATTCATTTAGGGAAACAATTTTTTTCATCAATCCAGCTTCCATTTTAAATTGACCACACGAAATAATTTACCAACCTAAACTACGGGATTACCCTAAAATAGGGCCTACTATGCCGCGTTTATAAACGTAATACAATATTGATGTTGCGAGTTGGCATGAGTCAACATTGTAAGCACGATCCGACAAACGGACAGAACACTGTCAAAAGCATCTTGCCTTCAAGTTTACCAGTTTAGCGACTTAACGGTACCGTTTCGTACGGTCCGTACCTAACTAACTTTTACTTGAACCTATGATCCTTATCGCATTGTGAGCTAGTAGCAACTCTCCTCTCCATGCCATAATGCATTAATGTTCGACTCAAGTTGAGTAGATTGATGAATTTGTTGCATTTCGGCGATTGCGAATGCAAGATTTTAATCTTTATTCATACCCGTTGACTCGCATGCTTAAACATTGAATAACATTAGCCTACCGATAATTCCCTATTTTAGGTGCTTTAATTATTTTTCATTGGTATCCATTATATATGGTCAATTAAAAGCTGGATTGATTAAAATAATTGTTTGCCTAAATGGAAGCTGGATTTATGAAAGAAATCTTCGCATAAATAGAAGTTGCATTGATGATATTTTAGTAGACAAAACCTATGAATTACAGACACATTTATCTAATGAGAAATGAGATAAAACTCACGTCGCAATATGGGAGCTGGGAGAGAGGGGAGACCCGGCCCGGGAGGGGGGAAAGGGGAGGAATTGAGCCCGGTTGTTTAGGGGGGATAGAAGCCACTGTATACACCGTGTCTCAATAAAAACTGTGCTAAATTGTTTCTGTCAGAACTTCGTCAAATTTCCACCAATTTTAAAAAGTTTTGGTAGGTAGATGACAAAATGGCTGAAATTTTATGATATGCATAAATTTTCCACCTCACCTGACTCATATCACCGCACTACCTTGTTAAACACAGATGTACCAATTTTCATATAACGCTTAAATTTTAACAATGAAGTATCCGACCGGATGAAGCAGAACGGGAGGGACTCTCCCCATCGTGAAATAGTATACCCCATGAGACGTAGCCTGCGAAATCATACTCCCTGCAAAAAGTATTTCCTACAACTTAATTACAAGTTGTTCTATTTAAGTCAATTTAGAAGTATGTCAGTTGTGGTCATGGGCAAAGCCATATGCTACTTATTGCTGGCATGCTTCGGCAAAGAATACATTGCCCTCGAGGGAGAAGCCACACTCATCGCCTCATGCAACTCCACCGAATACACAGGTTCCAGCTGACATATGAGTGCCAGATCTAAACCTGACAATGGAGGACAAAGAAATTCTGTCGACTAACGGATCATGGTTGTGTGACCATCATGCGGATGCCACGAATGCCTTGGTGGCAAGGTCGTTTGGAACTAACCACCAGTCGAAACTTTTGGCGCCAGACGGATTTTCACCGGTCGCGATAGAATCAGTTCAAATACTGTGTGACAATTACCATTTGATTGCGACCGGGTCAGTTGGTGGATCTATCACCCTTGTAGACAGTCTCCAGTAGAAAATCTCGGCAAATCTCGGCCGACAATTGCGTCAGCTCTACACAAGGCACCAAACGACATCGGGTAACCTACACGTTAAAGTACTCCCTGCCACAAGCAAAAGGACTTCTTATACGTAACTGTCTATGCCTTTTAGATTGCTTCCGGATCTACCACGCTGGATGTTGACTTCGATGATCATTCAGAAATGCGAAAACAATTTTAGAAATGTTTCAGCGACAACGTCCTGCTTCTTTTCCTCGAAACCCACTCAACAGAAGGCTAAGAAAGCCACTTCTACGTGTGTTTATTCTTCCCAAATCAAATTCGGTTTGATTTGCTCTGAACATTGCTTTGACCACTTAGAACACGTAGAATCACTTGATTTACGTGTATCTGGTCTTGGACTTTGATTATAGTATAGACATATCAATTATACCCATTTTCAATAAAATCTTATACTTGTGAATTCTAATTTCCCAGGGGGATGATTTTACACGATGGAGGATAGAACTGGTGTATCACCCGAATACTCTATACCGGTATACTTCCATTCGGGAGATATATTTATTCAGCCCTTTCCCGGGTAGTTTTAAGACAAATAGAATATCACGGGACCCTGGAATCTACAGGCAAAAAAAGTAATCGTAAACAGAACACAACGCATAATGAGTCAGTTACACCACAGCACATTCATCGTTCCACCTGATTACCCTACTTTAAAATTTCATATATCTTATTTTATTAGCCTACCACACAAAGTCTTCCACTCAACATTGATGAATGGTAATATAATACAAATCATTTAGATGTATTAAAACATCAACACAGCGCCATTCATGCACTTTCCAAAGTGCTGCTTGGTTGGCTATCTAACTGATGTAAACATATGCGTCAAGTGGGAGATCCGAAGCACTGTGCATCAGAAAGGTCGATGAGCTCCTAATGAAATGCAGACGCGAGCAATTTACCCTTCATGGAACGGAGCGGGTAATAAATTACCCCAGCGGTGTTTGGATGTTGATTGCGAATCAACTCAAAGCGCCAGTCGCCGCCCGTCTTCGGATGGTAACGGCGGCTGGTGTAAAGTCCTACGTACGCGCCTTGACGTGGCGGGGGGGCTGACCCGAAAGGGGACGAAGCGTGCGAGGGCGAACCTCAATATAATCAAACATGGAATTACAAAATACGCGCAGAGTGACTGCCACAGCAGTCGCTGATTATATTACCGAAGGTGAGGCGGGTGCGGTGCCTGGGCTGGTCAGATGTCCGGAATGTCACAAGGGCTCCTTGAAGGGAGCAAGGGGATGTCTCAACACCAGCGAAAGGCCCACCCCGAACAATATCATGCGGCACATCAGGTTTTGCCAAGAGTCAAACCTCGGTGGCTCCCGGAGGAACGTGAGCGTATGGCCAGAACAGAGGCCGACCTCATAGTCTCCGGGTTGGACCCAAGTCGGGTTAATAACAGACTGGTAGCAGTCTTTGAGGGCTGGAATCGCGAGAGGATCAAGGGACTTCGGAAGAGGCAGGACTACAAAGATCAGGTTCGAGATCTAATAGCCAGCGCCCGCGCGCTTATATGCCTAGCCGAGCCTGACGATACCTCGGACGATTCCTCCACGGACGAGTGCCGCAAATCGGACTGGAGGCGGGAGATCCTCACTGTAACCGGTGAGGAACTCCGTCAGTACAGGGAAGAGTCCGGCACGAATCCACTCTTGGACACGCTCCTCGAAGTTGTTGACCTGGCTGAAAGGGAGACAGATGAAGGACTTGCGGACGCAAGGATGCTTCTTGACCCTAGTGCAGAGCGATTAACCACTCTCCTCAAGTCAAACTCAGTGAGGACCGAGAGAGGCAAACCTCGAAAAGGTCCGAAAGCCATACAGGCTCCAGGCCCTGGCCGGCCGAAAGGTAGGCCGGGGTCAAAACGGAGGCTGAACCCGAAACGTCTTGCCAGAATGATGGCATACGCTAGGGTTCAAAAGGCTTTTCGGAGTGACCGTAAGAGGTGCGCTCGGATGGTCCTCGAGGAGACATGGGAGCAGGAGGAAGCGACATTGACCTTGGAAGAACAAGAGCCGTTCTGGAGAAACATCTTCTCCTCTGAATCTGAGGTTGATGAAAGACCGGTCCCGAAGGCTCGTGTGGACTGGTCCAACGTGGATCCTGTAACCAGCAAGGAAGTGGCGAAAGCTATCGCCGATTCTGAGGAAAGTGCGTCGGGACCTGATGGAATCACCCTGTGGGAAGTGAAGACGTTCTCCCCTGTTCTGCTAGCCAGCTATTACAACATCTGGCTTCTGCTGGGTGAAATACCCAAGCAGTTTTCGGATGGGGAGACTATTCTAATTCCCAAGGGAGGAGACCTGTAGGACCCTGCAAACTTTAGGCCGATCACCATGGCCTCACGTGTCACCAGGATCTTCCACAAGGTCCTGGCAGCTCGTCTGACTGCGAAGGTTCCACTCGATCCGAGGCAGAAAGCGTTCGTACCGGTTGACGGATGTGCTGACAACATATTTTTGTTGGATAATATCATCAGGGGGGCCCAGCGGCAGAGAAAACCGGTGTGCCTGGCTTTCTTAGACGTGGCTAAAACCTTCGACTGTGTTTCCCACATGTCGTTGGCGAGGTCACTCAGGAGGTTGGGCGTACCATCGCCGCTGGTGCAATACATTGCGAGGATGTACGCTTACACATCGACCGTGCTAAAGGTAGGCGGTCGAAGAAGCGGCCCAATCAGATGCGGCCGCGGCGTACGTCAAGGCGATCCCCTATCGGCCATCCTGTTCAACTGTGTAATGGACGAGGTCCTCTCAGAGCTGAACCCGGCCATCGGTTACTTCCTGGATAAGGAGGTCATGGTCCGGTGTTTGGCTTTTGCTGATGACCTTGTCCTGATCGCCTCTTCTGTAGCCGGTCTGCGGGAACAGGTGGACAGAGTACGAAATGCATTGTCGTTGGGCGGTCTCCGACTGAACCCGGCTAAGAGTGCTTCCCTTCGGATCGATATCGATGGGAAAGCTAAACGCTGGGTGGTAAATTCCTCACCGATCTTGACCATCGACGGTGAGCCAGTGAGATCGCTCAACATAGTGCAGACATACAAATACCTGGGACTGCAGGCTGGACCACTTGGGGTGAGGAGGGCCAATGGGGACTTCCTCACTGTGGGACTTGACCTGTTGGCGCGTGCCCCGTTGAAGCCCCAGCAGCGCATGTTCCTATTGCGCTGTCATTTGTTGCCTAAAATGTATCATGGACTTGTTCTCGGGGAGATGACAGCTAAGTCTTTGGAATGGTTAGACCGGTTGGTGAGGGTGGCAGTGCGCAAATGGTTGCACCTGCCACACGATACTCCCACCGGATACTTTCACGCCAAGACCACAGTTGGCGGACTGGAAGTGCCTCGGCTACGTTACACAATACCCCCTTTGAAGGCCCGTCATATGGGTAAGGTGGAGGAGTCGGAAGACCCAGTAATGCAAAGCGTGGCTACAAGTCCCATCTTCCTGGGGGCAAGGAGGAGATGTGCAAAAACGGCAAAGGTGGCGGGTCGGGAGTTGAGCGACCGGAAGGACGCCAATGACCTCTTGGCGATCCAGCTCCACTCATCGGTGGATGGTCGGGGACTCAAACAGCAGGGACAAACCCCTCATGTGAACACCTGGGTGACCGATGGGTCTGCCCTCCTCTCGGGGGGTGACTATATCCAGGCTATTAAGGTGAGGGGCAACCTACTGCCGTCTGCAGAGCGTAGCTCACGCGGGCGGCGGGCGGGTCCAGTATGGTGTGACGCTGGGTGCAACGCTTGGGGCACTCTGGCTCACATCTCCCAAAGCTGTGCGAGAACCCACCGTCTCCGGTGTGACAGGCATAACTCGGTGCTCGATCTGATACTCAAAAGGATCGAGGCAAAGGGTCACTCAGTGATCCGGGAGCCGGTTATTCCTACTGGAGTTGGAAGGCGCAAGCCTGACTTGGTGGCCCTGGTGGACAGTGTCGCCTATGTTGTTGATGTAACCATTACCTCGGACTGTAATGATATGAGCGGTCCATATGAGGAAAAGGTCTGCTACTACGCTAGACCTGACGTCATCAGCTGGGTGACTAATGTCTATCCAGGGCAAACGTGTGTGTTTGGGGCGGTGGTACTTAACTGGAGAGGGGCGCTCCATCATGCATCGTCGAGACTCCTCCGCAAGTTGGGGTTGAGTGCCTACGACGAAACCCTCATGTCGGTCCGGGTTTTAACATACACTGCGAACTTGTTTCGCCACTATAACCGGTCGACTACGAGGGGTCCGATGACACCGGGCATGGATGACGCCTAGGCACAGCGCTTATGACAAGTCCATACCCATTTCAGACCAAGCACGGAGGTCTGTTCAACGCGGTCAGCCCGCAAGGTGACGTACGCGAGTGAGTCCCTGGTCTCGATTGCCTGCCGAACCTGCGGTACAACTGCCCAGGGCCAGCTCGGCCTGACAACCAGCTGCGTGCCTTCCCACGGCAGGACAGCCAATATCCTGTCGTGGGAATGTTCAATCCCTTTGTGGGTTGGACGCCCTAGTGGGGTGGGCGCCCACTTCAGATTACATCTACAGGTTGTCACCAAAGCTAACGCCTCATGACGAGGCTGGCGATCGCGAGAACGGCCGCCTCCGACTGAGGGTAAAAAAAATAGGTATAATTTGACATTCCACGTGTTTACAAGTTTCGACCAATGACATATTGTGACACCAAAACCATCACAATGTCATGATTATTATTTGTGGTGAAAATGTTGAGTCCGAAGTGTCAGGTGCAAAAATTTTCGATTCCTTGACCTTGGGAATATAAAAATCGGTACTTCATTTTTTATTGTACGTTATCGTTTGTTACCGATGAGCGGAGATATTACAAATTTCTATGGGGTCAAAAATTACCATGATCCGACCTCAATAATTATATCGTTCAATGTCTTCGTTCTACGTAGGTTTAAAATCACACTCTGCAGCAGAGCTTACTATTTGACTAGAACATAACTGGTGGGAGATTTTCGTCTAATATGAATTTTTGTTTTCGTGGAGTTCACTAGGAGTGGCCAGTCCAAATATTTTTAGCACAAAAGAAGTAGTCAGTCGTCAAACGCAGTAGTCCAACTATAATCGTAGTTGTGTGGCGCAGTGGTCTGTTCGGTAGGGCTCTCAATCTGAAATCCATCGACTGCAAGATCAAATATCTATATATACGGACTGCCGTTAACAGCACTCTGAACGCCCAATTATTGCCTCTGTCGCAGATTTTGTGCCGGGTTCGTTTGTGAAGCAGCAAGCCCTGCAATGCGATGGCACATTTGTTGGAAGGCAATTCTATAAACTAGACATCTGATCGTGATATTGGCCAGGAGCAGCACTGACTCTATGGCTGAAATAATCGCCAGGAACAAGTTTGGCCGCACCTTGAACTGTCTGTTCATCCAGCTTCTATTTCTGCTCTAAATATTCTCATCCAACTTCTACTGTTACTAACATTATTGTCTTGACTGTGTTGGCTTGTCTTTAGCCATCTTCGATCCGAAGTTTGGCCGCACCTTGAACTGTCTGCTTCCAGATGACTCTGTTCTCCGTTGCTTTCATCTATTGTTACTGCCATGATTCAGCATAAATACCATGTTTTCATCGGTCATCCAACTTCTAGTTTTATAATAATATTATATTTATGAACTGTTATACGGGTTGGGAGTTGGGTACATGCGTTCCGGAGACGCCTTAAGACTTTCCTATTCGCTGGTGCAGGCACTGATGCAGGTCGAGAGCGCTGCTGATTTCTGAGCGGCGCTATATAAATGTTCGGTTACAATTATAATAATTACAATTCACAAAAGAGCAAATTTATAAAAGCAATCTCCGAAATGATATATCAATTGTAATCGGTAGATGGCAAATGTAACATCAGCGACTGGTAACAAAAGCCAGTTTCACATTTTATCATTGGTCTTTAATCATTCGCCATTTTGACCAGTTTACAGTTAAACTCTGACCGGGAAATAATATTTCTATTACACTTTCAGACGGAAACGGTAACAATTGTGATTTTAGTCCACTTCTCGGATTTTGTGCTTTCGCTGTATTTTAGCAAACCTACATGACTTTTGTGTAGTAAATGCTTGAACACTTCGCCGTGTAACGCGATTTTAAATTTACGTCACTTTGGTTTCATATACGTATTCGAGTTAAACCGTAGTTTACGTTGCAAAATTATTTCATATTGTCACCTTAAAATGGAAGCTGGATTGATGAAAATAAGTGTTTGCGGTAAAGTCGGTAAGGTTACTCATTAGGGGGCCGCGGCCAAATGTTACCAAATTTTACCTGATGATACCTGAGACCATAAGTATCGAAATGCGACTATTCCCAACGCTAGCTAACGATCCGGCGATTTTATACAAATTTTTGAAAATCTTTATTAACTCAATGTATTTCGCCGTGTTTATGCATATTGTCGTGACGTAATACGCAGATCGTTCAAGAGTGCGCACAGGTCCTTTCTCTAGCGCAATCTTAAGATTTCTGTAGCTCAAGATGACTGAATTTACCATTAAGGTAAAAACAAGATGCCGCTTAGGGTCTCATAATTTGCAGGTTTCTTTAGCGCAAGAAGCCTGAATTTATCATTAAGCTAAAAACAAGATGCAGCTTGCACTCTCATAATTCGCCGGTGTCTCAAAAACAATGAAGAATATACTTGGGGCATTATAAATTTTGGATAATTCATCAGAATGATTAGTTGGGTTCTAATCCTTATTTTGTTTATGTTAGTTAAGGTTTAATATTTTGCCGGTGTCTCAAAAACAATGAAGAATATACTTGGGGCATTATAAATTTTGGATAATTCATCAGAATGATTAGTTGGGTTCTAATCCTTATTTTGTTTATGTTAGTTAAGGTTTAATATTTTGTACTAGTATTATTGTACATTTACTTGATACCATTCTGTTTGTGTTTTTCTTAGTTAATGTTTAATACTTTGTACTAGTACGTTAATAATTGTACATGTACTACATACTTATTATACAATAAATTGTACTGTATTAATTAGATAACCTCTGTTAACCATCTAGCAACAGACTATGTATATAGTTGACCCTAACCAGCTGGACTCTGGTCCCTTCTGGGTTCCCTTTTGCGACCAACAGATCTTTGTTCTTTGTACAATGAAATGTTACTTGGTCAATGTTTGGAGCAATAACTTGATGGTTATGGTTATATATATATATATATATATATATATATATATATATATATATATATATATTCAAATTTATGATAGAGGCGAGGCCAACCAAATGTTAAATGTTATCAGTAGATGCATTTCTTTGAGAATAATTTAAATGTGTCACTTCAAGTGAATTTTCAAATTGTTTGAACTTTCCTAGGACGGGAAAACATCTAGAAAAGCATTAATAATGGTCTCCGTGTACATTAAAATAATACAAAAATTGAACATTTAATACTCAAAATAAGTGCTGTTATTATTAAAATGAAATTGTTGTTATTCGTAAAATGTAATTACATAGACCTGATGTGACGTCACATTTCTCCAACCCCCCCACCCCATCTCACACATCGTCACAAATTCCTATTCAGAGGCGCTCATCTAGTATTGATGTGCACATCCTCAAGGCTACTATACCTGACCTCTTCTCAGAAGCCTTCCTGCAGTGATGCAGGAAGGCTTATGAGGCTCCACTCGTGCAAAGCAACAAACTTGAAGAAATAAGTTTATCATTTCTTTATTGTCACAACTTTGACATAATATAGAATATCAAAGAAATTACACTATGTTAACACGTTCACAACAGGAACTTAAGCAATGTACATGTAAGTTACAGATGTTGAAAACATTTTACACTTCGTATATGGTAGTCGCATATCTACACTCACAATATAAAGACCTGTAAAACGTTAACCATCTGCTGCAAAAAAATTTTCAGGAAATGTTTTTGGACCAAGTTTTATAGCTGTAACTTTAACTTTTTCAACAACCAGTTCACATTCATTCTTTACTATTATAATTATTGTATACTGAAATATATATACACATATAACAACTTCACATATAATATCATGCATGTATATATAAATGTACGAACAAACACAATTACATTGTTCGAAATCAAATACTTTTATTTAAACAGGAATTGTTTTGATCAATGATTCCATTAAGCAGATGAAGATTTATATTGAAATGTGAGCATGTACAATTACTTTACAAATGGTTTATCATATTTTTGTCTTCAACTTCTAGAAATCATATGAAGACATGAAAAATTGCAAAACTGAAACCAGACTTTAGACCATTGAAATGTCTGGCACTGAAGAATATAAATCTCACTTTAGCATGTTATAACAAACCCAATTTCATTCTGCTTATTTGACTATATTGTACAAATTGCTCTTATGTGATTATTGGTACAGATCCTGTAGCTGGTAATACTCCAACTGCCACAATTTCGTTATGAAAACTGCAAGCACAATTTACTCCTGGAGCACTTTTATAAAGCAGTTTAGCAAAGAAACTTCTACCACTCAGTAATTTTGTAGATCAACCGTATTCAGCGATTGATTGATAAATGCAGAAAAATGGATCTACTCAGCCTCTGTCAATAATTTCATCAGCTAATCATTCACATTAACAGTAGCACTACTATTTACTATTTTCCAATCAGTAACTTATAATTTGGTCACTAATCACTCAGCAGGCAGACTTTGAACCACTACTTCTGTTAGCCATAAATAACTTCTACAAGGACGGCTATACATAGTCATGTTACATTTAAATAATGAAAACAACAAACTGTTCCAACAGTTAATGAAGGCAAACTCATAGGGCTAAGAGTACAAACCACTTGACTAGGAAATCGTATCTTATGTAAGCAGTTGGAGATGCGGGGTTGATAGTTGAAACAGGACTCTCACAACATTTTGGCATATACGTCAAGTATTTCTTTCTATACAAATATGTATATACACACCGTAACACACACACACACACACACACATGAATGTATTTGGTTCTAAGCATGTATACACACACACACGTGTGTATATGCATGTGTGTATATATACACACTTGTTTAGAAAGAAATACTTGACGTATAAACCAAAATCTTGTGAGAGTCCTGTATCAACTATCAACTGCTTACGTAACATATCATTGTACAGGCTTGAACGACAATTTGTAAGCTAAGAGGGTACATATTAAAGAGAGACATTGGACCATAATTTTGCATTTACATAAAGTTATAAAGACAAGTTCTTTATAAGAAGTTTGTATATACAAGCAATGTACACACAAAGTACTGCATATGCAAACAGTTCACAAGAACTATACTACTGGAACAATTAAATTTGATCTGCAATGTGTAGAGTGAAGTCTGGAATTGGGTTAAGCATAGAAGGTTTGAACTGAACATTTAATTTATGTACAACAGGCACAACAGCAGAGTAATGATTTCCATGCAGAAACAATCTGCAAGGCTCTTTATTTAGCAAGCTCTCGTGGCCAACATTAACTGAACCTCCTATGTTCGACTGTCTGTCTAACTGTGCCAACGTGATATCTTCTGGAAACCTCCACTCTCCATCAGAGTTCCTGAAAGTGTTATAGATGTACAGCGGCCGCTGGCAAGCCAGTGAGAAAGCAAGTAGTGTTATATTGTTTGCCCAACAAAAAGTTGTCCTGTATCTATCCCAATCCTTACCCTTGTTCAACCGCAGAGAGTGCTTGACAAGGACAGAAGGTGTTGCTGCGCCAACTATTACAAAGTGCATGGGGTTACTCATACTGAAATCATCTTCTAACTCCATTTCCTGAATTGCATTTAGAAATACATCGTGGTACCGAATTAACATAAAAGTAGTGCATAAGCGGACCAGTTCCATAAATTTCTTATTTCCAAATAAAACAATAGACACTGCTTGAAAAAAACAATCTCCATGAGCCGGAGTCTTTATGCAAGCGAACACCTGCCTGAATACTGGATGCAGTCGATGTAAAGAAGCCTTATCAATTTTCATAGAGGATTCATCACAATTTTGGGGTGTAGCTGCACGCAGGAAAGTTAGCATTTGGGAAAGTGTCTGCTCGTAAGAATTGAAAATCCTCATAGTTTGGAAACTACATCCAAAGTCAGAGCTGTCAGAAATGAAAGCTTTGCACAGTGATTTTGCTTGGTTATATAACTCACAGTCAAGGTCACATTCTATTTCATCACACACAGCAACTGAATCAAGGGGTGCAGTCACTACAGTTGAAGTAAAGAGTGCAGGAACAGGTGAAGTAAGAGGTGCAGACGCGACAGGTGAAAGAACAGGTGCAGACACTACAGGTGAAAGAATGGTTGAGGACGCCTTCTTCTTAAAAGGGGGTTCTTTGGCTGAGTCATCTGATATAACCTCCATGCACTCAGAACTGCTACAATCACCCCTGTTGTCATTATCATCACCACTGTTGTCATTATCATCACCTCTGTTGTCATTATCATCATCGCTGTTGTCATTATCATCATCCACGTCATAAATTCGGGGAAATGTCAGACCTATTTTGCCAGGACCAGGGTACACAAGCTTTATGTGGTACAAGAATAATAAAAATTGGTCATCCAAGGACAAAGGGGCCATATCAATGTTATTGAAGTACCTGCGACGGTACTCGCTTTCAGCCAAGTATCTATCAATGGAATCTTCGTCGCCACAACTACGCACATCCCTTTTGCGCCATCGCCACGTAATCTCTATGTTGTTAGTATATACATCACTGTCATTTGGGCAAACAAAGTATCGTTTGTGACACACTGCTTTGTGAGCACGAAATCCATACTTCTCACAATTTTGATATACTTTGGCAAAATCAGTATAAATGATACTTCTTTTATCGATAAACTGCAAGAGAAGCGGCATAATTGTACTACGTTTTCTATTCTCCACCTGAACAATTTTGCACTGTTTACTCTCTCTACAGTAACAGCCCAGCAACCATTTATCTTCCCATTTGCCTTTCCTACCCACCCCATACTTGCGCCTGAACAGGTGTGACTCGTCGACCTCCACTGTCATTCCTTCACCACCGATCTTGTCCTGATACTCATTGGCTAAAATAACTTCGCACACCTCTCTGCAAAACACATACCAATCTACGACAGTTGCTGCTCTTAACCCCATTTGCTGTACCACTTGCTTCACAGACAACTTGGATACAAAACACATGATAACTGTGAATACATCTAGAAAGGTAAGGTGAGAGCCTTCAAAGAAAGTGTTCTTAAGTGGTGACATCTTGGCGAAACATCTCTCCTTCTGCCGTGGCTTCTTGTTGCGACATCTGAACATGAATCCAAGCTTCTTATTCTTGTCAGCCATAATTTTACAAAAGTCTCCAGGGCAGTGCCTGATCTGACTCTGAGCATTTGGCATCAAGCCAAATCCCTGTGCAAATGCGATGCATGATGCATCATCTGGAAAGTGATCCCTTCGGCACATGTTTATCAAGCTAACGTTTCGTAATTGTTTGGCCAAATCATTTGAAAGACTTCTCTTAATCTTGGGCAGGTTGGAGAGGTCTTCTTTCTGTTACGAGACAAAAACAGAAACATAGCATGTAGGGATGGATACTCTGAAACACTGGATACTCTTAAATGTACACTGTAGTGCTTCATGTCAGATGTACACTCTAAGGATATTATCATAAGGAAGGCGTCATAGGATGGCAAACCTAAACAAAGTCATTATTGCATGAAAGAAATATTTGTCATCAATGGAACTTTTATTTAAGCAAAGATATATTCTCATGGATCCAGCTTCTAATTACGGAAACAATTATTTTTGGTAAAGTCGTAGTTTACGTTGCTAAATTATTTGATATTTTAATTTTCACATGGAAGCTGGATTGATGAAAAAAATTGTTTCCCTAAATGGAAGTGGGATTGATGAAAATAATTGTTTCCGTAATTAGAAGCTGGATCCATGAGAATATATCTTTGCTTAAATAAAAGTTTCATTGATGAAAAATATTTCTTTTGTCAAATAGAAGTTGGATTGATAAAAGTAATTTTTCCAATTAAATGGAAGTTGGATTGATGAAAATATTTCTCGATGAAATGGAAGCTGGATTGATGATAGTTAACATTCACATAGGTAGACTGCTTACTTACCAACGTCAAGTACAGCATTGAAGACATTAGAATAATTTAGCAACGTAAACTACGACTTTACCATTATTTTCATCAATCTAGTTCTATTGAATCGAAAACTTTAATTTCATCCATCCAGCTTCTATTTACGGGAAAAATTATTTTGATCGATCCAACTTCAATTTTGAACACAGGAACGTTTTCATCAATCCCACTTCCATTTAGGGAAACAATTTCTTTCATCAATCCAGCTTCCGTTTTACAGTGACAACATCAAATAATTTAGCAACGTAAACTACGACTTTACCGTGTTTGCCTACATGGGATTTGGATTGGTGAAACCAGTTCTTTTCGTAAATAGAAGGTAGACTGATGGAAATAATTGTTTCCACAAGTAGAAGCTGGATTGATGAAACTAAGTCTTTGCTGTGCACAATAAAAATCTAGGTTGCGTTTGTGGTTAAACCGTAGTGGTAAAAGAAGTGCATTTTAGCATATTTTATTCATAGTGGATGTAGAGTTGTTATTTTAGCATATTCAATTATTTCAGTGATTTTCATGATAACTGTAATGAATCCAGCTTCTGTTTGAGCAATATTCTTTTCATCAATCCAGCTTCCATTTAGGCAGACGCATAAGAGAAATAATAAAATACGTTAAACTACTCGTCCGGCAGCATCATGAAATAGATGCGCTAAAATGCACTTAGGCTACTTTCTCTTTTAGCGCGAATTTTAAATCTAATTTGCGTTGGTTTCATATGTATGCTTATCGGTATAACATGCTGAAAGAAAACTAATTACTTTTACCATTTTAATTTGTATGCCTAAACTTTTATTACAATAACCCTTACAATTGCTTTTCAGGGGTGCCTCCATGTTCTCCATAATTGCAAAATTAATCTGTAGTTAATTCTTCATATATAAAAAGTCAGTTTCCATCGGATGACTATTTGCGTTAGGTCTTCCTTTATGTTCTTATTACTTACATATCTGTTATTTCTGCAACCAATTTCAGTTTGGATGTTTTGTGGCAATATTATATTTCAACCGTCATTGTAATTTGTAAGCATAGATGAATATGGTTATCTTCCACTTCAGGTTCCTGTATGGCAGTGGTCACCAACCCGCGGCTCGCGAGCCGCATGCGGCTCTCGAAAAGTTCTGTGGCGGCTCTCCAGAGCTTTCCGGAAAATGACATTTTCTATGTGACAAATGAAATTGAGCTATCAAAATGGAATGCTTTGGTTTTGCTTGAGCTTGAAATTCTATGGCATCATTGTTTTGTTTGTCGGTCCAGTCTTTCCGAGTTCGATAGGAGTCATAAGTCGTATCGTACTGTATCTAAGAATTTATAAAGCACCTCTTACAGTACTACCTATTTAGGGATGAGGGTGGGACATCAACTAAAATCTTAGGCTACTACGGATTCCACATAGAAGGGCCCACGATGGCAATGGCGCGGTGTTGGGCCGAGGCAGTCCTTGCCCGTGGAACTAGGAGATCAAGTCGAACGGCAGACCGGAGAGGGCGGGAAGAGACGGAATACAGAGGTTTGCGCATTAAGTCGCAAAGATATTTAAGAGCTATAGACCCTGCTGAGTTCTAAGTGATAAGAAACTGCTTATTATTTCAATAACAAGTATAGTTGTTTCGAGAAGTACATTTACAAAATTATGAAGTTAGTCTTTTAATTGCTTTATTTTCTTAGAAATATATTATGATTAACGCTGAATTGTTTATTTCCTTACATATATAATGATATTAGGCCTACATATTATGATTAAAGCTAGCGGCTAAGGGGCCGTCCATAAAGTACGTCACGCTATTTTTGACCATTTTACCCCCTCCCCTGTCACAAACTGTCACAAAACTCGGACCCCCCTAAAGTACGTCACACTTTCGACCGGGAAACTTTTCGAGGGGGGGTAGTGACAGCAGTTTTCCCAAGAATTTTCGAGGGGGGTAGTAACAGGTGTTTTTCCCATGACTTTTCGAGGGGGGGGATAGTAACAACAGTTTTTCGACACCAAAAATTTTCGAGGGGGTAGTAACAAGACTTTTCCAAGATTTTTATCCATAAATTTCACACTTTTGTATAAAATAAATTATAAATAAAATTTAAAAAAAAAATGTGTGACGTCACGCATGGCCTGACCCCCCTCCCCCTGTCACAAACTGTCACACTTTCTTAAACCCCCCCCCCTGGAGCGTGACGTACTTTATGGACGGCCCCTAATGGTGCTAGCCGCTAGTATTAATTTTTGTGCTCCTAAACCCATGGCTGCTCCCAAAAGCTGCTAAAATTGACAATGTGGCTCCTCGCAGAAAAAAGGTTGGTGACCATTGCTGTATGGTTTCGATAGGGACTAATTACAAGAACTTTCAGACTGATGAATAAGTGGAATGTTTGCAGTATGCCTTTGCTAACTTGTTCATTCCACTTAATGCTGTTCCCATCAGGATACATTTAAGATCATCTTCTTTTAGCGGGCAGTTGTTGCAACTTACCAAAAGAGATTCTTGGTTTCTACGCCTTTTACACACCGGTCCTTGTCCTGAATTCCATTATTCAGTACTACCGACTTCACAGTAGAATTCTCTTTTCATTTCCCACAGTTTGGCAACAATTCAAGACATATCTTTCGTTTCCAAAGCACATTTGGCCTTCGGATCTCAACTAAAAAATCAGCTGTTAGGCTGTTTGTCAGATTCCTTCTTAGCCTCAGAAATTTCTCTGCAACAAAGGTTTTACATTCACGATCATTCATAAAACAGGAAATAAAGACATATATCTGAGTATTTATTATTCGAATAATAATGATAATAACAGTGACATTAGCAAATGCACCTACAATGTTCCAATTAGAATTCATCGCTATCTTATGTCCAACCTTACACAAGCAATTTATCTTTTGAATTGGGGTTCTATGAAATATTTTCAAGTCATGTATCTTTGTTCTGCCATCTTTATTAATTAATTAGCCATTTAGAATTTAGCATCATGTGATAAAAATAAGGCACATCGTGAAAACCAGTCACAGTTGAAATGTAATTTTATAAGTAATTGCATGTAACATCTGCACAATAGTAGAATTGATTGGTTCCTGCATTTGTGGCCATGGGAATCTTTGGATTGGTGCTGACCATTCCACACGAAGAATTTATATGATGCTGTAAGATTCTAATGCGTGACACTATAATTTATTATTTAAATATGGAAAACTCAAGTTAACTTTAACATGGCAAATTTGTTTTTTATAGGCTCAGTAAGGAAGAAGCTTAAACCAACAAGAAATAATTATTTCTTTCGTCAACATATGCAAATAGCTCTGCATTGTTTTATTCAACTGCCTTTACTGAATAATCATGAGGTGTAACACTGGAGAGATGCGACACAAATGCAAATTCTGTGACAAGTCGTTTGATCGGGTTGGTCTTCTCAGAATTCATTTGAGGACTCACACAGGAGAGAAGCCATACAAATGTCAGTTATGCCAGAAGTCATTCGCCCGTGGTGATGCTCTGAAGAGTCACATGAGAACCCATACTGGAGAAAAACCATACAAATGCCAGCTGTGTCTAAACCTATTCACGCGGCATAGTAATCTAACCAAACACATGAAAACTCATACAGGAGAAAAGCCTTACGTTTGCCAGTCATGTCAGAAAGCGTTTGCAAGAGGCATTCAACTGAAAATGCACATGAGAACTCACACGGGAGAAAAACCATACAAATGTCACTTATGTCCGAAATCATTTGCCCATTTAATTCATCTGAAACGGCACATGACAGTACATACAGGAGAGAAACCATACAAATGTCAGTTATGCCAGAAGTCATTTGCCCTTGACGATCATCTGAAACGGCACATGAAAATCCATACAGGAGAAAAACCACACAAGTGCCATTTATGCCAGAAATCATTTGCACGTGGAGGTACTCTGAAGATTCACATGAGAACCCACACTGGAGAGAAACCATTTTTATGTGAGTTTTGTCAGAAATTATTTGTAGACAGTTTTTCTTTGAAGAAGCACATGAAAATACACACTGGAGAAAAACCATATCTATGCCATCTATGTGATAAATCATTTAGAGATCATAGACAAAGAGTGAGTCACATGAAAATCCATACAGGAGAGAAACCGTACAAATGTGAGTTTTGTCAGAAATTATTTGCACACCATTCTAATATGAAGAATCACATTCGAGTACATACTGGAGAAAAACGATACAAATGTGAGTTATGTCATAAATCATTTTCTGAAAGTGGTGGTCTGAAGAGTCACTTAAGAGTGCATACTAGAGAGAAGCCATTTCTATGTCAGTTCTGTCAGAAATCATTTGCAGATGCATTTGCCCTGAAGACACACATTCGGGTACATACTGGAGAAAAACCATACAAATGTGAGTTATGCCATAAATCATTTAGACAACATTCTACTATGAGGAGTCACACGAGAACTCATACTGGAGAGAAACCGTATTTATGCCAGTTCTGTCAGAAAACTTTTGCATATATTTCTTCTTTGAAGAAGCACCGAAGAATACATACTGGAGAGAAACCATACACGTGCCAGTTCTGTCGGAAATCATTTGCAGATGTGTCTTCCCTAAAGAAACACATTAGAGTTCATACTGGTGAAAAGCGATACACGTGTCATTTATGCAGTGAAGCATTCAGTAGGAGAGAAACACTTACCATGCACATGAAGCGTCATGTTGGAGTAACGCTGTCTGATGCAGAGAGCAACCTCAATGGCAGATCTGTCCTGGTAAATGATGCAAATAGTGCTTCTGGGAAATATTCGGTCTGTACTGGAAATGAATGTCTACAGAGTTCTTGTGCTAGAAATGTTTCTGATTTGTCAAAGAAGGTCGAGACTGATGATTGCATTTCTATCAACGACATTAAGTCATTGGGAGACAAGAGACCTTTTATGGCAAGACTTTATGGATGTGGAATATGCAATGCATTATTTGAAATGGAGCAGAGATTTCTAGAGCATTGTGTGAACCATGGAAATACTCCACCAGATGAATTATTTATCGACCTTTGCTGAATTGTATTTCTCGTCAGAATAGAAAAGTACAAAAGCATGAAACAATTAAAAATTAGTTTCTTACACAATGTCACCTGAGTTGGTTCGAAAAGGTACATAAACATAAAACAGTTACAAAGTAGTTTCTTACACAATGTTGAATGGGGAGGGAATAGAACAGCTGTCTTCTCAGTCAGAAATATTCTTCTTTCATGAATTTGTTGCTGAGATGAATTTTTGTGCTGCTTTGCAATCCATCTTTGGTGAGGAAGGTGTTCTACCAAAACGTCAAAAGGGCGCAATCGCTTCACCTTCGTCGAAGAAGCTGGAATGGGATCCGGACAATATTAACTAAACGACCGGTCAACACCGAGCATAACGTTTTTGTCAAAGGTTATCTCGAGGATTGTGACTCAGCAGATAGTACGCTATCTGGAAGCAAATGATATTATGCCGTACTACAATCGAGCTTCAGGAAGGAGCATTCTATGGATGGAGTTCTATTCTAACTGATCTTGAACATCTGAACATCTGCGATATCAATCGACTCTGGACGTGTCACGCTGCTTGCTCTCCTTGACGTAAGTGGGGCGCTCGACAGAGTCGATCATGATACGGGCTCCAGTGACCAAGGATCTCAGAACGTTATACGAAATACGGCTTAGACACCAGTTCCAGTCGATGTACCATTGGGATCAGTAAATGGGTGTTCTGCATGTACATTGTACACACTGCAGACCTGACTAATGTTACCACTGCTTTTGGGAGCGCTGGTATACCAGTATGCCGACGACATTCAATTGCACAGAGTTTCCTACCCATCCTACGAACTCGCATTAGCTGTGTGTCGTCCACGCATGATGACGAAGACGCAATGCATCTGGTTAGACTGAAGAAGCGCCCAACGATTGACGAAGAAGCGACTAAGTCGCCATTTCCTGACTGTAACCATTACCATGCCGTGCTGGACTTTGGTATACTACTCGACGGTGAACTATCCATGGCTTGCCACGTGGCTTTGGGTGCAATCTGCCGTTTAGTGCCTCAGAGAAACTCACGCATTTCTTTTCCTGGTTAGACACAATCAAGGAATGACGAAGAACCGATTAAGTTGTGATTTCCTGTCTGTAACCAGCGACTTGTCACCCGTGACTTTGGTTGTGCTAGTATGTCCATGAGGCAGGGCCCATTTGTTTCCCTAAATGGAAGTGGGAGTGATGGTATTCTGTTATCATGGACATAGGCAGACTGCTTACTTACCAATGTCAAGTAAGGCATTGAAGACTTTAAAATAAATTGCCAACCTAAACTACGGGATTACCTGTCCATGATAACTACCATCAATCCAGCTTCCATTTGTTCGGAAAAAATTATGAATCCAATTTATGTAAAATAATAGAAACTGGATTGATGACTGATATCATGGACATTGGTATTAAAATGTAGTATCATATGACATTTTAATACCAATGTCCATGATAGCAGTCATCAGTCCAGCTTCTATTTACGCAAGTAATATTTTCATCAAGGCAGCTTCTAATTTCATAAGAAACTATTTTCATCAATCCAACTTCTATTTAAGCAATAATTACTTTTATCAATCCAGCGTCTATTTAACCAAGAATTTTTTCATCAGTCCAGCTTCTATTTAAGCAAGCATTCTTTTCATCATTCCAACTTCTATTTAAACTATAATCTTAATCAATCCAGCTTTGATTTAAGCAAAATAATTTCATCATTCCAGCTTCTATTTAAGCAGTAATTATTTTAATCAATCCAGCCTCCATTTATGCAAAAATTCCTTTAATCAATCCAGCTTCAATTTTAGCAAGAATTCTTTTCATTAATCCAATAAACATCTTGGAGAATAGCCCTTAGATGAAAAAACTTTGATGAACAGTCCCTTGATGAATCGTCCTTTGATGAACAGTCCGAATATACAAACAATAAGGTATAGTAATAGTAATATAATCACAAAGTAGCGTCAGGCATAAACAGGCGCCCAGCCCTCGTGTGGAACTAGGAAGCAACCTGCAAGGGCTATCCGTCATGTTGATTATGATGTTGGAGGTAATGGTGTGTTCATGGATCGAAATATCGTTGAAAGAATGTAGTGATTTATAAAAATGCAATCTTGATTTGTGTCAAAGCTTACAGAGGAGCACAAGGAAATCGCGGCAGTTAATTCATCGTTTCCAGAATAGTCTGTTCATTTTTTCTTCCTAGTATTATTTAAATGCCAAGAACAGGAATTTTAGAATAGGCCTAAGTGTTTAAATTTACATAGGCCTAAGGCTTAGTTGTTGCAGAACTGTTTAAATGTATTCGCCAAATGACAGGATATACTTTCAGAAACTTCAACTTAATTATCACTGTATTGAAACAGTTTAATCGATTGCCATTTTGTGCTTTTGACATTTCCATCTATCTATGTTCGTTTTATTGATTAAAAAGAACAATCTGACAAAAACGCAGAAATACTAGCATGAGTGATGATGGATAATTATATCATTGAAAGTTATTGATGATATTTGCCACGGTCTGTCTAAAACTCCTTGTTCCGGGATCGTATGGAGAAATTCGGGTTAAAGTGAACATCGGCTCGGTAGGACATATTTTCATCCCTCATCCAACTTCTACTTCTACTATAAATATTTTAATCGTTCATCCAACTTCTAGTTTTACTATAACATATATTTCATGAGCTGCAGTAGGAAGGTAGAGCGCTCTATTTTTTTCTAAATCTGGGGCGGCCATATTGTTTACATAAGTCATAATATTATCGGCGACCGAGCCGATGTTCACTTTAACCGAAATTCGAGTTTTACGCTAAACCAGGTTAGATGATAAAACTGTGTGTGCATATAATTTAGTGCGTGGTAAAACATTCGTAGATATCACTCATGACTGTAATTCTTCCTATCCAATGTATTTGAACTCTCCAAAATTCAAAATTTTTAATAAGTTACACACTTATTTTGGGGTATTTATAGTCTTTTAAAAGTTTGCATTGGTTGAATAAAATACCCTATTGAAGACAACAAAGTGTACTATCTTATTTGATCACTACTTGCCTGGACTTTAATCTCTTAATTAACAGCTTCATATTTGTTAATTAAAACAATATTGAAAACAACAAAGTGTATAATATGTCTTCTTTGATCACTGCTTGCTGGGACTTCAATCTCTTAATTAACAGCTTCACATTTGTTAATTAAAACAATATTGAAAACGACAAAGTGTATTGACTTGTGATCAGTACTTGCCGAGATTTCAAAGAGAAACAAAGATACCATTCTTTAGAGGGAATGTAGGGATTCATTTGCATACCTACATCTTTGTCTTTTTGAATACCGGAAGTGATCAAAATAAATAATAATACGCGTAATTTGTGTGAAAATGGCTGAATACAGCATTACATGTACAAGTAAACCGATATATATGTGTGGATATATATGTATGGATGTACATTTATACTACATAAACATGTGTAGGGATGATTTTGTGTATCTTTTATACATAGATTAGTTTCAAAACACACATAATCTTATATTTGTTTATCCAAAAAGTACAAAATGTACGCAATAATATAAAATATTGCTAATTAATGGGTTCCGTTGTTAAAAGTGATGTAATTTCGAGATGCATTCACATAATGTACAACTAAATATACCATTCTGTGCAGAAGTGAATGCTGACTCCATTGCTATATTACAAGTTATGATATGTGAAACCAAACACGAAATCCAGGGGGGGTGGTAACCACTCCCCTTGGTAGCCAGTGTTACAAAAAAGCTTGGTAGCCCGAGGGTTAAGCGTTGGACGTTATGTTTTGTCATTACGAACGATTAGTGTGTATATTGTCACCATAGAACGAGTATGCGCATATTACGAATATTTAGATTTTTAGAAATTTACGAATATTGACGAATATTAAACTGGCCAACGAATATTAATTTTTTTTGTTTTTTTAATTCTTCAACATCCGGAAATAGTGGTACAAAAATTCAATGCCAAAAACTAGGTATTAGAGCTAGAACAAGAACAGTTACATGTTACAGTTACTCATCGTATATCAGTAGGCCTAACTTCACTTAGTTTATTGTTTGAAGTCTCAGTAGGTTACATGCGGCATTAACCCTCAATGGTTCCTTGGGGTGCAATCTGCACCCCCTGGCCGTTTCTATGGCTACTCACGTGTTATTATTAAAATGTCAGCAGTTATCTTCTAGGACATTGTAAGTGTACCATTTTTTCCTATAGTCATGCATAAAACGATTAAAAAAGAGTTGACGTCAATTTTTGCCAGCACAGGTTCATCGGGGGTGCAATTTGCACCCCAAATTATGACGTTGATATGATAAACAAATTCAGGTAATTGGTGCTAATTACTGCAATCATTTGTTATGTTATTATATTTTAGAACACTTCCTGATATTAGTTTGACCTTTTTAGAAGTCAGCTATTTTGTTTTGCTTACATTTCAAGTAGTAGCAAATAAATAACACCATGGCTGAAGCTCTTCGACTGATTATGGAAGAGGATACAGAAGTTGATGAAGACAGTGTAGCTGAAGGTGATGCCGATGATAGTGAAGATGGAGATTATATGCCTGAAGTTGGTACTGCCTCTGATAACGAAGATCATGTGTCCGAGGAATTCGACGAATCAGATGTCAGTGCGTCTGACGAAGAGCACTTATAAGCCACTTATAAGAAGACGTTTGGACAAGCCAGCCCTGCTCAGAAGACCGATCATGGATGCAATCCAACTTATAGAACTGGACTCTGGAGAATTAGAAACAGGGACTGAGATACCAGATATAAAGTGAAGAGGACACAGGGACGTTGTTATCTGTGCCCGCGCGAGTTTGACAGGAAGACACGCAAATTCTGCGATAAGTGCTGTAGGCATGCTTGTCCGGCACACTCTGTCAATATATCAAATGTAATGTGTGGGGCAAATGTATGTAACTGAACGATTTAGATATGTCATTTGGAGAAAACATTGAACAGTATGTTTATATAGAATACATGGTATTCGATTACCGGTAGACAGAGCGTATCCTTGATTTATATTCTCAAACAAATAGGGGGTGCAGTTTGAACCCCAAGGACCTGGAACGAAACTTTCTGACATGGGCCCATTGAGGGTTAAAATTTTTGGCGCCCAAACGAACGACACTAGTATTAAACAAGCAAATATTGTATGACCCAGCTCTCTATTAGGCCTATTCCCTATCCCTCAGCCCAAGATTCCTCAGCCGAACCAGCTATAGCCTAATTAATCAAAGTTGCACTAAACGCATCATTTGAACTTCGGTACTGGAACATCAGTCATCCACACAGCTTAAAATTATATAGAATTACCGAGCGTGTAGGTTTCACCGCAGAGAAAGAAACAGAGACAGACGGATAGAGAGGGAGAGCAATCGTAGTGAGACAGACGGAGACAGACCGACAGAGAGGGAGAGACATCGTAGACAGACAGTCAGAGACGGAGAGGGAGAGAGATCGTACGATTTCTGTCTCTCTCTGTCCGAGAGGGAGATAAATCGTAGAGAGACAGACAGAGACAGACCGACAGAGGAGAGGAGAGAGAGAGAGAGAGAGAGAGAGAGAGAGAGAGAGAGAGAGAGAATTAGTTCGTAAAAAAGCGGAAACAGTAACGTCATCAACGAATATTTACGAATATTACAAATGTCCTAATATTCACGAATATTTACGAATATTAAAACCTGAAGTAACGAATTCTCGTTCTATGATTGTCACCTATCCTGAATATTTGGTGATTTTTGCTGTCTCTGGTCAGTGTCATAGGCCTAGCAATGGGTTGTGCAGTGCGGAAGGGCCCAATGCGGCACAACCCAGACAGCCACGTTTTGCAGGGCCCACGGGGTGCCGATTTTGATTGCCCACAGCGCATTATCATCGCCAGCCCAGAGGGTCGGAGGACGGGCAACGCCCGTCCATACTTCACAGGCCAGCGCTTGTGGACCCGTGAGGGAACGCAAGGGCGGACCCCTGCGGGGCCGGCATTTATCGTCTTACCTCATCAAGCCCTAAGCGGTGCGCAGGCTGCACTCTAAGGGTTAGCTGGATGGCTCAGGGCGGGATCGGTGCGGGCAAGATGTCACTGCACACAGCGTCGGTGTTTATAGTACCGCCAGTGGCAAATCATCGCCAGGTGCGGGACCTACGATTTTACCTATAGTTTGCCCACACTGTGTCACTGTGGGACCTACGATTGTGCACACAGTTTGCCCACACTATATCACAGTGGGTCCTACGATTGTGCACAGAGTTTGCCCACACTATATCACAGTGGGTCCTACGATTGTGCACACAGTTTGCCCACACTGTGGGCTCTATGAATGTAGTTGTAATTAATGGATTGTCAGATGAATTTTTATATGTCTTTTATATGTACAATCCCACCCAGACTATGCACTATTGAGATTGGATTGAACAGCTATCAATGTAGCTAATGCATGACATAGAAAAAACTTCCAGTTCTATGGCAATAATTACGTTGAAGTTTACACGATTCAATATATCACAAAGAAAAACAAACAATGGAAAAGTTAAACCAGTTCTGAATTATAATGATTTCAGAGTTTCATGGAAATGATTATATTGCATCAAACTATCCATTAAATCACAAAAATTACAATAAGTGGAACAGTTAATATTAAACCAGTTCTGTATAAGAATATCGCTTCAACTTCACTCTAACATATTATCACATTTCTATTGAAATAATTATATTGAAGTTAACACCATGCATCGTATCAGAGAGAATGACAAACAACAGAGGAACATTTCGGCTAGTTCTAAATTATAGTTATTTCAGTTTTATGTAAATCTATTGCAGATAAAACCAACTACCATAATAGAAACATTTACAAACAGCATAGCAGCTAATACTAAAACAGTTCAGAATAATAACAAGTTAATTATTTATTTAAATTAAACTTCACTCTAATTACCTTCACATATTATTTGCATATTTCTAAGAAAATAATTATATTGAAGTAAAACATCGTTCATTGTATTGCAAAGAATAAAAAACAATAGTGGGACAGTTAACCCATTAACTATGAGTGTGTACTAAAAGTGACTGGGAACCAATGCAGATCATTGTTAAAGTGTTAAATATAACAATGTGGAACACATGACTTCAATTTGTAACGTGTCACCAACACGACATATCCGTTTTGAGATTTCTGCTTCTCTTGTACCCTCTAACCAACTAAACTATAATAAGCACAGTGACCGTAAACTATCAGTGGGAATAACAAACGGCAAAGCAGAGGACTGGTCACCTGATCTCATAAGCAGAGGCCAAGAAAATGAAATCACTACGACTTCATACCCATGGCTGCCTCAGGTTTAGCATACGGGACTGCTCTTCTTCTTCTACTTATAATATATTAACATTGATATAGAAATAATATTAGCTTTTTCCTATCCTATGTCCTGTCCCATGGACATTTTAAAATTGGAGTTGAAAATTCTCTGACCCATGGCAGGTGACATAAAGCTAACCTTTGTCTGTTGCTATCCTTTGGCTGGTGTGATGGGCCAATAAGCAGTAATGCATAACTCTTGTGTCCTGTTGCATACATACATACATATAAATATGTACATACATACATACATACATACATACATACATACATACATACATACATGCATGCATACAGACCCACATACATCGCTACTGGTCCAGAGGCATGTCCAAATAGTAATTTAGTAGATATGCAGTTCATATTCAGTAAAATATTAGGGTATGAAGTGCTAGCGGCTTCATTTTCTTAAGAAGGCAGATGGCCAATCCTAGCGTTCAATGTCCAATATTCAGTGTATGGTCAATGTACTTAATATAGCTTCGTTGATACGAGATATGACAGAAGAAGCAGAAATCTTGAAACGGATATCTGCCCTGGTTATGACATGTTACAAATTGAAGCCATATGCTCCATATTGCTATATTTAACACTTTAACAATGAGCTGTATTGATTCCCAGTCACTTTTAGTACACTCTTGCCGTTAAAGTGCTAAAACATGGCTTTACTATTCCACTTCAAACATATTAACATAAATATGCAATTAATATTAAAAATAATGAAACCCAAAAAGAATGAAAACCAGTGCATTCTATTGCTATCATAGCAAAATAAAGTTAAAGTATTTAAACACTAAACATCTTAAATATCTAATAATTTCACCATACAACTAGTAGTAAGAAATATATGTCACACTTAGTGCCTACATACGACTGTCTATGCACAATTAAAATACATTAAAATTAAATTATACATGAATATATTAGCCAATACTTTACCGTTATTCTACACTACATTAGGCTTCCTCAGAGAGAGCCTTTGGTTATAGGATTCCTCTGATTATTGGCTGCAGTAAACAATTACTTTAGCAAACAAGTAATAAATATAGTTCCACACTGAAGCATAATCTAAATTTAATAAATACTAAGGCAAGAGATGACGTCTACAGGTCTGCTGCAGTTTAAACTAATGATGCCACTCAGTGTGGAATGGTAGGCTCGTTGCTGGTTGATTGATAAGGCTTTGATGCTTCATTGTTGATCCTCGTTCCTCTGTGGAATGATAAGGCCGTTACTCCCCGTTCCTCTGTGGAATGATACGGCCGCTGCTCCTCGTTCCTCTGTAGAATGATAAGGTCGTTGCTCCTCGTTTCTCTGTGGAATGATAAGGCCGTTACTCCCCGTTCCTCTATGGAATGATACGGCCGCTGCTCCTCGTTCCTCTGTAGAATTATAAGGCCGTTGCTCCTCGTTCCTCTGTGGAATGAAAAGGCTGTTACTCCTCGTTCCTCTGTGGAATGATAAGGCTGTTACTCCCCGTTCCTCTGTATAATGATACGGCCGTTGCTCCTCGTTCCTGTGTGGAAGGATAAGGCCGTTGCTCCTCGTTCCTGTGTGGAATTATAAGGCCTGTGCTCCTTGTTCCTCTGTGGAATGATAAGACTCCTCGCTCCTCTGTGGAATGATAAGGCCGTTGCTCCTCTTCAGGCTCACCGCCGTAACAAAACACAACCATGACAGCATTATGTTGCTATATTGCGCATTTAGATACAGACACACAAATTCATATGATAGAATTAAGGCACTGTTAGTCGCATAATTATAAGGGCATATAATTAAACACCATTTATCAAGTACATTGACTTGTGCACACAAAACACACACACATCTATATAATACATCACCATAACCGTAGCTACACTCCTCTTGCTTTTATATACTGGAACTTCTATTGACCAATGACCACAATGCCCAGGATTTTGCCAATGGTCTGTGAAGTTGCCTGCTCTTGAATTTCAGTCTTGCTACATGCCTGTATATCACCTAAATGTGAATATCACAAAGACGATCCATGAATTTTTATGTTAACGTACAGGTCCATGAGTGAGGGTGATCTGTTCTCGCCACCTCATCTTGCCACCAGAAGTCCAGTCATTGTATATGCTTGCAAGGTAAAACAGACATTTCAATACCTGTGTAACCTGGAGTGGATTTAAATACCCAATCTCAAGGTTGACAGCCTAGTATGCCAACGATTGACTATTCAAGCCAGAGGTCACTGTCGAAGGACCTTGAGCAAGTCCTTCACTTAACTGCTCAGAGCCAGCAATGTTCTGCTGTCTGGTCATGTCCGCACTTGTGAACTTTGAAAGGAGGGTAATATCAAATACAATTGTACTGTACCGTATTGTATTGACTACTGTGCACCCATTTGAATATAACCTAAGACATTAACACATACAAAAGTTATCTAAATGTATGTGAGGTAACAAATTTGCTACTATTTTCATACTTTCAGTTAAACAGACCAAGATATCGATAGTTTAAAAGGTATGTCAAAACTGGCACATGCAGACATTCACTACTATTCAATAACATAACTCCCAGCACCATAAAACAGTCTTAGTCATACAGTTAAATAAATTATATTATCATTTTAATAATATTAATAACTTCTACAGCGCCTGTATATAATGCACAAGACAACAACCGATGGCACACAAAAACCATGTTGTCATCATATCAATATCCAGGTCGGTCTGTTGAGAGACAGCCTACGGTGGATAAACAATGTGAAAAAGTGAAGTTTTAGGCTGATAGCAAAATGGATTTGTGACTGAGCAGAACGAGCCAAACACGAGAAAGGATCTTGCTGAAAAGTGATAAGACTGTTGAATATGCACGATTCGATGGAAGTGGAACGAGAAGCAGAGGCAAGCCGAGACTACGCTAGATAGATAGGCCAAATACTGTTTAAATGAAGACATTTATTCGTACCCATCGCAGCCAAAATGGCTGGCGTCAGGAACTGAATATATATTATATATATACATAATTATATACGCATGCTATAATGTGCATATACACTCACCTCTAAAGTCTTGTAACAAATGCCGACTTCTACTAGAACGATCCAAAACGGATAAATTACAACAACTGACCGTTTTATAATTTAAATTTTCAATAAAACCCCAACACAGGTTTCCTTGTTTGAAATTCCGCCATTTGTATTATTCAGCGATCTGATAGGCTGTAGAACGCTAGGGCAGCATTTAGGTCATCTCCGTCCATCGCCCTCTCCCACACCCCTCCCGTGACGCTCTCCCCCATCCACCTCCTCAGCCTACAACGGTGGTGTCGCTTGTTTTCCGATTGAATCCACCGCTGCGCCTTAATTACCCCTCCAAACCTCCCACCACGACTCTGACACGCGGCCCAATTTCGACAAGTCTGCGCAACACGAGGGCCAATGCTGGTCCTTCATCTCACTGTCGGCAAAGTCTGGCTCACCGTGTGCAAGACCAAGGCCCACAGAATTTTGCGATAGTCATTGAAATCATGGCAAAGTAGAGGAACGACCACACTAGGCCGACGCCTCCAGAAAGCAGACGGGTGCCGCTAGTGGCGCGCAGTGGGAGCGATGGGGGAAGGCTGTCTGGGAAGGGTTCCGCGACAACTCGTATACAGACTTTTCGTCTACGACACTTCGTCTAAGGACACTTCGACTACCGACATTTCGTCTACAAAATTTAATGTATCTGTATCCATAACGGCTAATCAACAGAGCCCGCATTCTTATAGTTTCGCTAACACGTGCTATATATTCTCAGGAATCTAGCTTCTAATTACTGAGAACATTATTTTCATCAATCCAGCTGCTATTGAATAGAAACTTACTTTCATTCACGCATCCAGCTTGGTTTCCAGCTTCAATTTACAGGAGAAATTATTTCGATCAATCCTGCTTCTACTTTAACACAGGAATGTTTTCATTAATCCCACTTTCATTTAGGGAAACAGTTTTTTCATCAATCCAGCTTCCATTTTAAATTGACAATATCAAACAACTTTGTAGACGAAATGTCGGTAAACGAAATCTGTGTATACGAAGTTTCGTAGACGAATTGTGACACCAGTCTATATTCTCTGCTCTTGACTATAAGCCTATGTAGTTTGATATCGGGCATAATGAGTTTGATATCGGGCATAATGTAGTTTGATATCGGGCATAATGAGTTTGATATCGGGCATAATGATTTTTGCTGTCTTTGGTCAGTGGCATAGCAATGGGTTGTGCAGTGCAGAAGGGCCCAATGCGGCACAAGGGTTCCGCGACAATAATATGCTCACTTCTTGCTCCATAGTATTATTTAATTTTCAAGAATGGCAATTTTAGAAATAAGACTATTAATAATAATTAGTAGGGGAGACCGGGGCAAGAGAGGCACTTTTTTAGAAAACGTGCTATATTTCCGAAAATATACAGCATAATGCCACAATTTTTCATAGGCATGTTGGCAATTCATAAGGCTAACAGAAAAACGTTTAAAATTGACTCTATATGGTAACATATTTTGCAAAACGTGCAAAACTCACACTGGTAATTTTGACACTCTTGCCCCAACACGTAGGGCAAGAGTGGCATATACTGGGGCAAGTTTGACATGGAGGTATGACCAATGGTAGCTAGGCTATTTTAACTATTTATTTGACAGTTAACAACAGTTACGAAAAGTGAATTAAAAGTGTCAGTCGTATTAATAATTTTATGTAAGAAAAAAAGGTGTTTGACGACAGTAATCACATTTAAATTGCTTGTCGCCGAGCTCATTAGGGGCGCAGCTTTCATGGCACCAGTACTTGCATGCTAAGGATTGAATCTTACGTTTCTTCAGGTGGATCGCTCTAAGCTCTCTGCAATAAATACAGTAGAAACTGGTGACACTCTCTGCTCTGGATTTCTTAATAGTGCTCTTCTGTTGCTGGTTCTGCTTCTGTTTCTTCTCCTGCTGCTTCTGCTTCTGTTTCTTCTCCTGCTGGTTCTGCTTCTGTTTCTTCTCCTCCTGGTTCTGCTTCTGTTTCTTCTCCTGCTGGCTCTGCTTCTGTTTCTTCTCCTGCTGGTTCTGCTTCTGTTTCTGCTGCATCTGGTTCTGCTTCTGTTTTGCTGGTGGTGGTTCCGTTTCTTCTGTTTCTGGCTCCTCTGCTTCAGATTCTTATATTCTCTTGCAGATTAAGTTTCATCATGAGCGGCCTCTTAACATATTGCTTCTAATCCTCTAGCATTATTTTTTTAAGGCGTACTCGTTAGGACGCACGATCTTTCCGCTTTGCGTTTGTCCCCTGCTTCGCGTTCTGTGTGCGGATAAGGACTGATGTCCAGCACTGAAACATTGGCTTTTGGGCATGATGATTTTGTCGTATTTGTGCTGCTCAGCATCGTTACCAGACTTGTATCGAGATACGGCCAGTTCGTTTCATCATCATCGACAGGTTCTGCAATGAAGTTATAATAATTTATTTTAAATTATTTATTTTTAGTTTAAATGTAGGCCTACGTGTGTCTAGTAATAAGCATTGTTGACATAGCAGAAAAATTGGAAGCAACGTGGCAAGTATAAGTTACATTAGTTAACGGTATAGGCCTAATTAATCTTAATTAATTATTTATGCACCGGTATCTCAGAGATCAGTGAATTACTTATAGATAGGCCTACCGGGAAGTCCAGCTGAATGTACGACCTCTGCAACCATAGTTGGCTGGTTTGGCTAAGCTTCATGTTTGGTAGAATTTTCAGATGGACAGGTGAGTTCTACATCGATTAGTGGTTGGTACTGTTCTGGAATACTGACAGGCTCGAATGAGCGGGCAAGTTTCATTTCGATTGCGGGCTGATTTAGCTTACGTGTATCGGCTTGTTGTGACTGGTTGTTCAATAGAGAGCCTGTTTGCGATTTTCCCAGATTTCGGTTATGCCTTGATGGAGCACATGGTAATGCTGGTCTAGGATGCACGGAGGTTGGCGGTCGATAACCTCGAGACTTCTTGCAGCGACGCGAGTTCGTATTAGCCTTTTGCTTTCGGCTATGACTTCCCATCAGTATTTCAGAATTTGCAACCTCAGATCGAATTCTGCGTCTATGGCGTAGGCCCAATCCTAATGTTGTTGTGGTCACATTGTGGGGCGGAGGCTTCTGTATGTTCTATAACTTCAATATGTAAGGTCCAGTCTATACTGTTACTGCTTTCATGGACTGAATGCAGTTTCAAATGTTCTAAATTGTTTAAGTTTAAGGAGCAACTAAATAAATGCTAGAATATTATAATGGTAGGCCTAAATGTCAAAAGTGCAACTCTTGCCCCATGTTCAGAGGCAAAAGTGGCATGTCATGGGGCAAAAAGGGCAGATAGTGTGCCACTTATGCCCCATAGCTATGCCTCGCCTTAGCGATTCTTTTCGTTATGAAAGGATTAAGATGCGACGTGCAATAATGTTTCATGAAAAAGAAGAATATTAAATCTGATAAATAACACAATATAAACTGTGCCTTACCTTTTATTAGAAAGTAGTGGCTGATCAAAGATCGCCGTTGAAAAACTCAAATTGGACGAAAATCTTAAAAATTGGGAAAAAAATAGTTGCGATAGCTCTTCTGCAGAATATAGTTTTCCATCGTGTATCGCATCAAACCCGCTTATTAAAACGCAAGGTAAAGATTCTACACTGGTGGCCGTTTTCTAGCCAGTATGGGGTGCCACTCTTACCCACCATGCCACTCCTGCCCTGGTCTCCCCTATAATTACTTGATCCTAAGCCTAAAATCTTAGTCGGTGTTGCACGTTAAACTATGTTCGCAAGATGACAGGATATACTTTCACAAAATCCAGCTTAGTCGTCAACCTCTTTAATCACTTAAATGGTTCGCCATTTTGTGCTGAACAGAGTATGGACCAGATTGTCTGGAAAATTCCATTTTAATTCGAAACAAGGTTAGTTTATAAACTCTTTGTTTGGTGAGATCATTAGGCTAACTCGCCTTCATTGTTCTTCGAGTACATCTCGGGGCAGGGTAATCCCGTAGTTTAGGTTGGTAAATTATTTGAATATCTTCAATACCGAACTTCACGTTGGTAAGCAAGCAATCTACCTATATCCATGATAACTATCGTCAATCCCGCTTCCATTTCATCGAGAATTTTTTTTAATCAATCCAGCTTCCATTTCATGAAAAAAATTAGCCAACTTCTATTTAACACAAAAAATATTTTTCGTCAATGTAACTTTTATTTAAGCAAAGAACTATTCTCATGGGTCCAGCTTCTACTTACGGAAATAATTATTTTCATCATTCCAGCTTCTATTGCATCAAAAGCTTAGTTTCATCAATCCAGCTTCTATTTACGATAAAAATTATTTCGATCAATCCAACTTCTATTTTAAGACAGAAATGGTTTCATCAATCCCACTTCCAGTTAGTGAAACAATTTTTTCGCTTAATCCAGCTTCCATTTTAATTTGACGATATAAAATAATTTACCAACCTAAACTACGGGATTACCCTGTTTCCTTTGTCCATCATCCAGTCTAACATCATATTTTTTGGTGTTCCAGGTGGTTTCTTCCCTTCAATTGTTTTCTTGAAGCACTGTCCTCCGGAGCCAATTTACATGTATTGTGTGGTCAATCCAGTTCATTTGCCTCCTCTTTTTGTGTTTCAAATGAGATGAGAAGGTGTAAATTAGCATTGACATGTTTTATCTGACTTTTTCATGGAATGCTCTACTTCTAAGTTCAGGTGTTAGACCAGTCTGTTTTGAAATAGAACTGTAACATGAAGTGTTTAAGCAAGTCAACATCTTAGCAGAAGAGTACTTAATGAAATCCTTTTACTGTGTCTACCAGTGTTTTGCACGAGACCAAAATTCCAAGACCGAGACCAAGACCGCGGGGTTGAAGACCAAGTCCGAGACCAAGACCTCGTGGTTCAAGACCAAGACCAAGACCGCATGGTCCAAGACCAAGACCGAGACCAAGACCGCGTGGTCCGAGACCGAGACCAAGACCGCATCATCCAGGACCAAGACCTAACCCTCAAGACCATAAACCCAATTCTCAGTTGTAGGGTTACATATTTCCATTATTCAGATCAGATGTTTATTATATTTATGGTTGTGGTTTTTATCCCCAAGTCTTCGAGGTTTCATGAAGGGCACTCTATAGCTAAAGACACTCTCAGTAGGTGCAGGTGTTGCGGAATACAAAAGACTTTACCAGTAGATAAAAATTCCCCTCCAAATACCTGATCTGCATCATTTACCCGGCTACTGATTTTGCTTCGAGAAACTGCCTCAGTGTAAGCTTAACTAGTCACTAGAGCACCAGAGGTCATGGTTAACTGTGCCTCAATGTTTTCTTGTCGCTTCTGATAAGAAGTGAACAACGCGGTCCTCTCTCGCTTTCTCCTATATAGACGGATCGTAGCGTGAATTCGAAGCTATCTCAGAAGTCCCTGAATAACCGAAAATATCGACAACATAAATTTTAACAAATAATCCACTCTAGTTCCCACCAAAGCCCAAACCAAAGGCGCAAGACCAAGACCAAAGGCAAATGACCGAGACCAGACGCCCAAGACCAAGACCACATCTTTAAGACCAAGACCAAGACCGCACCTTTAAAGACCGAGACCAAGACCGGCACATTCGAGATCAAGACCAAGACCGCATTTTTTCGGTCTCGAGAAGGTCTCGAGACCAAAACCGCGGTCTCGAGACCACATCATTGGTGTCTACCCATTTATCTAGTCGTTCAATTACAAACCAAGAACACACATTCTGCTGTTATGAGCAGCAATCAAATTATGTTTTAGAACATATAAAACCTGAGTGTGTACTGTTATTTTTAGCAACACATGAAGAAGACAAACTACATTCTGTTAGATCTCCAAAATTCTGTTGCAAGGCAATATTTATGTCAACTGACGAATACTCTTCGTCTAGAATATTACATTGAATTTATCTGAGAACAGCTTTAGCCAGAGTTAACTATTTCGTCTTCAGTTGAAATCACACTGAACAATACCTTAAAGGTGCTCTATTATGCAATGGTTGGATACCTTCCGTATTTCGTCATAGAGTAGGCTTATTTCTCTGTGTGACTGATTCTTCCCTTACTTGAAAAATAACTACCACGCACTAATGAAACATTAATCCTTGTAGGCATCTCAAAGGCAAGTTTAACTAAAGTCGTCGATAAAGTGAGAAACTGGACACGGCTGGATTTGGAAAGACTACAACAACAACAATTGCGGAAACTTTTAAACAGGCTTTGTTAACTTTGGAGTCTGTTTCACATCTCATACTTTTGAAAAGCCATAGAAATCCAAACTTTGTCTAAACTCTGGTTATTGGAGAAGCACATACGAATCAGTTTAAGAAAAACCACAGAGATGTCGATTATTAAAGAAGCCATGTGCTCCAGGTGATCATTTGATACCTGACCAATGGACCCATGCTTCAGAAACACTATTAACTTATCAGTTAATTTTACCTAATGGCGAATGCGAGAACTGATATCGGAGAAAAACAATACAGGTGCAAGATATGTAGGAAGTCTTTTGATCGTGGTAGTCAGTTGAAAGTGCATACGAAAACCCATACGGGCGAAAAACCATACAGGTGCCAGCTATGTCAGAAATCATTTAATGAAAGTAGTCATCTCAAAACTCACATGAGAATTCATACTGGCGAAAAACCATACATGTGCCAGCTATGTCAGAAATCATTCAATCAAAGTAGTCATCTCAAAACTCACAGGAGAATTCATACTGGCGAAAAACCTTACAAGTGCCATTTATGTCAGAAATCATTTGCTGATCAAAGTACCCTAAGAAACCACGTAAGAACCCATACTGGTGAAAAACCATACAGGTGCCAGTTGTGTCAGAAAACATTTATTCAATGTAATCATCTGAAAAAGCACATGAAAATTCATACTGGTGAAAAACCATACAGTTGCCAGTTATGTCACAAATCATTTGCTGATCAAAGTACCCTAAGAAACCACGTAAGAACCCATACTGGTGTAAAACCATGCAGGTGCCAGTTGTGTCAGAAAACATTTAATCAATGTAGTCATCTGAAAAAGCACATGAAAATCCATACTGGTGAAAAACCTTACAGTTGCCAGTTATGTCAGAAAACATTCACTCAAGTTAGTAATCTGGAAAGACACATGAGAATCCATACTGGCGAAAAACCATACATTTGCCAGTTATGTCGCAAATCATTTGCTGATCAAAGTACCCTGAGAAAACACATAAGAACCCATACTGGTGTAAAACCATACAGGTGCCAGCTATGTCAGAAAACATTTACTCGAGGTAGTCATCTGAAAAAGCACACGAGAATCCATAGTGGCGAAAAACCATATATGTGCCAACTATGTCAGAAAACATTTACTCAAGGTAATGATTTGAAAACTCACATGAGAATCCATACTGGTGAAAAACCATATATATGTGAGATTTGTAACAAAGGATTCAGACGTATTGGAAATCTAAAGAAACACAGAAGAACTCACGGAACTGAGAAGCAACACACACGCAGTAGACCTTATACTAAGGCCAGTTCTTCGGCGATGCAGTTTAAACTCCATCGAATAACACAGCCACAGGAAGCTAAAACGGAAAGTGAAACAAAGACTAACCTATCTGGTCATTTCATCACAGTTAGTAGTACAGGCGTTATTGATAAACCAGATGAAAGTTTCTCAGAGAACGTATATCAGATTTCTAGTGGAATTGCAGGTTCTTTACCAACAATTAGAGATGGAGAATACGCGTATATTAGCGAATTCCTTTTGTCAAAATCTTTTGGATGTTTAATATGTGACCAATTGTTTGAAATGGAGGTGGAATTTCTACAGCATTGTTCTAGCCATCGATTTTCTCCACCTGAGGACTTAGTTGCTGATCTGTTCTGAATTATGTTTCCACATAATTAAGTGGCAAACAATTGTAATTTGAGACAAAGAAAATAAGCTATAGGCTAGAAGTTCTGGGATACGTACGTAGATGAATAGTTTATTTGTTCCACTTTCATTTCAGAATACGGTACTTAGATAGTAGGCATTCTGATGTAGATAATGTAGAGTTTCCTTCTTATATGCACAACATGTCTAAGGTGTTGCATAAGACTAGAGTTGCTGCCAGTCATAAGTGTGAAATTGTGTGCTACAAAAGGCGCATTAACTACTTTCGTTATGGGTTCCAATAATTTACAACTTTATTGCTAAATTTATATTAAAGTTAGCTGCACACATACTCCTGCTTTACTAGATATGTAACCGCTAGAGGGCTTTTACATCATTTTGTGAGGCGATTTTTATACTATTGATGCTTAGCCTATTGTCATTGCATTCATGATATTATGTAATTAAATTAATTAGCTTATTCTACTTTTTATTAAGCGTTGGACGTTATGTTTTGTCATTACGAACGATTGTTGTGTATTTTGTCACATATTCTGAATATTTGGTGATTTGGTGTCTTTGGTCAGTGGCATAGCAATGGGTTGTGCAGTGCAGGAGGGCCCAATGCGGCGCAAGGGTTCCGCGACAACTCGTCTACAGACTTTTCGTCTATGACACTTCGTCTAAAGACACTTCGTCTACCGACATTCTGTCTACAAATGTATCTGTATCCATTAACAGAGGCCGCATTCTTATAGTTTCGCTAAAACGTGCTATATATCCTCAGCTTCTAATTACTGCAAAGATTATTTTCCTCAATCCAGCTTCTATTGAATAGAAACTTAGTTTCATCCATGATCCAGCTTGGTTTCCAGCTTCAATTTACAGGAAAAATTATTTCGATCAATCCTGCTTCTATTTCAACACAGGAATGTTTTTATCAATCCCACTTCCATTTAGTGAAACAGTTTTTTTCATCAATCCAGCTTCCATTTTAAAGTGACAATATAAAATTACTTTGGAGACGAAATGTCGGTAGACGAAGTGTCTAGACGAAGTGTCGTAGACGAAGTGTCGTAGACGAAATGTCGGTAGACGAAGTGTCGCGACACCGTTGTTTATAACGCGCCTAGATAACATACGAATCTTGCATGAAAGTGCGTTACAGAAAAACTAAAGAAAAATTACACAGAAGTAATAAATTGTACAATAATAATAATAAAGTAGGTTAATAATGCGACAGCGGCACAACCTGCTAGGCGCCATCCATCAGGTGGACGATGGGGAACGTTGGAGGCATGTTGGGTTAATTGGCAACCAATGGATGTTGTAAGGCGCCTGAGGCATTACGGCCAATTTTAGACTCCTGATACCATAAATTATTGGTGTTTGATGTAATCTGTATTGTTCAATGCTGTGAGCCTACGGCGAATAACATGGTTGACAACTGAATGTTGGGCCATTTTTTTATGTATACGGACAACCTATTTAACTTATTCACAGACGCTGTGTCTGTGAATAAAGTAGTGCCCAACGCTTGTCTTGAAGCAGCGTTTCAGTATTTCCAAAGCTTAGGCCTATGATTTGAACGTGAAGTCTATATTCGATCGTAAGATGGCAGAAGCGTTACTTATCTAGTTTCCAGTTGTTGCCGCTTCTTTTTATTTAACGCCATTTTTAATGAGTTTGAAGAGGAACACATAATTAGCTACGTTTCTCATTATTTTACTGGTCTAAGTAAGTTTTATTCGCCCTTGCCTTTAACTAACTATTTATTTATGTGTTATTATGGTAAACGTGTATTTTAGCGTATTTAAGTCATGATGGAGGTAGTCCTGTATTATTTTTAGCTTATTTTCTGTTTTGGTAATCCTGGAAACGGCGGTCCCAAATTATGAAATTGTATTGTATTGTATTGTATTGTATTTGAACAATAAGCGTGTAGTCGTAAATGATTCGCCATTGCATTTCAGTGTTGCTGGAATACAAGTTGGATTGACGACACGAATTCTTGCCAAATAGAAATCGGATTGATGAAAATAATATTAACTTAAATAGAAGTGGGATTGGTGAAAAGAATCGTGCTTAAATAGTTCTAGGTAATCCCGTAGTTTAGGTTGGTAAATTATTTGAATATATAAGCTAGATTGATGACAGTTACCATGAAAATCATTGAAATCATTAAATACGCAAAAATACGCTTTTACCTTATTAGGTTGATAAAAATGCATAGGCCTACACGGATCCTGTATGATTTTCGGTCTCTTGATTTTTTCCTAGCTTAAGGTGCACACTTTTTAATCTGCTAGATTGCCGTATTGCAGCTCATTTGATTTCTTTTAAACGCGGAAAGGAAATTGTTACACAGATCTATAAATACAAACGTGCAAACATAAAAAATTGGTTTATACGGGGATCCATACATATACTCATACATACAGGAATTTACTATTAAATAGTAAATTCCTGAGCCAGTCACATCGCTGTTCATTATTCTCTGTTGCCCATGGAGTTTAGAAGCGCCTTGCGTCTACACATTAGGAGTGGCTCACTGGATTTACTTGTGAATTGGAGTTTCCTCGTAGAAAAACCTGCCTTCAATATACTGTTTCCATTTAATTTGCTCGACACAAATATTCTGTTTACCCTAAATTGCACGTTTTATATCAATTAGATTAATGCTTAAGCAGGAATTTGTGTTGTGCTGAAAATATGCTATAAATAGTTTGTTACATTACACCACTGGTAGATCACATATCAGGTTTATTGATATTTTCACTGTGCTTTTCCTGACTCAGGATAGATTCTGTAGAAATATAATTTGGAAATATTATTAGTAAATATGCAGTTTGGTATTGTTTTTACTTTTTTAAGATTTGAAGATGGAAGGAATTATCCATAATGAAGAAAAGCAATTTACATTTGAATATAAGAAGACATTTACACACGGATCTAATCTCAAGTATCGTGTACGTACCCACACTGGAGAAAAACCACACATGTACAATTTATCCGAGAAGGCATCTGCACAGTTGAACAGCCTGGAAGACCATAACTATTACAACACTGGAGATAAAGCATACAAGTGCAATTCATGTGCTAAGGCTTTTGCACAGAAGCAGCAACTGCATTACCACAGAAGAGCCCACATTAAACAAAAGACATACGAGTGCAATTTATGTGATAAAGCATTTCACATGAAGTGCTGGCTGATGGCTCATATGATAACTCACACTGGAGAAAAACCATACAATTGCAATCTATGTCATAAGGCTTTTGTAACAAAATTTTCTCTGAATGTCCATACAAGTACTCACACTGGAGAAAAGCCTTACCAATGCAATTTATGTGACAAAGCATTTCCAAAAAAGTCACGTCTTAATGACCATGTAAAAACTCACACTCGAGAAAACCCATACAAGTGTGATTTATGCCTTAAAGAATTTGAACATAGCTGTAGTCTCAAGCGTCATTTAAAAAGCCACACTGGAGAGAAACCGTACAATTGTAATCTATGCCATAAAGCATTTACAATGCACGGTTGTCTGAACGACCATACTATAACCCACATTGGAGAAAAACAATACAAGTGTGGTTTATGTCAAAAATCATTCACGCATATCCCGGATCTCAAGTTTCATATAGAGAGGCACACCAGAGAAAAGACTTGCAAGAGTGAATCGATGAAAGAAGCCACAGCAGACCTTTCATTACGACAGATTGTTAACCCAAGTGCTGAAATTAAACTACATTCTAGAGAGAAAACTTTCGAATGCACTATTTGCCATAAGGCATTTGCAACGAAAGGTTCTCTGAAAACCCATACTCGAACCCACACTGGAGAAAGGCCTTACCAATGCAATTTATGTGACAAATCATTTAAACAAAACAGTGGTCTCAACTATCATTTAAAAAGCCACAGCAGAGAAAAATTTTACAACAGTGAACTATGTCAAAACATTGAATTGAGCATAATGGAGAGACGCTTTGAAAGTACTTTAAATGAGAAATTCAGCATATCTACTGAAGGTGGCAGCTGCGTTGATGGAAAAGTCTCATCGATAAGAAAAACTACAGCAGAACTTTCATTACGACAGATTGATAGCCCAAGTCCTGATATAAAACAACATTCTGGAGATCACTGGTCAATTGATTCTGATGTAAAACCTTTTGTGTCGAGACTTTGCGGTTGTGGAATATGTGATGAGGTATTTGCATTTGAAAAGGAATTCATGGAACACTGTAGTCATCACTGTGATACTCCAGAGAATGAGACATTTGTTGATCTCTGTGAACATCTTTCTAGATGTTATTGTGGAGAAGCAACAAAACTGTTCTAAGTTCATCTTCAACACCATGTCAGCAATTCTGTCATAATGCCTTCATTGTTTCTTCACAGACTCTCTGTTACTCACAATGTCCTATGAGACTCGTAGTTGATGCAAGAACAGCTGCCGTAGGTGAATTCTTTGATAATTTCACTGATGCTTTACAAAATTATAATAACTCGTGTTTATTCTCTTCGATTAATTGCTAACATTTATTAATCTGATTGCCTCAGTCAGCAATGTGCTTCTTCAGTTGGGACTTATTCAAAACCTTGACAAGTTGAGTGGTATTTTGGTTCTACTGACATCACATATATTGATGATTTATTATATACACACACACAATCATCCATCTATTATAACTTTCAGCCTATTTTTCGGCTGAAGCAATATTCCTCAGTTATTATCACAGGATTGTTTATAATTACTGAAATGTATTCTGACATAAATTGGTTTTACAGTAGACACAGTACTGATTGTAATAATGATTATGATACTTTTAATAATACTCATAATATTGCCAGTCTATCGCTGTTATACTAGAGCCATCTACAGAAGACTTGTGCTTGGTAGAGTATTTGCTGTTCTGTTAACGTTAGATTAGTCACTTGTACTTATAATAAAGGATTAAAGTGTACTGAGACATACTGATATTACCGCAGTAACTAGAACGTCACAGATATCCTAAAGTACTTCAGATTACATTTGTTCTAGAACAGTTCTCACAAGTAAATTATTCGGTCCACGTTGCTGTTTTAGGAAGTATTGTTATTATTATTCACAGCCAAATGGTAATTGTAATTAAAATGATTACTAATGTAAATAAATGTAAATCCATCCATAACCATAAACCAAAATTTTATTCCTTCAAGTAGGCAACATCACAAATAGATTACAGAATCGCCAACAAAAAGCAAAGGGTGAGAAACCCTTAAGGGTCCCGCTAATAGGGTCAATAGGTATACTAGTCTATTCGCCACATATAACAGCAAATACAAACAAAAGAAAATGGAGACAAAATATTATTGACAAGAGATCAGTCCCATCTGCAAACGATAAAAAATTTCAAAAGACGTCACGTGCAAAAGATAAAAACATGTTTACAGAAGGTTAATTACTGTGCTGCTGTCGTATTGAAGTCACGCACCAAAATTAGAGCAACTCATTTGGAATGTGAAGCTGCAAGTTTTAATAGGTGACTAAGCAGAAGGCTATGGTATGCTAGATGTAGCAGGCATATATTTTCTCATCGACGCATTTCATGGCCAAGCTCTTGAAACAACCTGAAGAGATTGATCATGAATTATGTCCAAGTAGGCTACAATCAGCATATCTGTGAGCGTCAATCTCATGTAGAGCTCTGCGCCGACTTCATAGTGTCGGCGGCGGCGCGCCGGTCATTTTTGGTCGGCGGCGGCGGCGCGCCGCCGACCAACAAAAATCGGCGGCGGCGCGGCGCGGCGCGGCGTGGTCGGCGCCAGTGACGGATCAAAAAGTTTTTGAGGGGGGTCAAAAGGGCGTCCATACTTTTGAAATAGTTTGAATTTCCACACTGTAATTCTAGCATGTTAAGCTGTCATCTGAACAAATTGCTCTATTATTTCAGTGCTGATAGGAATCATCTGTCACTCGTAGTTAGGATGTTGTTTGAGTCGTGTTTGAGTTTGACTACAGACAATACTGGCAAACCAGACATTTTTTGAAATTAATATAAAAAGGTTATTATTTCAAAATGACACACCGCAGTATGATAACAATTCATAGTATGAACGGATTATCACAAGTTATTAAATAAATACAATTTAACTGTTTGGCAGCCATGAACGGCGCCCACGTCCTACTGCTCATTTTACGAACGCCATTAATTTTGGCGAATGATAGGCTGAGTCCCACCTTTGGAGTAGCGGGAATTGATCACGCGTCCATGCTGATCTTCTACTCTTCGTGCCAAAGTATTACCATTTACCATAAACCCCCTCCACGGCGTATCACAAGTAATTAATTTTAATTATTCTCAATTTGCTAAAACTTTAGTCAACGTAACAGGAAGAGCGCATCCTGTACTTATAGATTAAGGAGTCCTGGTGCCATCTGTTTTTATATCAAAAACTGCTTTTCCGCGAGTTTGCTTTTAGTAGCTTCAGCCATCGTGATACTATTTATAATTATTTATCCAATTTATCACAATTAAAGTTAATGTTATTTATTTCTAGAACGTGAATTGATTTTACATATACGAAATATTGTCTTTGTTTCATAGCAGTTAATCCATAGCAATTACTTATGCAGATCGCCAATCCAAAAGCCACTAGCAGGATACTTAGGGATTTGCAATTTCTTAAAATGCATGCCTATGCAAAACGCTGTATGACATTTGATATAATTATATTACACTGTTGGAGCATGAGCTGCATGTGGTAATTTGATGATGGATATGCTTAAGCCTACAAGATGATCAGATGGGGTAGAATATCAAGGATGACTCATTCACTGTGTATGCGTTTGTGAATGGATGACTCTTGCACTTTGGAACTTTTAGCCTAAGTCCAGAGCGAAAGAGAGGACACTTTGTTCACTGGGAAAATGATGGTCAGTTCAGGGTTATGCCAATCTTCCGTGGCATGTCGATGCTGTCTGTCTTCCTCTCCTGCCCCTCCCTACTTACATACCTTAAGATAGACAAAACAGCAATACTTGTGGAAGCACATTATTTGGGTTAAGAAAAGAACTAAACCTCGCCCATGACAAACCCGTTATAGTAGCGCACCATGACGGGCGGGTCTGGTCGTGAGGGGCGTCGGCATACAACCAGGAAGGGTGCGAGGGCGGTTCGCCCCAGGCCTATGACTTAATACTGCCGATATTGTATAGATTATAATAAAATATTTTTACATGTACGTACATTCACTGAAAGCTGCACTGAGGGTTTAACTTAACTCCGCAGGTAATTTCATGAAATTAACTGGAGGGGTTGAAAATGAATTCGGAGGTTGAACACTCCCAACCCCCCGACAATTCAATCACCGTATATATATATCCTCTGTCTTAGATATATATGTAGTAGGTCTATGCATGTAAGACAGAGGACCTTACCGATCTTCTCTCATTCCTATCCGTCTATTCAATCTATCTGTCATTCAATCCACCCATCCACCCATCCATCCATCTCACCAAACCATCCATCTATCTATTCATCCATCCCATTATTTGTCTGCTGTCTGTCTGTCTGTCTGTGTTTCTCTGTCTCTGTCTCTGAATGTCTGTCTGTCTCTGTCTGTCTGGCTGTATATCTGTCTGTGTCTACTTCTATTACCCACTGAAGCAACAATTTATCGTGAAATCATGCAAAACATGAAAAATGCAACAAAACAATTAAACACTTCAGCGTGGCATCGGCGGCGCGCCGAGGAATTATCGGCGGCGGCGGCGGCGGCGCGCCGAGCCACAAAAATCGGCGGCGGCGGCGTCCAAAAATTGTCGGCGGCGGCGGCGCGGCGCGGCCGGCGCAGGGCTCTAATCTCATGGAGGGAAGAACTTGTGGGGCACGGTGGTGTAAGGATATGTTCGGTGCCTTGCAGCCGGAGGGTTGCAGGTTCGAATCCACCTCAAGCCGCCGCGTAGGGACCTTGACAGTCTTTCGCGCACAATTGCTCTGCAACATAATTAAGGTCACTGTGCCGAATAAGGCCCGGGGTGGCAATAAAGCCCACGCACTTAAAATTCAAATAGCCTATCTCCGAATGTATTCATCAGATGTCGCCACAAGTTTATATTGTTGATGGGCCTTCATCTGTATTTTGTATTTGTATTTGAACACTTGTTATAGCGCCTCTACCAGATTTCCCATTCAGAGGCGCTCCCGACTACTGCTGTAGTCGGAGTTTCACGCCGAAGCGCATGAGCAATTGCGAGTGAAGGACTTGCACAGGGTCCCTACGCGACGGCTTTGAGGTGGATTCGAACCCGCAACCCTCCAGCTGCAAGGCACCGAACATACCCCCAAACCACCGCGCCCCAGTATATTGTGTTGTGTTGTGTGTTGTATTGTACTCCACGTTTATAATGCGACCGAGCCACCCGCAGTAAAGATCCGAGAAATTAATCTCTGATAAACCGACCCGACCGGGAAGCGAACCCGGGGCGCCGGCGCGGCGAGCGGGCACCAACCCACTCGGCCACTCAGGATCCTGTGAACTACTGTAGTTGATCACGGGTTTTCTTTTCGGCGACATCTTTGAATTAAAAATATTGCAAGATTTTTGCGATAATTTATTTTGCAATTTTCTTATTTTCGGTTGTGTTAATATCGTAATTAATCCTCAGTCTGCGTATTGCATGCATGTTGCTATGAAAATATATGTAAACAGCGGATATTGGCAAGACTATGTAGACTGAAAAACTTAATTATGCACTTTAGAATTACCCGGATATTGGTCGAAGTGTACATGGCGTGCTGGTGAGGGTAACAAGGCCCACCTTGCTGTAGGTAATAAGGCCCTATGCTTTGTGTGCAGACAGTATGCACAGTTGAGCATGACGAAATATGGACAGTGCGGACAGTGGTTACATGATGAATGTATTGGTTTAGATTCAGTATAAGCTTAGTAGAAGCAGAAACATTCGTTTGCCCATATTGTGACAAATAATAAAATAATAAGTTGGGCCTTATTGCATGCGGTGCTCGGTAATAAGGCCCACATGATGCCTTCTAATATAATGACCACATTTTCATCACATTTATTTTATTCCGGACGGCTATAATCAATCAATAGCTGTCCATTTCATAAGAAACAGTGTCAATTTCATGTTTGACACTATAAAGCGGACATTTAAACGACGACAAAAGACACCTTTTAAGTTGGGCCTTATTACATGCGGTGCTCGGTAATAAGGCCCACATGATGCCTTCTACAAAAAAATTATTTCTTACTATGTGGAATTTTATTTCATGAAAATAATTAATCCACTATGTAACTACTTCCATACACTCATCATATGACTATTTTGCATAGTTACAGTTCCATACCAGTAGCCGTTTTTTGGCAAAGTTCCTTAGGAATCTTGTTAATTGGACCTTCCTCTTTGAAAAATCGTATTTAATATAATATATACACTGTTTCCATTGACTTGGCTCAATACATATCTTCTATTTACTATATCAGTTTGATTATAGTTTGGGCAGGGATTTTTTGTCAAAAAGAATTTGCATATAGATGTGGTCTCATAAATCATTTGAGAATCCACACTGGAGAAAAACCATATAAGTGCACGTTATGCGATAAAGCTTTTGCAATAAAGAGCTATCTGAAGGATCATTCAAGCACACACTCTAAAGAGAAACCATATAAGTGCAAGTTATGCCAAAAAGCATTTGCACAAAAGCGTTGTCTGAGAGTTCATGCATGTACACACATTAAGGAAAAGCCATACAAGTGCAGTTTATGTAACAAATGGTTTGCAACAAAATGTTCTCTGAAATACCATACAGTGATCCACACTGAAGAAAAATTATTCAAGTGCGATTTTTGTGGGAAAGCATTTGCACAAATGAAAAATCTGAAAGAGCATACAAGAACCCACACTCGAGAAAAACCATACAAGTGCGATTTATGTGAAAAAGTATTTGCACATAGCCCGAGTCTCAAGTATCTCTTAAAAAGCCACAGTAGAGACAATGTTTGCAAGAGTGAATTATGTCAAAGCATTGACTTAAGCATAGTGGAGATACGCCTTGAAAGTACTTCAAATGAGAAATTCAGCATATCTACTGAAGTTGGCAGTTGTATTGATGGAAAAGTGTCACTGAAAACAGAAAGCATGTCAGAACATTCCTTACAACAGAATAATAACCCATGTGCTGAGATGAAACTACATTCTGGATATTTTTGGACAAATGATTCTGGTGTAAATCCTTTTATGTCGAGACTCTATGGTTGTGGGATATGTGATGAGGTATTTGCATACGAAAAGGAATTTATGGAACACTGTAGTCATCACTGTGATACTCCAGAGAATGACACATTTGTTCATCTGTGTGAACATCTTTCTGCATGTTATTGTGTAGAAGCAAACAAACGTTTCCAACTTTAGCTTCAATCCCATATCAGCAAGTCTGACAAGTCTCAAGTATCATGGCCTGTTTCTTCACAGATTCTATGCTCTTTGTAAGTCTTACGAGACTTTAAGTTGGACCTAGAGCAGCTGTCACAATCGATTTCTTTGGTTACTTCACTGATACTTTAGAAAATAGTAATAGTTTTATTTTGCGTTGGTTATTCTTGGCGACTTCATTGCTAATATTAACAAATCTGATTCAAGAATTATGTAATGCCATATCAAATTCACAATGAAGAACAGCCATACCAGTGTAATTTGCGTCACAAAGCATTTAAACAAAAGCGACATCTGTATTACCACACAACACCCACACTAGAGAAAAGTCTTACTAGTACAGTTTATGCCATACAGCATTTGCATGGAAATGTTCTCGGGAACACATGTAAGAACTGACGCTGGTGAAAATCCATTAGGCTGCAATTTATGTTTCAATGAGAGGCATCCTCAAAGCCAAGTGAGAAGAAATACTGGGGAAACCATACCAATGTGATTTATGAAATTTTATGTGACAAAACATTTGCCCAAAGTTCCAGTCTGAGATATCTATTAACAAACCAAAGCAGAGATAATTTATTCAGCATTCAATTTTGTGAAATCAACCAATCGAGCACAAACACGTAATCTAAGCAATATAGACCAGTGTCGAAAAGTATATTTCACAATTAGAGGCAAGGCCTAAAATGAAAATGTACGGCACTGTGGGACATGTAGGGGGCCGTCCATAAAGTACGTCACGCTCCAGGGGGGAGGGGTTTAAGAAAGTGTGACAGTTTGTGACAGGGGGAGGGGGTCAGGCCATGTGTGACGTCACACATTTATTTTTTTTAAATTTTATTTATAATTTATTTTTATTTTTTAGCAGAATTTCATAGCTTTAAAAATAATTTTCAAAAATGTTCTGAAACATTTTAATTAGTTTTATGTCAAAATAGCATGAAATGCATATCTCCTGAATGTGTTTTCACGATTCCTCTCGCTAGGAGCGCTAGTAATAATGCTGTTGCGAAGCCTTGTTTATGTATTAGCCTTGCTTTCGGAAGTATTATTATTTCTATGTTGAAAGTGTGACGTACTTTAGGGGGGGGGGGTCCGAGTTTTGTGACAGTTTGTGACAGGGGGGAGGGGGGTAAAAATGGTCAAAAATAGCGTGACGTACTTTATGGACGGCCCCTAGTCACCTTAGTGCAGATGGAAAGCATGATTAAAGCATGAATTGTTTTCACACAAGGTGAATTGCTGGTCTACTGTCATAGCCAGGTAACACGTCGAAGTGGAGTAGGATGGCATTTGGACGGTGAAGCTGCACATTCTGCAAATCTACTTTTGGAGTGGTCAAGTAGCCTAAGGTCAAGTGAGATCTTTGGGAATAAGCGGAAGGCGGTGGTATGACAGAATGTCTAAATCATATTTTTCGGCTAAGAATTTTGCCTCAAGAGCTTGGCCGTGAATTTATGTTCAAGTAGGCTATGTTCAACATACTCGTGAGCCACAATCTCATGAAGCAAAGAACCTGGCTTAGATAAGCAATGTGAAAGATATACGGTAGGTGGTCTAGGCCTACCGCAGAGATCCTGCAATAGATATTTCTGGAATGTAAGTGATATCGACACCAGCTCCTGACCGATAGAACAAAACATTCGTATGGGTGCATCCACAGAGGAACAAACACTTTTTATTGTAGGGGTCACCAGTAATGCCAAACGACTTTCAGAGGCTTTCTTTTAGCGTATTATGTAATTGAGTAAGGATATCCTTTATTCAATTGCATAATAGACAACTGAGCTTTGGCATCGTATCGTATTTAAGTATTTGTAAAGCGCCTCTCGTAGTGTGAACCATTCACCCTGCTCTTATTATATTTAGACGACACATTTGACTTGAAATAGTGCGAGCGAATAATGTTGTGCCGCACACTTACCAAGGGTACGTTTAAATAATGTTATAACTTACGATTACAATAATTCATACAGTACCTGCCCGTGAACGTGGAGGTTATATTGATTCGGCAGATGGCAGAAACGTCAATAATTACGTTTCTACTTGTAGCCTTTGCGTTTTAATCAACGCCATTTTAATGAGCTTGACAAGAGGCACGTCCATAACTAAGTTTCTCATTATTGTACTGGTTTAGGTAAGTTTTATCGCCTTTAACTAACTATTTATTTATATATTATTATGTTATATTTTTATTGAAATGCGTACACAGATCATTTTCTGTATGAACGATGTAACTCATGAAAGATTTCGGACTCTTGCTTTGCAGAGGGCCACTCCGAACCCCCGAAAACGCTGAAAATACACAAAAGCCAGATGTCCTGTGTAAAGTCGTAGTTTACGTTGCTAAATTATTTGATGTTGTCACTGTAAAATGGAAGCTGGATTGATGAAAGAAATTGTTTCCCAAAATGGAAGTGGGATTGATGAAAACGTTCCTGTGTTCAAAATTGAAGTTGGATCGATCGAAATAATTCCCGTAAATAGAAGCTGGATGGATGAAATTAAGTTTTCGATTCAATAGAAACTGGATTGATGAAAATAATTGTTTCCGTAATTAGAAGCTGGATCCATGAGAATAATCTTTGCTTAAATAAAAGTTCCATTGATGAAAAATATTTCTTTCATGAAATAGAAGTTGGATTGATAAAAGTAATTTTTTCAAATTAAATAGAAGTTGGATTGATGAAAAAAATTCTTAATGAAATGGATGGTGGATTGATGATAGTTAACATGCACATAGGTAGACTTCTTACTTACCAACGTCAAGTACGGCATTGAAGACATTAGAATAATTTAGCAACGTAAACTACGACTTTACCCAGTTTTCGGTACCCCGTTTTCTGTAAACTTGCGCTTTAGAGGTCCCGATTTTCTGGGACATCGCTATATTCAAAGTGACTGTGTATGACAAGAGGTATCACCGCAACAGTGATAGGCCCAGTGACCAAATTTAGCGAAAAGAAGTCAGACAAGATTACTTTAATGAAACAGTAAATGCTGGACTGATAAAATAATTGTTTGCCGAAATGGAAATTGGATTGATGAAACTAGTTGTTTGCTAAAATAGAAGCTGGATTGGTGAAGAAAGCGTGTAGTTTAGCGTCGTAAATGACTCGCCATTGGATTGCGAGTCAGCGTTGGTCGAATACAATTGACGAAAAGAATTCTTGCTAAATAGAAGTGGGATTGATGAAAATAATTTTAGGTTTAATAGAAGTTGGATTAATTAAAACAATCTTGCTTAAATAGAAGCTGGATTCATTACCGTTATCATGAAAATCACTGAAATAATAATACGCTAGTGTCAATGTGTGATCTCTTGTAATACATACTCCCTTCAATACGGGTGTCATTGGTCGTTATTTTGGACCTCTGAAGCGCAAGTTTACTTATCGATATACTGCCTACTCACCTGTTTATTTGTTAATTATATTCTTTGGGGTCGTACTTAGAAAATCAATTTCGGGAATCCGCCTGAAATTTGTTTCGGCGATTCGCGTAAACTTGTGTCTCAATGGCTGGCTGGACGTGTGTAATCTTCCACCAGTGAAGGACTGCTCCTCAGCAGCGTCATATTGTGTGCGAGCGCTGTCACCTGTCGTACTGTATCGATGCAACTTGGTCCAGAGACTCTGAACATCCATGATCCATGCCATCTGTTTCTGCTCGTTCTCTTAAGACTTTTCTTTTTTCGAGGGGCCCTTCGCACTGAAAGCGCCTCTGATTAGGTTGTACTGTGAGAGGTGCTTTATAAATCCATAAATAGAATAGAATCTGTCAACTGTCGATGGGAATCCATTGGATGGTTCCTTGTGTGTGCATGGACCCACAACTGGCGACTCTTTCAGCTTACCATGCATTGTTTCGCTAACTGATATAATGCATTCCTTCGTATTGACATTTAACATCACAATTATAGGCCTTCACAGAGAGTGCCTCTGAGTAGATACGATGGGGCTATATAAATTTTCAATTACATTACACGAGAGAGCTTTGGGCTCCATTATTGATTCAGCCTTGTTGCTTTGTTTACTATGTTCTGCTGCCCATGGAGATTTACAAGTTCCTTGCTTCAGCATATCAGTTTAGGCTCACTGGACTTTCTTATAAATATCTTCCTCTTGGAAGAATCTTATTTAAAATATATATACATTCAATTGAGTTGGCTCAAGGCATAATTATGTTATATTTACCTAAGTTGCGCTTTCTATATCAGTTTTGGTTAATGTTAAATGCTCAGGGATTTTGTGATGCGTTGAAAATATGCTATAAATAGTTAGTTACATTGCGCTGCCGTTATATTACAAATCAGGTTTACTAATATTTTCACTGTGCTTTTTCTGACTCAGGATAGAACTGTAATTGTGGACATTGATTAGTGGTAAGTGTACAGTTTAAAATGGTTTTTACTCTTTACAGATTTGAAGATAGAAAGAAGAATCCCCAGCGACGAAAAGAAATACCCATGTGAATATTGCAACAAAGCATTATTTTGCATACTGATCTGATCTCAAAATTCACAAACGTACCCATAACTGGTGAAATACCACACGTGGATGGAAATGTTCTTTAAAAGACTATAAAGTAATAACTCACACTGGAGAAAAGCCACACCAGCACAATTTTTTACGACAAGGCAATTGCACAGAAGAACGTTCTGGATGACTATAAAAATATCTATGCTGGAGAAAGAGCATACAAGTGCAAATGATGGTATAAGGATTTTCCACAATAGTTATAACTGTATTACCACACAAGAACCTTCACTGGACATATGCTGTAAAGTGCTGTTAATGTCGTAGAGCATTTTCAATGAATACGCCTCCGATGGATCAATTGGGAACTCACACAGGAGAAAAACCATTCCAATGCAATTTATGTCCTAAGACATTTGTAAAGAAAGCTTCTCTGAAAATTCATACTAGAACCCACACTGGTGAAAAGCCTTACCAATGCAATTTATGTAACAATGCTTTTGCAAGAAAGGACAAACTGAAAAACCATACAAAGATTCACACTGGAGATAAACCATTCAAGTGCACTATTTGTCAGAAGGCATTTGTAACGAAAACTTGTCTGAAAACCCATACTATAAGCCACACTGGTGTAAAGCCTTACCAGTGCAATGTATGTGGGAAGACATATAGACAGAAGTGTTCTCTGGAAAGCCATACAAAAATTCACACTGGAGATAAACCATTGAAATGCAACTTATGCAACAAAGCATTTACGCATAGGTACTCTCTGGAAATCCATACAAAGATGCACACTGGAGAAAAACCATTCAAATGCAATTTGTGTCATAAGGCTTTTGTAACGAAAAGTAATCTGAAAACACATACTAGAAGCCACACTGGTGTAAAACCTTACCAGTGCAATGTATGTCGGAAGACATTTAGACACAGGCAATCTCTGGAAAAGAGGCACATGAGAACACATAGTGGAGAAAAGTCATACAGTGGTGAATTTTGTGACAAAGCATTTACACAAAGTTCAAATCTCAAACGTCATGTAAAACGCCACACTAGAGGAACATTATTTCAGAGTGAATTACGTCAAAGTGTTCAATCGAGCATAATGGAAAGACGCCTTCAATATACTTCACATGTGAGATTCAGCATACCTACTGAAGATGAAAGCTGTATTAATGGCAGAGTATCATCTATAACAGAAACCACAGCAGAACTTTCAATTATACAGAATAATAAAGGAAGTCCTGATATAAAACAACTTTCTGGAAATCACTGGACAATTAGCACTGTTGTAAATTCTGTTTCTGGATGTGGAGTTTGTGATGGGATATTTGAAATCGAGAAGGAATTTATTGAACACTGTTGTCATCACCGTGATGCCTCACAGAATGACACATTTCTTGATCTATTTGAACATCTTTCAAGTTGTTCTTGTGGAGAAGCAATATGACTGTTTTGCTAATGTCTAGTTCCAACGTCAGATCAGCAACTTTGACATCATAAACTGCTTCTTTGCAGATGCTATATTATTCTTAATGGTCTATGAGACTGCCTTTGGTCTAAGAACAGCTGTCACGAGTTAATACGTTGATATCTTTGCTTCTGTTTTTAGACAGGATTGATATTCACAGCTGTCTAGTAATAATTCCGTGCAAAATTATTGCATAATTTATAAATCTGATTCCAAAAATCTGCAGAATTTCCTCATATGCTTCCTTTGTTGGAGCTTTGCCAAAAGCTATAGGAAGACGGTGTGCATTGTATTTTGTCAGTTTGTGTTAATGCCTATGATGTTTTTGTTGCTGCTGTTTTAGAAAGGATCAATATTATTCACAGCCATCTAGTAATTCTGTGCAAAATCGTTGCTAACATGTATTAATTTAATTCCAAAAAGTCTGCAGTAATTCCTCAGTTCCGTTATGCTTCCTTTGTTGGAACTTTTCCAAAACCTTCAGCAGGAAACCATGTTTATTCGGTATACTTTAGGCCTAGTGGTATTTGTCACTTTGGTTTTTGTATCGACGATACCATACGGTGATGATGAGTTCTCTGCCTGAAGGCAGGTCCATTGGCTTTTACGCCGGGGATGAGATGAGTGAGGTGGTTTCCCGTTGCCTTCCCCACAGACAATTATGGGTGAGCAACTTGTCTAAGGTCGCTACGCAGTGGCTTGAGGTAGATTCGAACCTGCGACCCTCCGGTTGCAAGGCACAGAACATACCGCTACAGCACCGCGTCCCGTGTGTATATATATATATATAATATATATATATATATATATATATATATATATATATATATATATATATATATATATACAGATATTCTACATTCTGCAGAGATCAGTCCCATCTGTTTTTTTGAAAAAAATTTCAACCGGCGTCATATTCGTACATGTAGATGATAAAAGCATGCTCGACTGTCTTTACTGAAATGTGAAGGCTAATCGGTGGTCTACCGTCATATCCAGGTGACGCACCGAATTAGATAAGTGCATTTGGACAGTGAAACTGTAAGTTCTGCAAATCAACGTTTGGAATCGCCAAGTCAGGTCAATTTAAACTTTTCGGGATTAAGCGAAATGAGGTGGTATGATGTGTATGTTTCATCCGGTATCTGGACTGTTCCCCTCCGAACATTTCCCTCTGAACAGTAAGTAGGTAACTTTAGCACTGTCCCTGATAACTGTCATTAATCCAACTTCTATTGAAGGAAAGACTTTTTGATCAATCCAACTTCTATTTTAGCACAGAATATCTTTCTTCAATCCAATTTCAATTTAAACAACGAATTTCTTTCATAAATCCAACTTCTATATAGGTTTAGAATTTTTTCATCAATCCAACTTCTATTTAGGCATAGAATTTGTTTAGTCGATCCTGCTTCTATTTGAGGAAAAGAATTTCATCAATCCAACTTCTATTAAAGTAAAGAATTATTTTCATCAGTCTAACTTCGGAGGGCGAAATATCTTGGGGGAATTGTCCTAGACCCGCCTCAACCATATTTTGCAGCTAAGAAACTTGCCTAACAGATCCATAATTATACCAGCATACTGGTGAACGACAATCTCGGGAAGGAAAGAACATGGCTTTAGTATCCAGTGTAGAGGATATAGAGGCCTACCGCATTGAACCTGTAATGGAACTTTGTAGCAACGCAAATGATATCGACACGCGTTCCAGCAGATAGAATAATACGCCTACGCATCAATGCAGCAAGAAAGGAACAAGTAGTTTGTGCAGTGGTCAAGCGAGGCCGTCCAACCACTTTTCAAGGCCCTGATGATATTCGTTTTATTGACACACCAGATGACAAACCGCATCGTAGCTTACAGTTACATTTGAAAATAAAATAAAAGAGAGATTTAATTAAAGTGTTTAATTTTAATTTATACGCCCCTTCATGGGCGTATAACATAATAGACATTTACAGCTGAATTTGTTGGGCTTTATTTGTCATATTGTAATTGTAATCGAACATTTATATAGCGCCGCTCAAAATCAGCAGCGCTCTCGACCTGCGTCGATCAGTGCCTGCATCAGGAAACAAGAAAGTCATAAGACGACTACGGAACTGGGAAGGAGAGAGGGGCTAGTAACTCAAGGCGAAGAGACTGGGGAAGAGAGTTCCAAGCTGATGGGCCGACTACCCCTTTGACTTGACACTGCCCTACGCTTAGCCAAAATAATTATGGCCTCTGCACTTTCAAAATTTACGATTACAATTCCATGCAATTTTCATAACTAGCACGCTAAGGCGATATATTCATTCGCTAGGTGGCAGAAACGATTAACATTCTAAATTCTATTTTGTAACCTTTGCTTTTCACTAACGCCATTTGTAATAAGCTTGACAAACGAACACACCAATAACAAAATTTCATTTATTTCACTGGTCTAGGTAAGATTTCTTCGCCTCTACCTTTAACTAACCATTTATTTATAAGTAAAAGTTCATTGGTAAAAGTGCATTTTAGCGTATTTTATTGGGTTATCTCGTAGTTTAGGTTGCTAAAATTATTTGGTAATCCTGGAAACGGCGGTCCCAAATTATGAAATGAAAGAAATCAACAGAGGCCGCTTTCTTATAGTTTCGCTAAAACGTGCTATATATTCTCAGGAATCCAGCTTCTAATTATTGAAAACATTATTTTCATCCAGCTTCTATTGAATGGAAACTTAGTTTCATCCATGCAACCAGCTTGGTATGCAGAGCTTCTATTTACGGAAAAATTATTTCGATCAATCCAGCTTCTATTTCAACACAGGAATGTTTTCATCAATCCCACTTCCATTTAGTGAAACAGTTTTTTTTCCATCAATCCAGCTTCAATTTAGGGAAACAGTTCTTTTCATCAATCCAGCTTCCATTTTAAAGTGACAATATCAAATAGCTTTGTAGACTTCTTTCATTTCATAATTTGGGACCGCCGTTTCCAGGATTACCAATTATTTGAGTGTCTTCAATACCGTACTTCACGTTGGTAAGTAAGCAATCTGCCTATGTCCATGATACCTATCATCAATCCCGCTTCCATTTCGTTGAGAAATTGTTTTAATCGAGCCATCTTCCATTTCATGAAAGAAATGACCCAACTTCTATTTAACCAAAGAAATAGTTGTCATCAATGGAACTTTATTTACGCAAAGCACTATTGTCACGGTCCAGCTTCTACTCACAGTAACAAATATTTTCATCAACCCAGCTTCTATTGCACCAAATACTTAGTTTCATCAATAAAGCTTCTATTTATGGTCAATATAATTTCGATCACTCCAACTTCCATTTAAACACAGAAATGGTTGATATTTTCACTGTGTTTTTTCTATATCAGGATAAATATTTGTTGGATATTGATAAATATACAGTTTGGTATGATTTTTACTTTTCTTAAGATTTGAAGATGGAAGGCAAAATACTTAATGAAAGACTGGATATTGCATGTGAACATTGTAACACAGCATTTAAGTCATGTCACATGTGTCATGAAGGTTCCCACACTGGAGAAAAACCACACTTGTGCAATTTATGCAACAAGGCATTTGCGAAGAAGAACACTCTGGAAGACCATAACTATAGCCAACCTGGAAAAAAAACACAAATTCACATATTATGGGACAAGGCATTTGCAAAGAAGAACATCCTGGAAGACCATAACTATTACCACACTGGAGAAAAAGCATTCAAGTGCAATTCATGTGATAAGGCTTTTCAGAAGAAGCAGCAACTATATAACCATGCGATAATCCACAATGGACGAAAGCCATATGAGTGCCATACATGTCATAAAGCATTTCACAATATATCTCATCTGATGGTTCATGTGAGAACTCACACTGGAGAAAGGCCATACCTTTGCCATTTATGCGATAAGACTTTCATAACAAGAGGTCATCTGAAAAGCCATAGTAGATTCCACATTGGAGAAAAGCCTTACCAATGCAATTTGTGTCGCAAGGTATTTACAGGGAAATCGGATGTAAAAAGGCATATTAGAATACATACTGGGGAAAAGCCATACAAATGTGATATTTGTGGCAAAGCATTTGCACAAAGTTCAAGTCACAAACGTCATGTATTTGTTAAGCACCACTCTAGAGGACCATTACTGCTAAATGTATTATGTCAAAATGTTGAATCTAGCATAATGGAAAGACGCCTTGAATGTACTTCACATGGGACTTCCAGCATACCTACTGAATACGGCAGCTGTGTTAATGGCAGAGTATCATCATTAACAGAAACCACAGCAGAACTTTCAATATGGCAGAACAATAAGCCAAGTCCTGATATAAAAGAACTTTCTGGAAATCACTGGACAATTAACACTGATGTATCTCCTGTTGAGTTGAGACTCTGTGGATGTGGAATTTGTGATGAACTGTTTGAAATTGAAAAGGAATTTATGGAACACTGCTTTCATCACTGTGATGCCCCACAAAGTGACACTTTTGTTGATCTATTTGATCATCTTTCAAGTTGTTCTTGTGGAGAAGCAGTATGACTGTTTTGCTAATGTCTAGTTTCAACGTCAGATCAGCAATTTTGACATCGTAAACTGCTTGTGTGCAGATACTGTATTGTTCGTACTGGGCTACGAGACTCGAGACTTCAGTTGTTCTAAGAACAGCTGTCACGAGTTAATACGTTGATATCTTTGCTGTTGGTTTAGAAAGGATTAATATTCACAGCCATCTAGTAATAATTCTGTGCAAAATCATTGCATCATTTATCAATCTGATTCCAAAATCTGCAGAATTCCCTCTTATGCTTCCTTTGCCAAAACCTTTAGGAAGCCGGTATACTATACGTTGTATTTATGTCAGTTTGGTTTTAATGCTGATGCATTTTTTTATGTTGTGGGTATGTTCACCCCGGCCCCCAAATATGTATGATTCGGACAGAATATTGAATCAGGCTTATGTAGCACCTGTTTGTCTCAAATTATTTTATAATATATATATATATATATATATATGTATATATATTTATATTATATATATATATATATATATATATAAATTGTATATTATGGTTAGTCATTAGAGTGGGCCTATCGAAACTACACTACTGCGAACACCACTACAACTGTTCCTAATACCATTACTACTACTATTACTGGCACGGTACAGATTGTGTGGATACCTGTTCCCCAAAGACAGAGTTGGGGAACACTTGATCACTCTCTGTTCCATAGCGAATTAAGGGACCAGGCAAAGATGTAGTGCATGCAGTTACAGGGTTTAAGACATTTCCCTCCGGACTGATAAAAATAATTCTTTACTTTAATAGAAGTGGATTGATGAAAGAAATTCTTTGCATAAATAGAAGCTGGATTGATGAAACAAATTCTTTGCTGAAATAGAAATTGTATTGATGAAAATAATTGTTTCCGTAAGTAGAAGTTGGATTAGTGAAAGAAATTCCTTGCTTAAATAGAAGTTGGATCGATGAAACTAATTCCTTGCTTCAGTAGAAGTTGGATTGATGAAAGAACGTCTTTGTTCAAACAGATGGATTAATTGATGACAGTTGTCATGTACAGCGGTAGATTGCCTACTTTCTGAGTAAGTGATGTCCTGGGGGAAATGTCCGGAAACTACAGTTATACAGCAGCATAACAATGTTCAAACTTTGTGCATCTACGGATGAGCAATCTATGCAGATCCTTTCACTTGTAATAATTAGGTAATATTTCAAAATTAGCAGAGCTGCATCATTTACGTCGGATAGAAATTAAATGCTCCTACAAATTTGGAGGCCCGCATAAATGGCAGTATACCATAAAATCCACCCTAGACCAAATGAGTGCATGAATCAGGGTTGATGCAGGTCTGGCCAACATAGAAGTGGCGTATGTATAGTGCCGATCTGGCGCAGATGATGAATGCATGTAAGATACATATACTGGTTTCTAGTTCTCACTTAATTTAATGTTAAGTACTATAGATAGTCTGCCGCAACATCCAGGTCACGCACCGAAATAGAGCAGGATGTAACTGGACGTTGAAGCTGTTACTTCTGCAAATCTACACTTTGGAGTTGCTGACGTTTACCTAGTAATCGTAATCGTAATCTCCAAACTTTTAAAGCGCCACTCGAAAGCCAAGCGCAGGGCACCAGCTTATTCACGAGCGCTGCGTCTAATCAGAGGGGTTGTCCAAAAGAGTAGTCCGAGGGAGGTCCGAGTCCGGTTTCCAGGGGATCAGAGAGGGCACAGCAGATGTTAAGGTGGGTGTCTTTTAGGTCGAGGATTGGAAGGTACAGGATCAGATGAGTCAGGATAAGAGTTCTTGAAAAGCAGAGACTTTAGTTTCGAGTGGAAAGCCTTGGGGTGATGGATAGAGGAGCCTGAGGCAGATGATGGTGGATGATTGGCGATGATGGTGGAGGAACCGAAAAAGTGCGGAATTCAGGAGGTAGATCGTTCCAGAGACGCGGCGCAGTGTTGGATATTGCCCGGTTGGAGAACTTGAGATGAGTAGTGACCGGGGGTCTAGAAAGAGTGAGAACGGAGGATGATCGGGTAGAACGGGTTGGCTGGATGGTGAAGAGTTCGCGAAGATATCTGGGCTGGGAGTGTTGTAGGGAGTTGTAGGTTAGTGATAGGACTTTGAAGTGAATTCGCTCTGGGATTTTTAACCAATGGAGTGATTTGAGGATTGGAGTGATGTGATGATGCTTGGGCGTTCTGGTGACGGCTCTGGCTAATAAGTTTTGGTTAACTGAGATTAAGATTTGGATTAAGAGGAAAGCGGTGGTATGATAGATGTCCAAACCATATCTCGCAGCTAAGAAACTTGAATAAAAACGGCTTGGCCCTGAATTTATATTCGAGCATCATCAGCATAGTGGTGAGCGAAAATCTCAGTGGAGAAACAATAGGGGTGAGATATCCAGTGGAAAAGATATATGGGGGGGGGGAGGGGGCTACCGCCGACTACATGTGGGCCTAATTGAACTTTATGGCAGCGCATATGATATCGGAAGGTCATAACAAAGCATAATCCGCATTGGGGGGGGGGTGTAGTCAGAGCGGAACAGTTATTGCAGGGGTCAACTACGTACCAAGACTTTTCGAGCCGTTAGTGTAGCCTATAACATGATAGTCAGCAGAATTATTGGATCTTTATGACCTTTCGAAACCCGCTTTAGCTTGACAGAATGCCTGTGAATAAAATTATGCCCTACGCTTAGAGTAGTACAGCTTTAGGAATTTCAAAGCTCGCCTTTACAATAATAATAATCGTACAATGCATGCACGCGAACGTGTGTTACATTTATTCGCCAGATGGCAGAAACGCTTGTAATCCAATTTCTAGTTATAACCTCTGCGTTATATTTGACGCCATTTTAATGAGCTAGACAAAGGAATACAATCATCCACTATTAAGCATTATTTTCACGATCTATGTAAGTTTTATAAGCCTCTGCCTTTAACTAACCATTTAGGCCTACTCTTGTATGCTATTTTGTTATATTTTCATAGAGATACATACATACAAAGATCATTTCGGGTATTAATCACAGCGATGTAGTTCGTGCCACTACGGTTGGTATGATGCTGTATTGCTCGCCTGTGTGCAGTGTGTGGTGGGGCTTTGCGAGAGCGCAGGAACGGGAGGCCCTTGAGGGAATTATCCGAAGGTTTGTACGCCAGGGGTACTTACCTCCATCTTCTCCTTCATTTGAGACTCTCTGTAGCAATGCGGATACTAGACTCTTTGCCTGTATTCTGCACAATCGTTATCATGTATTGCATTATTTGCATATATTGTTACCGCCGATCAAGCAATCGCGCTACTCCCTGAGGCTACGGTCCCATAACCGTGAGCTTCCCATGTTTGACAACCTGTCTCAGAAATGCTTCCTTGCCCGGATGTTATACAAATAAACCATGTTTTCCCTAGATCTGGCTATTTAAACCCTTCATTTTCCCCTATGACTAGCCCTAGCTTTTCTTCCTCTGTTTTCCTCTGATTTACAGTAAAGCTTCTCATTCAATTCATTGGCTGCATATATAAATTTTTGTTTATTTGTTTGAATGTATTAATCTTGCCATGTACAGTGCTGTGCGTTTGCTAGTGCTTCTCAATAAAGGATATACTTACTTTACTTACTTCGGTATGTAACTCAGGAAAGGTTTTCGGTCTCTTGCTTTACATCATAGCTTAAGATGCACATTTTTCGGTAAACGTGTAGTTTATCGTCGTAAATTATTAGCCACTGCATAGGTTTCAGCGTAAGTTGAATACAAGTTCGGTTGACAGAAAGAATTCTTGTTAAAGAGAAGTCGGATTTATTAAAATATTTTTGCTTAAAATTAGTGGTATTGATAAACAGAATCTTGCTTAAATAGAAGCTGGATTGATAAAGAAATTCTTAATTAAATAGAAGTTGTATTGATGAAAAATAATTCTGGTTTAAATAGAAGCTGGATTGATAAAACGAATTCTTGCCTAAGTAGAAGCTGGATTGGTGAAAAGGATTTTTGCCAAAGTAAAAGTTGGATTGATAAAATATAATAATATTGCAATGAGCGTATAATTTGCGCTGCTACGCCACACATTTACCCATTTTTTGATCTGATAGATTGCCATACTCTTAAGTCAGCGCTTCCCAAACTTTTCAGTGTCATGGACCGGCATGAATTTTCGTATTGCAGGAGGACCGGTGCCTAATTTATTGTTTATTTCTGTTCTTCGTTTTTCGATCACCTAAATTCGTGAAAATGTATTAAAATTGATTTAAATGCATATCTAGGCAATTCTGTGACTTTACTCCCTTTAAAAGCTTACCTAATAAGTGTTTTTGTTATGACTTTAAAGATATAATAGCCATTTCTTGATTCCGAGACAATTTGACCAGCCTCTTAACTCACTTTGTCGACAGGCAATTGAGGGCTCGTGGACCGGCACTGTTCCACAGACCACCACTTTGGGAGGCACTGCTCTAAGTCATTTGCTTTCTTTTAAATGCAGTATTTTAATTGCTACACAAATCAAAAAATGCAAACCTACTAGAATGGTTAGTACCTGTAGGCATACATACAGGAGTACACTATATAAATAGTCTCTATCTTTCTTTATTCCTTTGCTTCCTTTCGTTTTTGATGATTACTGTATTTACAACAGGGAGTACAAACTTCAAGGGTGTCAGGGCGCCGGCCCGATGTTGATGTTTTTATGGTCTGCAAAACTATACCTAAAGACTACTGTGTTATTCATGACTGATCATGAAGAGCAAAATTACGATTTTATGAGCCTAATTTGACTGTTTGTATGCTAAAAAATGCAATATTTCAGATTTGGTTTTGGTAAAATTTCTCGGGATCGGATCACCAAGCCGCTCCAAGACCCTTACCCCATTTTCCTCAAGCACCTTTGGCACTCTTGACCACCACTTGCTGGGAAATATTGCCACTGGGCCATCGTTGCAAAACGTTTGACACCTCTGACTTATTCCATAAAACCATTCTGAATCATAACACAGGGCAGCAGCATTGAGCTGTCGTTAACAACAAACAGTTAACCACTGTAATGTATTACCAAGAACCAGAAACTTTGGAATTTATATCTAATCAATTCTGACTGTGCTGATTGGAACACCCAGGCAACAAGAGAGAGCTTTTTGTTCCAGTGTTGAGCCTTTGTTTACTGTGTTCTAATGCCCATGGAGGTTAATTCTGTACATCTGTATAAGTTCAAGTGGATTTTCCATTCAGCTGGAAAATTATTTACTTTAAATTATGCACGATTTCCATTGAATTGGATCAATGCATATGTTCTATTTACCTTAGGTTGCACTTCTTATCAGTTAGATTAATGTTTAAGCAGGGAATTTGTAATGTGTTTAAAATATGCTATGAATATTTGTTTGTATTATTCAACTGGTATCTAAGCTGTGCTTTCTCTGACTCAGGATAGATTCTCTAGAAATGTTTGTTGAAAAGTGGTTAAAATATACAGTTTTGAATGATTTTTACTATTTTAAGATTTGAAGATGGAAGGAAGAATCCTTGATGAAGAAAGGTTATGTCCATGACTTCATATCAATATTGTTAAAAAGCAATTATGCACAGACCTGATCTCAAATATCATGAACGTACCCACAGAGGAGAAAACCACGTCTGGATGGAAATGTTATAGACCATAAAATAACAACTCACACTGTAGAAAAGACATACCAGCACAGTTTATATGACAAGGCATTTTCAATAGAAGAACATTCAGGAAGACCACGAAAATATCCAACACTGGAGAAAGACTTTACAAGTGCAGATGATGTGATAAGACTTTTGTGCAATAGTGGTAGTTCTGTTTTGCCACACAAAAGCCCACACTGGACATAAGCCTTACCAGTGGAATTTATGTCACAGAGAATTTTCAATGAATAGTCGTCTGATGGATCATATGACAACTCACACTGGAGAGAAACCATTCGAATGCTCCATATGCAATAAGGCACTTGCAACGAAAGGTTCTCTGAAAACCCACACTAGATCCCACACTGGAGAAAAGCCTTACCAGTGCAATGTATGTGGCAAGACATTTTCACAGAAGCACACGCTGGAAAACCATTCAAGAATTCACACTGGAGAAAAGCCACACCGGTGCAATCTATGCGAGAAAGCATTTGCACGAAAATGTGATCTGGAAGTTCATGCAGGGACACACACTAAGGAGAAATTACACGAGTGCGAGTTATGCCAAAAAACATTTGCACTAAAGCGTTATCTGAAAGCTCATGCAAGCAAACACGCTGAGGAAAAACCATACAAGTGCAATGTATGCCACAAAGCATTTGGATGGAAATGTTCTCTTATGGATCATATGAATATCCACACTGGTGAGAAAGCATACCAGTGTCATTTTTGTGAGAGAGCGTTTGCACTAAAGAAACATCTGAAGGAGCATACTAGAATCCACACTGGTGAAAAACCTTACAAGTGTCATTTATGCCAAAAGGTTTTCACACAAGGCCGGAATCTCAAATATCATTTAAACAGCCACACCAGAGAAAATTCTTACATGAGTGAATTATGTCAGAACATTGAATTGAGCATAATGGAGAGACACTCTGAAAGTAGTTCAGATGAGAAATTCAGTATATCTACTGAAGGTGGCAGCTGTGTTGATGGTGAAATGTCATCGATGGCAGAAACCGCAACAGAACTCTCATTACGACAGAATAGTGACCCAAGTCCCGATATAAAACAACATTCGGAAAATCATTGGTCAAATGATTCTGATGTAAATCATTTTCTGTTGAAACTTTGCGGTTGTGGAATATGTGATGAGGTGTTTGCATATGAACAGGAATTTATGCAACACTGTAGTCATCACCGCGATACTCCAGAGGAGGACACGTTTGTTGATATTTGTGAACATCTGTCTTTATGTATTTGTGGAGAAACAACAGAAATTGTCTAAGTTCAGCTTCAATGCGACATGAGCAACTTTGACAGCAAATTTCGTCACAGACTTTATGTTAAATGTAGTGTCCTACAAGACTCGTTGATCTTGTAACAGATGTCAAAAGTGAATTCTTTGGTAACTTCACTGAGGTTTTAGAAGATAGTAATATTATTTATTGTTCACTGGTTATTCTTGGCCACTTCGTTGCTAATATTAACAAACCTGATTCCAGCAAAACCGACAATTGCATTACCATATAACACCAATGCTGCAGAAGTCTTAATGTACAATTTATGCCACAAACTATTTGCAATTTAACAGGTTCTGATAATAACACTGACACAATGCAGTATGATTACAAGTCATAGTATGACTTGTATGAGATGGGTGATCTCAGGTTACTACAGGAGTCGAATTTAACTGTGTGGCAGTCATGCAAGACTCCAATCTGTCCTAATGCTCATTTTACCAATGCCATCTGTCCAATGAAGGCGACTTCTGGGAGGGTAGCGGGAATCGATCATACGTCCATGCTGATCTGCTGCTGGAGTGTTAACCATTGCCAAAATCCTTTGCTCTGAAGCACCATGCAAGATTCCACACTGAAGAAAAACCAGACAAGTTTGATATATGTATGAAGGATTTTCATGGAGTACTGAGAAACTGGAGACATGTACTACACCACATGCTCTCCCTCCCTTCAACAAGCAGGACACTTCTTGCTATTGTTTGAGCTGGAAAACGTGCTTAATAAGGATGATATACGAGTCACAATTGAGTGCAGTAAACCTATTTGTTTTTTAGGGACAACAATAGCATATCTTAATAACATAATTTCTTAACAATGAACAGACTAAGAAAGCACAGTTGGTACTTATCCAGCACCTTGTCGAAGCTACATTTATATTGTACGTATAATTTACTTTATAATTTACTTTTACTGCCCAAAAAAGATGACCACAATTTCATCTCTAGGGTTCTATTTCTGACTATTCGGTGATTTGAAGATTTAACTCTCAATCTGACTAAAGGCATAAACTTATAGTTTTTAATTTCATTACCTTCATTATCCCATGTAAACAAGTTGCGGTATGTCAACTTAGTATTTTTAATAAACGAAATCTACTACATGTTGGTATTTTCATTTTACTGTTATTCTGGATGTTGATTTGACACAGGGCCTGAGTGTACTTGTGGTATTTGATATTAGAATGGTTCATTTTCAATTTTTACTTCTTTGACTTGAAGCGGTGCTCGTATTGAATGTGTCTTTGGTTTAGCCGTTAGTAGGGCTCTAGGAACTTCTGAAATTATGATTAAAAAAACGAGTGAGGCATGCGAACGTGAAAGATAATATATTGAATCTCTAAATTTTGCTCATCACAAACGCCATGCAATCATTCGCAGAGGACGTTCTAAAAACTCACCTACTTTGGACCCGCATCTGTCTCTGTCGGCACTCCAGCAGACTACAAAGGTTTGGTTTGGCGACTTTGATGGTGGGGGCTAACTAAATCTTTGCATACATAGAAGCTGAGTTGATGTAAATAATTGTTTCCATTAATAGAAGCTGGATTGATTAAACTAGGTCTTCAATAGAAACTGGATCGATTGTGTTTTTTGCTTCAACAGAAGTGAGTTTGACGAAAATAATTCTTGCAAAAATAGAAGATGGATCGATGAAATTTTTTAGGTTAAGTAGAAGTTGGATTGATGAAAATAATTCTTGTTTAGACAGAAGTTCGATTGATGGAAAAAATTCTCTTAAATAGAAGCGGGATTGATGACAACTATCATGGACATTGCAAACTGCTTTGTATACTTACCAGCGTCAAGTACGACACTGAAGACATTAAAGTAATATTGCAATGTAAACAACGGGATAACCGGTGAGCCACAATCTTGGGGAGAAAAGAATATGGCTTAGGCATTTATTGAAATATGGTATTATTGGAGAGGGGCTACCGCATTGAATTTGTAATGGAACTTTGTAGAAGTGCATAGACCTATATTATAGGCATCAGTTCCTACGAATAGAACAAAACACTGCCGGACAGGAACAAACGCAATTATTGCAGTGGGTAAGGAATACAAAACGATACTTTGAGGCCATAATTATTGGCGAATGACATGGTTGTCAAAGAAATTTTCTAGCTTTTTCGTTATAATATGGACAATCCGTTAGACTTAAAAACAGTGCCTGTGCCATACGCTTAGAATGAATAGCGCTTCTGAAATTTCAAAGCTTGCAATACAACTTACTGGTTACAGTAGCCTGCTTGTACTCGAACTTGATAATTATACCTATTCGCTAGATGGCAGCAACGTAAGACATCTAAATTCTATTTCTAACAGCAGCTTTATATTTAACGCCATTTGTAACGAGCTTGAAAACAGGCACACATCCGAAACAAGGTTTCTAGTAATACCACATATAGTATATTTGTGGTAATACTGTTTTTGGTAAGTTTTATTCGCCTCTGTCGTTAACGAAACATTTATTCATATGTTAATTATCTCATATTTTGATAGAAATGCCGGAAATGCCTATGCACATCCTTTTCTGTATTAATCAAAACGAATAATATACTTCCTGGAATGTTTTCGGGTACGGATCGTTCACGCCCCCGGCACGTTAGCGGAACGCAAGCACTACACTTACGCCCGTCACCATGTTGACTAAAGCATGTCACGTGAACTTGCTAACTTCCGTCGGGATTTTGAAATGACAGACCTCTTGAGGGTCGGTTATGGTCAGCCTAGGCATCTTGAAGTCGTTTAAGGGCAGGCTAGGCGTCGTTAGGCTCAGGGTTAGGGTTTGTGTCATTAGAAAAAAAATCGATTTACTGAAAACTGAATGGCTGATCCTGGCCATGCCTTGCACAGCCTGCTGCCCCCAAATAAACCTGTATTCTATTCTTTGTTTCCTGGTTCCCACTATACAATACGACCCAATGCTGGTAGTTTGACATGCAAATAATTTATCTTAGGTTGTTAAGCTCTTGACTTGTAAACTAAGATTGTACAACATGGTGCAGTTAGCAGTTGGTTTTAATAAAGGACATACTTACTTACTTGTTCTAGTCGGCCTTATCTCTTCGTTTACTATGTTCAGCTGGCCATGGAGTTTTACCAATACAGTTCCTTGCTTCTCCACATCAGTGCAAGCTCACTGGACTTCCTTGTGAATTTGACCTTCCCCTTCGAAAATCTTTTTTTAAATGTATGCACTGTTTCCTGTGAATTGGCTCAATACATGTACCCTTTTCAACCTTAACTTGCACTTTTTATATAAAGTGTAGACTGATGTTTCAGAAGCCTGAAGGCAATTTCTCATAATGTTGAGAATATACTATCAATAGTTTGTTACATTACCCAACCGGTTGCTCAAAAATCAGGTTTATATTGATATTTTCACTGTGCTTTTCCTGACTCAGGATAGATTGTGTAGAAATATATGTTGGACATATTATTAGTAAATATACAGTTTGGTATTGTTTTTACTTTTTTAAGATTTGAAGATGGAAGGAAGTATCCATAATGAAGAAATTTTAGAATGTACGTGTGAATATTCTAACAAAGCATTTGCACACGGATCTGATTTCAAGTATCATGTACGTATCCACACTGGAGAAACACCACACATGTGCAATTTATCCATCAAGGCATCTGCACAGATGAACATCCTGAAAGACCATAACTATTACCACACTGGAGATAAAGCATTCAAGTGCAATTCATGTGATAAGGCTTTTGAGCAGAAAACGCAACTGTATAACCATGCAAAAATTCACACTGGAGAAAAGCCGTACAAGTGCAATTTATGCAACAAATCATTTACGACGAGGTGTTCTCTGAAATGCCATACACTGATTCACACTGGAATAAAAACTTTCAAGTGCAATTTTTGTGAGAAAGCATTTGTGCAAAAGAAGCCTCTGAAAGAGCATTTAAGAACCCACACTGGAGAAAAGCCTTACAAGTGTGATTTATGTCAAAAAGAATTTGCATATAGCTCTAATTTCAAGAATCATTTAAAAATCCACACTGGAGAAAAACCATACAAGTGCAAGTTATGCGAGAAAGCATTTGCACAAAAGAGGACTCTGGAAGATCATCTACGTACACACACTAAGGAGAAACCGCATAAATGCAAGTTATGCCAGAAATCATTCACGGTGAAAAGTTCTCTGAAAGCTCATACTAGAACCCACAATGGAGAATATCCATACAAGTGTGATTTATGTGGAAAAGAATTTGCAAGCAGCAATAGTCTCAAGTATCATTTAAGAATCCACACTGGAGAAAAGCCGCATAAGTGCCAGTTATGTGAGAAAGCATTTGCACATATAAGTGATCTGAAAGATCATGCAATGACACACACTGAGGAGAAACCACATAAGTGCAAGTTATGCCAGAAAGCATTTGCACGAAAGAGTAGACTCAAAGATCATGAAAACACACACATTAAGGAAAACCCATACAAGTGCAATTTATGCCACAAATCATTTTGTGGGAAAGATTTCCTTAAGGACCATAAAAATATCCACACTGGTGAGAAAGCCTACAAATGCAATTCATGTGAAAAGGCTTTTGCACAGTATCAGGAACTGTATTACCATACAAAAACTCACTGTGGAGATAAACGTTTCGAATGCACTATATGCCATAAAACATTTGCAACGAAAGGTTCTCTGAAAACCCATACTCGAACCCACACTGGAGAAAGGCCTTACCAATGCAATTTATGTGACAAATCATTTAAACAAAACAGTAGTCTCAAGGATCATTTAAACAGGCACACCAGAGAAAATTTTTACAAGAGTGAATTATGTCAAAGCATTCAATTGAGCATATTGGAGAGATGCCTTGAAAGTACTTTAAATGAGAAATTCAGCATATCTACTGAAGTTGGCAGAACTTTGTGTTGATGGCAAAGTCTCGTCGATAACAGAACCCTCAGCAGAACTTTCTGTACGACAGAATAATATCTCAAGTCCAGAAATGAAACTACATTCTGAAAAGCATTGGACAATTGATTCAGATGTAAAGCCTTCTGTATCGAGAGTTTGCGGTTGTGGAATATGCGATGCTGTATTTCAATACGAACAGGAATTTATCGAACACTGTTGTCATCATTGTGATTCTCCAGAGAATGACACATTTCTTGATCTTTGTGGGCATATTTCTATGGAATTGTGAAGAAGCAACAAAACTTTTCTAAGTTTAGCTTTAGCACCAAGTCAGCAACTTTCATATTGTAGCCTGCTTCTTTGCGGACTTTATGTTATTCGCAATGCCCTGCGAGATTCATAGTTGGTCTTGAGAGAACAGCTGTCACAAGTGAATTCTTTAGTAACTTCAGTGAGGCTTTAGAAAATAGTAATATTATGTATTGTCCACTGGTTATTCTTGTTGCTATTGTTAACAAATCTGATTCCAGCAATCTATAACGCCATACCTACATTCACAATGGATAAAACCCATACTTGTAATGTGATTTGTGTGGCAAAGCCTTTAAACAAGAGCGACATTTGAATATTATTGTAAACCATACAGCTTACCACACTGGAGAAAAGTCTTACAAGTGCAGTTTATGCCACACCAGATTTGCACGGAAATGCTCTCTGGAAAACCATGAAAGAACTTACAATGGAGAAAAGCCATTCAACTGCAATTGATGCCACAAATCATTTCAACTACGGACTCTGAGTCTCTGAGGAACCATAGCAAATTGGAGATAAAACTAGAGCGAGATATGTAAGGAACTAATATCCTAGACTGAAGTCCTTGAGAGATTCACCATATCTACTGAGGATCAGAGCTAGCTGTGTTAATGGCAGAGTATCTTCGATTACAGGAACCACAGCGGAACTTTCAATGCGACAAATAATAAACCAAGTCCTGATATAAAACAACTTTCTGAAAATTACTGAACAAAATAACACTGATATAATCCCTGTTGTGTTGAAACTTTGTGGGTGTAATTTTTTTATTCGAAATGGAATTCATATAACACTTTCGTCATCACCGTGAGCCCGTGATACTCCAGAGAATCACACATTTATTGATCTATGTAGACAGCTTTCAAGTTGTTCCTGTGGAAAAGCAACAAGAGCTCGGGTCATATCAGCAATTTTGACATCCTAAACTGTTTCTACACAGACATTATGTTATTCACAATGTGCTACGAGAATCGATAGGCTACTGCATTTAATTTAGAACAGCTGCTAACGAATAAATTCTTCAATGTCTTTGCTGTTGTTTTACAAAGTATTAAGCGGTAATTCTAAATGAATTCATTGCTAATATGAATCAAATGTAATCCCATCTATAGCCGTTAGTCTGTATTCATCAATGACAGTAGCAAATACAAGCAAAGAGAAAATAAATAGACAGAATCTACATGAAATCAGTCCAACATGTGAACGAGAAAAATTTCAACATAAAAATGTGCAGCTGATATAGGGTTTGTTAATATCGTTTTTTGGCAAACCGATTATCGGTTTTAGAAATCCGATTTTAAACCGATTATTTTGATTGGACACGCATCTGTCTCTATCGGCAATCCAGCAGACTACTACGGTTTTATTTGGCGACTTTGATGTTGGGGCTAACTAAATCTTTGCATACATAGAAGCTGGGTTGATGGAAATAATTGTTTCCGTAAATAGAAGCTGGATTGATTAAACTAAGTCTTTGATTCAATAGAAGCTGGATCGATTATGTTTTTGCTTAAATAGAAGTGGGATTAACGAAAATAATTCTTGCATAAATAGAAGATAGATCGATTAAAACCTTCTAGGTTAAACAGAAGTTGGATTGCTGAAAATTCGATTGACGGAAAAGCATCTCTTAAATAGAAGTGGGATTGATGACAATATCATAGACATTGGTAGACTGCATGGTTACTTACCAGCGTCAGGTACGACACTGTAAGACATTAAAATAATTTAGCAACGTAGGCCTAAACTACGGGATAGCCGATGAGCCACAATCTCAGGGAGAAAAGAAAATGGCTTAGGCATGCATTGCAAAGAATATACTGGGGGAGGGGGCACCGCAGTGAATTTGTAATGGCACTTTGCAGAAGTGCATAGGCCTATAATAATTATTATTATTATCGACACCAGTTCCTGCGAATAGAATAAAACACGTACTGCGTGGGTACAACCGGAGCTCAATGATTACAGTGGGTAAGGAATACAAAACGATACTTCGAGGCCATACAATGCAATTGGCCTACTATACAACAGTAACTGATCTTTGATATCGCCCTTCTCACAAAGGTTGCCCCAAACTCAGAAGTGCTCGAGCCCCGGCGGCGCAGAAGCAATTAGGCTATATTGCAGAGCAATTGTGCGCGAAGGACTTGCTCAAAGTCCCTACGCGGCGGCTGCAACCCTCCGGCTGCAAGGCATCGAACATACCCCCTACACCACCGCGCCCCAATTAAAATTATCAGCGAATGACATGGTTGTCAAAGGAATTTTCCAGCTTTTTTGTTATGGACAATCCGCTATGCTTGAAACAGTGCCTGTGAACAGAGTGGTGCCATAAGCTTAGAATGAATAGCGCTTCCGTAATTTCAAAGAGCTCTTACAATACAACAGGTTAGAGTAGCCGGCTTGCACTCGAAATTGAAATTATACTTATTCGCAAGATGACAGCAAGGTAAAATATCTAATTTCTATTTCTAACAGCTGCTTTATATTTAACGCCATTTGTAACAGCTTGAAAACATGAACACATCCGTAACTTGGTTTCCCGTAATTTTACTGGTTTAGGTATGTTTTATTCGCCTCTGTCTTTAACGGAATATTTATTCTTATGTTATTACTTATTTTTATAGAAATTCCAAAAATGCCTTTGCAGATCCTTTTCTGGGTAATCCCGTAGTTTAGGTTGGTAAATTATTTGAATGTCTTCAATGCCGTACTTCACGTTGGTAAGTAAGCAGTCTACCTATGTCCATGATAACTATCATCAATCACGCTTTCATTTCATCGATAAATTTTTCCATCGATCCAGCTTCCATTTCGTGAAAAAAATTATCCAACTTCTATTTAAGAAAAAAAATATTTTTCATCAATGGAACTTTTATTTAAGCAAAGAACTATGCTCATGGGTCCAGATTCTACTTAAGGAAACGATTATTTTCATCATCCCAGCTTCTATTGCGTCAAAAACTTAGTTTAATCAATCCAGCTTCTATTTACGGTAAAAATTATTCCGATCAATCCAACTTCTATTTAAAGACAGAAATGATTTCATCAATCCCACTTCCAGTTAGTGAAACAATTTTTTCGCTTAATCCAGCTTCCATTTCAATTTTACGATATAAAATAATTTACCAACCTAAACTACGGGATTACCCTTTTCTGTATTAATCATAACGAATAATATATTCCTCTTGTGTAAACCCGTACTTTAGGTTGCTAAATTATTTTATATCATCAAATTAAAATGAAAGCTGGATTGATTAAAGAACTTGTTTCCCTAAATGGAAGTGGGATTGATGAAACCATTTACGTGTTTAAATAGAAGTTGGATTGATCGAAATAATTTTTACCGTAAATAGAAGCTGGATTGATGAAACTAAGATTTTCACGCAATAGAAGCTAGATTCGTGAAAATTATTGTTTCCGTAAGTAGAAGCTGGACCCATAAGAATAGTGCTTAGCATAAATAAAAGTTGCATTGATGAAAAATATTTTGTTGGTTAGATAGAAGTTGAGTCATTTTTATCATGAATGGAAGCTGGATTGATTAAAAATACTTTTCTATGAAATGGAAGCGGGATTGATGATATTTATCATGGACACAGGTAGACTGCTTACTTACCAACGTGAAGTACGGCATTGAAGACATTAACCCATTAGTGCCTACAATCCCATATATGGGATGGTGCTAAAAATTGAAAATATTTCTTTAAACAAAGTGTAATGTCAAATAATTTTTAAAGTGATTTACTTATGACACATTGTTCTTCAAGATAATTAATTTACACCTAGAAGATTTTGTGTATTTTTGGGTGTAATTACGTCATATCTTGATAAGTATTGCAAATTCATGTTCTGTCAAAATGGCTACGCGCAAAAATTTAGTATAATTTACTCATTTATTATTAAACAAAAATAACTCATTCATTGCTTAGAAAAATGTATTTTAGTAATTAGGTATTAGCCATTGTGGCAGAAAATGATTTTATTATTGATAGCTGGGTGGTAGTAGCCCGATCCCATATATGGGATTGTAGGCACGAGAGACCACTCCTACATGCTAGTTTGCAAATCATCTTATAGTTACGTTCCAAAATGCTGTTGATGTTGTCAGTACAGTTCCAAAGTGAATGAATGATCACAAACTTGAAAAATGGCTTTGGTTTTCGATGCAGGCACACATACCTGGTTGCTGATGTATTGCATGAACCTGTTATGTCATATGACTGCAATATGGATAACATACTAGCTCATTGCTCCGCCAGATGTTGTGGTCATTACTGATGAAGACTGCGGTCATGGGAAGGGGCGTCATGAACAACTTGTCAAATGGGCACATGGACTCCTATAGCTGAAGCTGATACCAGAACGTATGATGGAACTGAAAGTCGAGACATAGACAACATCGAATGCGAGCAACAGTGATAATGTTCCACCGGAATTCATGTAATCATCAACTAGATCTAAGGCACAGCTGCAACTGCAAGAGCAGCAGCAGCTTCAAATATGGTGCAAGCGTGATCTACCAGCATCTTCACGTTTTCTTCAATGGTCGGTCAGTAAGCCAACGTTCCTCGGACACCTGCCAGTTTGTTTGAGTTTGTGTGCAACAGCACTACAAAGTATGCCGGGCAGAAGGGAAAGCACACTTTTGGTGTCGACAGCAATGAAATGCGATCATTTCATGCGGCCCTGATGATCAGGGGCTACTCAACTGTTCTATGTTTCGCATGTATTGGCAACAGCACGATGACGTCATGAATAGTCCTGTCAATTCGGTTATTGCAAGGAATAGGTTTGAGGAAAGTTTCTACATGTAGCTGACAACACTTCTCTTACAGCTGGTGACAAAATGACCAAAGTGCGACCTCTTCTGACGACAATGAATGAACGATTTCTCCTCAACAATCCCTGTAAGCAGGACATCAGCATCGTTGAAGGCATGATTCCGTACCCAGTACTATGGCCATCACGTTTGTAAACAATTCATGTTGACGTCTGTCTATATCCAGCGATAAACTACATGACAGCCAATTGGTCGTCCATTGGGGCACACGGTTCCGCTTGACCGCCGAGTATCTGTCGCTGTGCTCTTTGGTGGGTGAGAGCATTATCCACACAGCAACCCAACACAGCTGATGTGCTTGGGGAAGAAAGGCCAAGTCGAAATGCCTGTCAGCCTCAAGTGGACTGTTTTGAAAATTTTCATGCGAAACTGAAGTGATTATTCCCGGTATGATTGACTTTGAGGATGAGCAAAATGCAACCACTGTTTGCTTGTTTAGTAACATTTTTAAATGTTTGTTCTGATGAGTCTTCGTCTGATTAACGCAATGCAATGCAACGTTATTGACTGTAAGCTTAGTAATTTGGTAAGTGTTACATTATTGTTTGCTCTAGAAGTTGACGCCATCATTCGTGCCTACAATCCCATATATGGGATGAAACTTCAAAGAGCCAAAAAAATTAGGGGAAATGAAATATAAACAAAAATAATGGAGATATGGTCTAAAGTCATTGCAAATAACTAAAAATCAAAATATTTTACAAAACAAAAAAGTTGGGCATTAATGGGTTAAGATAATTTAGCAACCTAAACTACGGGATAACCCTTCCTGGAAGGTTTTCGGGTACGGATCGTTCACGCCCCCGGCACGTTAGCGGAACCCAAGCACTACACACGTCCGTCACCATATTGGCTAAAGCATGTCACGTGAACTTGCTAACTTCCGTCGGGATTTTGAAATGACAGACATCTTGAGGGTCGGTTATGGTCGGCTTAGACATTTTGAAGTCGTTTAGGCCTTAGGGCCAGGCTAGGCATCTTGAAGTCGGTTTACTGAAAACTGAATGGCTGATACTGGCCATGCCTTGAACAGCCTGCTGCCCCCAAATAAACCTGTATTCTATTCTTTGTTGCTTTGTTCCCACTATACAATATGACCTAATGCTGGTAGTTTGACATGCAAGTCATTTATTTTAGGTTGTTATATATGCTCTTGACTTGTAAACTAAGATTGTACACCAAGGTGCAGTTAGCAGTTGGTTTCAATAAAGGACGTAGATTTCGTTTATTATTAAGATACAAAGTTGACATACCGCAACTTGTTTACATGAGATAATGAAAGTAATGAAATTAAAAACTATAAGTTTATGCCTATAGCCAGGATTGAGAGTTAAAACTTAACATCCCGAATGGTACGATATAGAACCCTAGAGATGAAATTGTGGTCATCTTTTTTTGGGAGTTCATACTTACTTACTTACATGTTGAAGTCGACCGTATCTCTTTGTATACAATGTTCTGCTGGCCCTCTCGAGTTTACAAGTTCCTTGCTTCTCCACATAAGTGCAAGCTCACTGGACTTACTTGTGAATTTGACCTTCTTCTTGGAAAATCTATTTTTATTTATATGCACTGTTTCCTGTGAATTGGCTCAATACATCAACCTTAACTTGCACTTTTTATATAGGTTTGGAAGGTAAAGTCGTAGTTTACGTTGCTAAATTATTTGATACTGTCACTCTAAATGGAAGCAGGATTGATGAAAGAAATTGTTTCCCTAAATGGATGTGGCGTTGTTGAAAACATTCTTGTTTTCAAAATTAAAGTTGGATTGATCGAAATAATTTTTATCGTAAATAGAAGCTGGATGGATGAAATTAAGTTTTTGATTCAATAGAAGTCGGATTGATGAAAATAACTGTTTCCGTAATTAGAAGCTTGATCCATGGGAACATTTCTTTGCTTAAATAAAAGTTTCATTGTTGAAAAATATTTCTTTCATCAAATGGAAGTTGGATTGATAAAAGTAATTTTTTCCAATTAAATGGAAGTTGGATTGATGAAAAAATGTCTTTATGAAATGGAAGCTGGATTGATGATAGTTAACATGCACATAGGTAGACTGCTTACTTACCAACGTCAAGTACGGCATTGAAGACATTACAATAATTTAGCAACGTAAACTACGACTTTACCGGTTTGGAATGATGTTTAAGCAGGGAATTCGTCTTATGTAGAAAATATATAGTTATCAATAGTTTGTTACATTACCCAACCGGTTGATCATAAATCAGGTTTATATTGATATTTTCACTGTGCTTTTTCTGACTCAGGATAGATTATTTAGAAATATAAGCTGGAAATATTATTAATAAATATACAGTTTCATATTGTTTTTACTTTTTTTTAAGATTTGAAGATGGAAGGAAGTTCTCGTTATGAAGAAAAAGAATTTAGGTGTGAATATTGTAACAAAGCATTTAAACAGAGGTCTGATCTCAAATATACCCACACTGGAGAAAAACCAGACATGTGCAATATACGCGACAAGTCATTTTCACGGAAGAACACTCTGGAAGAGCATAAAAATATCCACATTGGCAAACTAGCATACAAATGCATTTCACGTGATAAGGCTTTTGCACAGAAAACGCAACTGTATTACCATGCAGAAACTCACACTGGAGAAAAGCCTTATTTGTGCAACTTATGTAACAAATCATTTGCAGCAAAACGTAGCCTGAAATGCCATACAGTGATCCACACTGTACAAAAACCTTACAAGTGCAATTTTTGTGAGAAAGCATTTGCACGAAAGGATTATCTGAAAGCGCATATAAAAATTCACACTGGAGAAAAACCTTACAAGTGTGATTTATGTGGAAAAGAATTTGCACATAGCATTAGACTCAAGTATCATTTAAGAATCCACACTGGAGAAAAACCATATAAGTGCAGGTTGTGCCAGAAAGCATTTGCCCAAAAGTGTTATCTGAGAATTCATGCAAGCACTCACATTAAGGAAAAACCATACAAGTGCAATTTATGCCACAAAGCATATGGACGGAAAGATTCCCTTAAAGACCATAAAAATATCCACACCGTTGAAAAAGCATTCAAGTGCAATTCATGTGATGAGGCTTTTGATCAGAAAAAGCAACTGTATTACCATGCAAAAATTCACACTGGAGAAAAGCCATATGAATGCAATTTATGCAACAAATCATTTGCAACGAAATGTTCTCTGAAATGCCATACACTGATTCACACTGGAGAAAAATCATTCAGGTGCAATTTTTGTAAGAAAGCATTTGCACAAAAGTTACATCTTCAAGAACATATGAAAATCCACACTGGAGAAAAGCCTTACAAGTGTGATTTATGTCAAAAAGAATTTGCACGTAGCATTAGTCTCAAGAATCATTTAAGAATCCACACTGGAGAAAAACCGTATAAGTGCCAGTTATGCGAGAAAGCATTTGCACAGATAAGTGATCTGAAAGATCATTCAATGACACACACTAAGGAGAAACCACATAAGTGCAAGTTATGCCAGAAAGCATTTGCACGAAAGAGTAAACTCGAAGTTCATGCAAACACACACACTAAGGAGAAGCCATACAAGTGCAATTTATGCCACAAATCATTTTGTGGGAAATATTACCTTAAAGACCATAAAAATAGCCACACTGGTGAGAAAGCCTACAAATGCAATTCGTGTGATAAGGATTTTGCACAGTATCAGGAACTGTATTACCATACAAAAACTCACACTGGAGATAAACTTTTCGAATGCACTATATGCCATAAGGAATTTGCAATGAGAGGTTCTCTGAAAACCCACGCTCGAACCCACACTGGAGAAAGGCCTTACCAATGCAATTTATGTGACAAATCATTTAGACAAAACAGTAGTCTCAAGTATCATTTATACAGGCACACCAGAGAAAATTTTTACAAGAGTGAATTACGTCAAAGCATTCAATTGAGCATATTGGACAGATGCCTTGAAAGTACTTCAAATGAGAAATCCAGCATATCTACTGAAGGTGGCAGCTGCATTGATGGCAAAGTCTCGTCGATAACAGAACCCTCAACAGAACTTTCCTTACGACAGAATAATATCTCAAGTCCAGAAATGAAACTACATTCTGAAAAGCATTGGACAATTGATTCTGATGTAAATCCTTTTGTGTCGGAACTCTGTGGTTGTGGAATATGCGATGCGCAATTTGCATTCAAAGAAGAATTTATAGTACACTGTAGTCATCACTGTGATACACCACAAAAGGACACATTTGCTGATCTGTGTGGACATCTTTCTAGATGTAACTGTGAAGAAGCAACTTGACTTCCCTAAGTTCAGTTTCAATGCCATGTCAGCAACTCTCACATCATAGCATGTTTCTTCACATACCTTTTGTTATTCATAATGTCCTATGAGACTCATAGATGGTGTTCGAACAGCTGTCACAAGTAAATTCTTTGAGAACTTCACTGCTACTTTTGAAAGTAGCAATATTATTTTGTTTTTACCAGTTGGCGAGTTTGTTGCTATTATTAACAAATCTGAATGCAGCATTCTGAAATGCTGTGACAAAATCACACTGGAGAAAAGGCATACAAGTGTAACTTCTGTGACGAGGCATTTAAACAAAAGCGACACCAACATTGATAACAACAAACTACAATCTAATTTTTCATGTAACATGTACCTGGATGCGGTGTGACATCCAGAATGATCAATAAACGAAGATATATTTGCGAAATTCCATACGACATCCCACACTGGAGAAAATCATACAAGTGCAGTTTATGCCACACAGCATCTGCACGGAAATTTTCTCTGGAGAAACCTGCAAGAACTCGCGCTGGAGAAAAGCCATTCAGCTGCGATTTACGCCATCGGTTGATGCCTTGTGCATTAGACACCGGCGCAATAGAAGTTGCTAATTACATTTACACAAGTCATTTGCAACATTTGCACAAGTCATTTGCAATTAAGTGGACTCTGAGACACCATAAAAAATTCCACACTGCATAAAAACAATACAGCTGTAATATATGTAAGAAACATTTTCATGGAGTCGTACCACCAAGACATGTGAAAACGTACCAATGCAATTTATGTGACCAAACATTTACACAAAGTTTGAGTCTCAATATCTATTAAAAAGCCAGACTAGAGAAAAATTATACAACAATGGATTATATGAAAGCAATGAATGGAGCATAATGTAGAAAGGCCTTGAATGTACTTCAGTAACTAGTAGTAGTTTCAGTTTAACGACACTGTGATAACAAAGATCATTAGCGTCGTCCTCCTTTATCCAGGCTTGGGACTGGCACTGACAGAGTGCAATCACATGTGAGATTCAGCATATATACCTACTGATTAAGGTGACAGATTCCTTGGTGGTAGAGCATCGTCGATAACAGAAACCACAATTGAATTTTCAATGCGACAGATTGTAAACCGGTGTCACGACAATTCGTCTACCGACTTTTCGTCTACGACATTTCGTCTACAAAGTGATTTGATATTGTCACTTTAAAATGGAAGCTGGATTGATGGAAAAAACTGTTTCTTTCAATGGAAGTGGGATTGATGAAAACATTCTTGTGTTGAAATAGAAGCTGGATTGATCAAAATAATTTTCCAGGTGAATAGAAGCTGGAAACCAAGCTGGATACATGGATAAAACTAAGTTTTCATTCAATAGAAGCTGAATTGATGAAAATAATCTTTTCATTAATTAGAAGCTGGATTCCTGAGTATATATAGCACGTTTTAGTGAAACTATAAGAAAACGGCCTCTGTTGATTAGCCGTAATGGATACAGATACACTTGCAGACGAAAAGTCTGTAGACGAGTTGTCGCGGAACCACTTGTAAACCTAGTCATGATACAAAGCAACTTTCTGGAATTCTGTGGATAATTAATACTGATGCTAAATTTTTTTGTATCAAGACTTTATGATTGTGGTATACGTGATGAGATATTTGAAATTGAAAGGAATATATTGGAGTTCAATAATTGAATTATGTTGTCATAACTGTGATACGCCACAGAATGACGTAGTTGTTGACCTATTGGACCAACTTTCTAGATGTAGGCCTAATTTTGGTGAAGCAACAACACTTTTTACTTAAGTTCTACTTCAGCATCAGACCAACAACTCTTGCATCACAATCTGCTTCTGTGCAGAATGTATATTTTTTCCAGTAGGCCCTATCCTACGAGACTCAGGACTGCATTTGGTATTAGAACAGCTGCTACTAAGAAATTCTTTGATGACTTTTTTGGTGGTGGGCCTCTCGACCAGGAATGGCTTCCCTCCTTTCTCCCAGGACCGTTTAACCTATGTACTTTTCTCACCTTAAGACTGTTCTTTTTAGCCGTGCTGGAGTTGGGAACGCCTCTGATTAGTTTTCTGGAAGGGGCGCTATAGAAGTTTCTTCGATACGAATGAATTAATGGTGGTATTTTTTATTTTATTGTGATCGTGCATTCTAATAAATTGGAGCAGGCATGCGTCTGCATCTACCAGTGGTATTTGATCTGACTGGTTGAATAATTCAAGTTGTGCTCAGTGAGCTACACTGGCCGACAAGACATTTCGTCTACGAAATTATTTGATATTGTCTCTTTGAAATGGAAGCTGGATTGACGAAAAATCTGTTTCCCTAAATGAAAGTGGGATTGATGAAAACATTATTATCTGTGTTGAAATAGAAGCTGTATTGATCGAAATAATTTTTCCCGTAAATAGAAGCTGGATACCAAGCTGGATGGATAGATGAAACAAAGTTTTCCATTCAAAAGAAGTTAGATTGATGAACATAATCTTTGAAGTAATTAGATGCTGGATTCCTATGGATATTTAGCACGTTTTAGCGAAACTATAAGAAATCTGCCCCTGTTAATTAGCCATAATGGATACAGATACTCGTACACGAAGTCTCGTGGACGAAAAGTCTTTAGATGAGTTGTCGCGGAACCCGCTCCGAGCATGTGGACCTTAAATGTCGTGGCACCCATTGAAACGGGCATCGCCGGTGAAGGATCTCACTCGATCAATTCATTGAAAAATGAGCAGTGTCGAGGACATTCGGTTGCTGCATAAATCGTGTACATTTACTTTTATTTAAGTTAACGCAGCGCTCGTATTGAAAATGCGTCTTTCGTTTCGCCATAATTGGCGCTCTAGTAACTTCTGAAATTACGATTTCAAACATAAATGTTGCTTGAGTAGAAATTGGATTGAAGATAAGTAGGGCCTATAGCCTACATATAGGACTACTGTTTTCTTAACTAGAAGTTGGATTGATGAAAATACACATAAAAAGAATATGACTCGATAGATTGTACCTTAGTTAAGATTGTTTATAATGTACAACTGTGAACATTATAATCTGTTTTGTTTTGATTTTGTTTGTTTGTTTTAAATCTTGTACTGCAATGTTTTGTTATTTAGTTGTTTTGGCTATGATTTAGCCCTAACATTGTTATTTAAGTTGAATTTTCTATAACTATATGATCATAAAAATCGTCTTGCCATCAGTAAATGTAATATGGAAAGGGGCAGCCCTGCAATAGCGGATTATTTTATCCTTTAGGGCTGTCCTGTTGACGGCATCAGCAGATTAACATTTTTTTTTTAAACGACTGATTGTTAATTAATTGTGCTGTTGTTGATTCAATAAACGGTTTGATTGATTGATTGATTGATTGATTGAAAAACATTCCTTAAAAATGGAAGCTTTATTGATGACAGTTATCATGGAAATTGGTAGACTGCTTACTTAGCAACGTTAAGTAGGCTACGGCAGTGAAGACTTTAAAATAATGTAGGAACGTAAACTACGGGATAACTCTATGCAATGGGGTAGGCCCATACTTCTCTTTCTCTGACTGAAGTAAGAAAAAGAGCAGTCCCTTAAGCTAGCCCTGAGGCAGCCATTGGTGTGAAGTGTTAGCGACTTCATTTTCTTAGCCTCGGCGTGTGAGGGCGGGTGGCCAATCCTCTCCCTCGCCGTCTCATCTTCCCACCGACAGCGTACGGTCAGTGTATTCATTACAGCTCAGTAGGTTAGGGGGTGCTGGTGGAACATAAATCTCGAACCAAATTAAATTGGTGCTTAATTAATGCACAGACTATACAGATAAACTTTGTGCCAAATTCAAATGCGAACACCAACACAGGGCATAACCCATTTCTCTCCTCTTAATTGTCCCTGTTTGGATGACCACTTTTCCCCTTTTCAGAAGTCGTTTTGTACATGCAATTCAGGTCCACAATTTTCCTTTCAATTCTACTGTACTAAGAGAAGACATGTGAAAATATAATGACTGAGCTATACAGTGGTGATGCCAATGTCAAGTGATGAAAGGCTAATGAAAAAAAAATAATTGAAACACTTGAAATTTTATTCAAATCTGAAGCAGACACGAGGAATAAGTTCTATGCAGTGCATAAAGTAGTCAGAAATGTTAACTGCACACACTCTTCTTCAAAATGTCAAACTCTACTTCAACTGGTCAAATTAAAGTACTAGAATGAAATCCTGTGTAACGGACTAGAGCTAATCTCAATTAAATTCGTACTACACACTGCACATTCGAGACAAGTCAACTGCATAATTACTGAAAATGTCGGCTGCAAACTGTGTCTCGGAAAACAAGTAATTAAACATCCTGGTTATATGGATATTCTCGATTTGATGAAACAAGAACAGATAAACATCTAACGAATGCTGATAACACTAAAACTGGTGAAACACGAATAGACTGAACTTTAGAATCGTGAACTAATCTCTTGTCAGTGCTCTAGGAAAGTAACTAAACAGTTGAATTTCAAATATTTCAAGAAATGTGTCTTTCTCTGGAGCATCACAGTAGTGATGGTAACAATGTTCCATAAATTCCTTTTCAATTTCGAACAGTTGATCACACATTCCACATCCATAAGGTCTAAAAATTAAATCATCAACATAATCTCTGATTCTGGATTGAACTCCAGAACACCGTTCTTCAACTTCGGTGGGATTCTTTCTTTGCACAGAGATATCTTGTGTGGTTACAGTAGTTGCTGATAACAGTTTTCCATCGACACAGTTCTCATAATCCGTACTGAATCTTTTGTGGAAAGCACTTGCATGGCATTCTTGCTCGATGGTGGGCGCAATGCTTTCACTGAATTTACTCTGAGCAGCATTGGATCTCGCATGGTAGTTGAGAACATCACTACGTGAAAATGCAGTGACACATAATTTCCATTTAGATGGCTTTTCCTCTGCGTGTTTTCTCGAATGCACCTTGAGAGATTCATTCGATGAAAATGATTTGCTACAGAAATTGCACTTGTATAGTTCTTCTGCAGTGTGCGTTCTTTTGTGGCGTTCCATATAAAACTGCTTTGTAACGTTTTTGTAACATAAGGTGCAACGATATGGTTTTTCTCCAGAGTGGCTTCTTATGTGATAGGAAAGATTACCATTCTGTGCAAATGCTTTGTGACATAGATTGCATTTGTATGGTCTTTCTCCAGAGTGGGTTCTGGTATGTTGGTTTAGAATATTCTTTCTTGAAAATGCTTTGTGACATAAATTGCACTGATACGGTTTTTCACCACTGTGGGTTATTTTATGTTGGCGGAGACCATTCCGCTGTGCAAATGTTTTATGACATAAATTGCATTTATATGGTTTTTCATTAGTGTGGGTTCTTTTATGGCAGTCAAGAGAAGACCTCTGTGCAAATACTTTGTGACAAAAGTTGCACTTGAATGGTTCATCCCCAGTGTGTGTTCTTTTGTGGCATTCTAAATAATGCCTACGAGTAAATCCTTTGTTACACAAATTGCATTTGTATGGTTTTTGTCTAGTGTGGATTCTTGCATGACGCGAAAGAGTACTATTCTGTGCAAATGTTTTGTGACACAAAATGCATTTGTATGGTTTTTGTCTAGTGTGGATTCTTGCATGACGCGAAAGAGTACTATTCTGTGCAAATGTTTTGTGACACAAAATGCATTTGTATGGTTTTTGTCCAGTGTGTATTCTTACGTGATTCGAAAATGTACTATTCAGTGCAAATGCTTTGTGACATATAATGCATTTGTATGGTCTTTCTCCAGAGTGGGTTCTGGTATGTTGGTTTAGAATAATCTTCCTTGAAAATACTTTGTGGCATAAATTGCACTGATAAGGTTTTGCTCCAGTGTGGATTATTTTATGTTGGCTAAGGCCATGCCTCTGTGCAAATGTTTTATGACATATATTGCACTTATATGGATCTTCTTCAGTGTGGGTTCTTGTATGGCAATCAAGAGAACACTTCTGTGCAAATACTTTGTGACAAAAGTTGCACTTGAATGGTTCATCCCCAGTGTGTGTTCTTTTGTGGCATTCTAAATAATGCCTATGAGTATACCCTTTGTGACACAAATTGCATTTGTATGGTTTCTCTCCAGTGTGGGTTCTTGAATGGCAGTCTAGAGAACTCTTCGTTGCAAATCCTTTGTGACACACGTTGCATTTGTATGGGTTCTCTCCAGTGTGACTCCTTGCGTGGATTTTGAGACTGTAATTCCGGGAAAATGCTTTGTAACAGATTTCACATTTATATTGTTTTTCATTTGAATGGATTCCTCCTGGCATTTCAGACCTTTGACAGAATAAAAACATGTATAATATCTACATTAATTTTCTATATTATCTACAGGTAATCTGAAATTTTATAGAGTGCTTCTCACAGTAGAGCTATTCAGAAGCGCTGTCAGCACGACAGGCCCGTTAAAAAGGAAGGTCTCTAAGCAATGATGAAATGCAAGTGAGATCCCTAAAGAATCCTGCTACGGATTGCATGAGGAGGTCATTCCATAGTGACGAACCCACTACAGCAAAAACCCGATGCTGGGTTAAAGAGGTTCGCAACCTAGGTACGAACAAATCAAGTCGGTCGGACAGAAGAGGGCGAGACGAACTTGCAGAGAATGGCTTACACATGAAATCGCGGTATGCGGACGTTTCGTCAACGGACTGTTCATCTAAAATACGCGTAAACATAGCGATAACTACTGAGTTTCTACGAATTTTCAAAATATTGTATAAAATCGCAGGAATATTCTAGAGATATGAGAATAGGCGCGTTTGAATGCTTATGATCCAAGCCATTCCAAGGTATCATTGGGTGAAGTTTGCTAAGATTTGGAGCGAGGCCCATAATCTACAATTCGGTAAAAATGCATTTTAGCGTATTTAACTCGTGATGTTTACGGCCGAGTGTTTTAGCGTATTTTATTATTTTTCTTGTGTATCTGCGTAAATGGAAGCTGGATTGATATAAAATAATTGTTTGCCGACATGGAAGTTGGATTGGTGAAACTAGTTATTTGCTAAAAGAGAGGCTGGACTGATGCAGAAGCATGCAGTTTAGCGTCGCAAACAAGTCGCCATTGCATGGCGAGTCAGCGTTGATCGAATACAAATTGAATTGACGAAAAGAATTCTAGCTAAATAGAAGCGGGATTGATGAAAATAATTTTAGTCTAAGTAGAAGTGGGATTGATGAGAAGAATATTGCTTAAATAGAAGCTGGATTCATTACAGTTATCATGAAAATTATTGAAATAATTAAATACGCTAAAATACAAGCCTACCTCCACTATCAATAAAATACGCTAAAATGCACTTTTACCTACAATTCTACCAATAACACTTCAATGGAAATAACTTGACAAAACTCACGATAACTAGTAACGTAGTGAAAACAACAAAGACCGTTTCTTTCAATAATTTTTCAACCTCATAAAAATGGCGTCCAAGAGAAATAAATAAAAATGGCGTCCAAGAGAAAGCAACTACGCGGCGGATGAAAATTATTTACAATGACGTCATATTTAACAGGGAGACTATTAATTATCTTTCGGAAATGTATGAATCATTAGGTTCGTAAATCGGGTTAAAAATTCTATTGAAAAAGCGATCACTTATAAAAAAAATTAATAGTGCGTATACATTTAAAATAAGTAGGACGTAAAAAGTGGATGGATGAGATACATGAAACAACTGGAATGAATTTGGCAGAACTGAGAGATGCGACGGCTGATAGAAGGAAATGGAGAGGCTTGATCATGACGGTCGCTAGAGTTCATGGAGCTGACAGCACAAGGTGACAAGGTGAGGACCTAACAACTGAATTTTTGATCAGATCTGGAAAAGAAAAAAGAAAAAAATACGCACCGAAACAAAAGAAACATGTAACAACTGTTAGGCCTAGGTCCTATAATAAAAATTAAAGCACAAATATTTGAATAATATATGTGGTGTTTACACAAAGCGTTTTGTAACATCACAAAGGACCTGTGTACGTTATCGAGTTCATTCGAAATATCAGCGTGTTTTGAACGTAGTCTTTGAGAGATTCAGGTAGACCCACGACTACACAAATACGAGTCTATAATAGGCCTACATCATACCTATGCCTAATAAATCGCAAAGGTGAATGATCGGACCCCTCGTCGCAGATCGAAGCACCCGACGCGCTGCAACGTCGGACACTGGGCGGCAAAGATCGCGCAAGTAAGATGGAGCGCAGCTAAGAACGCAACGAGAATCCAAAACAGCAATGCGATATGAGATCCGCTGAGACACAGGCAGCCAATGCAACACATCACACAACTTCCTTCGCTTTCTCAAAACATGCTTCTTTTCGCGGGATCTTGTGCACTGGGAGCGCTTCTGAAACAGTTCACCTTACTAGAGTCTAGAGGCGCTTTACAAATGCTTAAGTTAAATGCAATACAAAATAATGAAGAAAAACCAAGATATAGAAACTAGGCAACTCAGCCATAGAAGCAGATTATGCAGCAACTTGTTCAAATGTAGCCTAACTGCTGTCTTAGGCTTGAGAAGCCTGGGCAATAGAAGTTTAACACTTAGCTGAATACTTGTATAATTATTAGTATTTAATACACTTAGCTGAATACTTGTATAATTATTAGTATTTAATGCTTGATATTTTTTAAATCTGAGATCACACCACTATCTGAATCCGTGACGAAATGACACATTGGCCCACCCTCGTATCTTCCCTGCTGTTGAAGATTTAGTCTGTAGTACGAAACCATAATTATAGCAGTCTGAGCCTCAGTCGACTTTAGCCTATACATGCACGGTCGGAAACGGTTGCCAATTTTTGAAGGCCACCGAATTCTTGGTAGCAATTTTTATCTATTTTAACTTTGTAGAAATGGCAGCTGCGGTTCTCCATAGTCCATGACCCACAGTTTAAAATGATCCATCAAAACCACCACCGATAAGAGTGGGCATAAACGCTCACGGAACAAGTAAGTCATTATGTTGCACAGTGAATATACAATAATACAAGTCAACAGAAACATAATCAAAGATTAGTTTAATAAGCAAGCAGTATTAAACATTCGTCCGAAAACAAACGTTAAATCGTTTCATAAATGAATTCATCGGCTGAATAGGAATTGGTCATAATTCCTGGTAAATGAGAACATAAATTATCTAGTGTTTCAATATTTTAGTGAGAACAAAATTCGAGGAAAACGAGACCATGCATAGCTTATTGTTTGGTTGAAGAGTTCGATGTCTAGAAAATTTCGACGCAGATGCAATCGTATCCATTGGCTGAATATGTTGGTGAGAAGAAATTCTAGGAAGCTGAGGATTTTTGGTGGAATAGACTGGTGTAAACAACACTTCCGGATGGATGGGTGCATAATTATCCTGTATCAACCATGATCCTAGATGAAAGGAATGAACAAGCAGAACTGATTGCATTGTTTTCAAAGTTGCCTCGAAAGGGCTAGGTAATAATTTATAAAGTTAATTATCACCCTCATCATCATGGTAGGCCTATTCCTATAAATTATAATCAAAAATTATCATCATCGTCTCATTCATCGACGTAGTCGACATCATCAACTTTTCCCATAGGTTGATACTATGTGATACCTTCCATGGCACATTCAATCGTTTCCTAGGGCTTCTCTGCGACGAGCTGCCTGAGTCTAGCTGTGGACGTTTGTTTGACACCTTTGAACGGTGACTTTTTATTATGGCGTCATTCTTTGCAAGTTATGATTTCCATTGTTGACAATGTTTATGTTATAAGCAGTTTGATGGGACAAATAATATAAGATCTACAAAGGTCCCATATTGGTGCCATATGGGCATTATACCAGGGTAAGTTGCCCAACACTGGCAACATAGCTTCCAGAGCTTGCAGAAAGTGCGTGAGACGTCCTGGTTTAAAAAAACACGCAGGATGTTCCAATGTTAAAAAATTAAAGGCCTACTACGATTTTCTCGCCATGTAGATCCAACGCGGGTACCGTTGGACATTGCCCGAGGCGGCTCTATATCTGCGTGCCGCCAAGCACAAGATTGCAGCGAGCGCAATGTCAATGCCACCGAGGATGAGCACCAGCAATGTCAACAGAATTCTCCAGTCAGCGTCACTCCTTGGAGGGAAGTTGGGAGCTGAAACATACAAAAGGAAACTTGATTAGTTGCAGATGAGGAGTATTAGTTTTAGGACTTCTTCCAGAGGAGACTTGTTTCATTGCACTGTATGTTTTGCACAGCACTGAAATATATTTTTGATCTGTTTATAAATGTGTTGTGCAGAAAACAATTACAACTGCGATTGATCGTACGACATTAATGAACATAAGCATCTATTAATTAAAATGACAATAAGTTATTAATAATGTGATCTGGTTATAAATGTGTTATGCATTATACAAATACAACTGCTATTGGTAGTGCGATATTATTTTAATATAGACATTCATTAATTACATGACAACAATTGATTAATAACATGATCTCTTTATAAATGTGTTATGCAATATATAATTACAACTGCTATTGATCGTGCGATATTAATAAATATAGACATTCATAAATTACATGACAATAACTCATCCATAAAGTGATATGTTAATAGATGTGTTGTGCAATAAACAATAATAACTGCTATTGATCCTGCGATGTTAATTAAAATAGACATTCATTAACTATAATATGACAATATTTGATTAATAACGCGATCTGTTAATTAATCAATCTTTACCGGGTGACGAAGCCGTATTTGGTGGTGATCCTGAAACTGATGAACCAGAACCACCAGCACCGTTTGTACCACCATCAGGTGTGACACTACCAGCGGTTGAATTTGCTGTAGGAATCTGAGCGGTCGTAGGCAGTTGAGTCGCGTTTGCTACTAACAACAACAAGATGAGGTAGAAGTAAGGTATGGTTAGGTGAGGTAAAGTATGTATGTTAAGATATATTAAGTTAACGTAAATAAAGGTATAAGATACGGTGAATTTCGGTAGATTATGGTAAAGTAAGACAACAGTAATTAAGATCAGGTTAGGCAAATTACGGCACTGAAAGATAGATTGATGCAAGGCTAGTTAAGGCAAGACAGGGTAGAGTGGGATGGGGTTAAGTTATCGTTCACTTATAATAAGGCGTCTGTATCAAATCAGTCCACATAACTATTATCCTGCTGTTGAAGCAAATATGAGACAAGAATAAACCCGTAACCATAATTTGTAGGTGTAACAGGAATCGAACTGCGTGCGTAGATGTAAGAGATTATCAATACAATATCATAATTATAATAATTTGAGCTATGTCAACTTAAATTCTTTCCATAAGCGATATATATATATATATATATATAAAATTAATTATTATATTATAGCCTACTTGGAGAGCAGGTATTCGTCGACGTGAGGTTGAATCCCAGATCACAGCGATCGCACTTCCAGGCTCCATTAAATGCACATCCATTTGTTGTACAATTCCGAGCACATACTGCAAAACACGGAAATATGTAAAGTGAAAAAGGAATTGATGTGGTGAGCAGTGACGCTTGAGTCTACAGACTCAAGCGTCACTGCTCACCACATCAATTCCTTAAATTCCTTTTTCTACAGACCTAATAGTTTATAAAGGTATAATAATTATAACAAAGACAACATAATCAAAATATCATAGGCAATAAGTAGTAAGATAAACTTCTGCTACAAAATAATTGTACCATTAAACTAGGCCTAACCTCAGTATTTAATAAATGCAGTAGGCCTATATTGAAACGGAAACCTTGGACAAATGCTCGAAAAGTGGATCATCACAGCTGAACTTTAGTAGCTCAGCACAGGGATAGATTTAGCTTCTGAAGTAACTTTGGTAGCTTACAGCCTTACCTAAGAACCACCATAGAGCAATGGTAAGTCAATCTAAACGGTGAAAAGTGTAGCAATGACTCATTAACACTAACTAAATTCCATGACCATTCAGCCACTATTCTACTTTAGAGGTAAGAAATAGTACCGTCACAAGTTCCGTTAGACTCTTTTCGTCCATAGCCAAAGTTACACGTTATGCATGTGTAGGAAGAATTGCATCCGACAGACATGTTGCAGTTAGGAGGACACACTACAAAGAAAAATAATCTAGATTTTGCCACCCGAAATTAATATTCTTTCTTCTGTAATGATTCTGACGCTAATACCAGAGAAAAACTCAGTATCAGTGTATCCTAGCCATAACTTTTAAGCTTCTGTTGAATATAATATATATTCGTTTAACATTGAATCACTAGGTTGACACACCGCAACCCATTACATAAAGTGGTATAGCCAGATAAAAAAAAGAAGAATGGAAATAATTAATAGTTTTTAAATATCTACTTGAAGGTTATTGTTAAAAGCAGATAATAAAAACAAATAGGAATACGTGGAGTGCAGGTGTTGTTATAGGTGTTAGGTTGAAACACATATTACAACGAGCACATTTCCAGGCTCCATTAACTTCACATACATAATATTATGTTGTACAATTAGGAGCACAATGCGGTGACAAGGAACAAAACATATCGCTACACCACGTCCGCGCCCCATAACTAGAATTCAAATTATAACCATTAAGTTTCAATCGAAATGTACTACTTGGAGTGCAGGTGTTGTTCAGAGTTAGGTTGAATCCCAGATCACAACGATCACATTTCCCGGTTCCATTAGCTGAACATCCATATGTTGTACAATTTGGAGCACAAACTACAACGCACGAAAATATGCGCAGTCAAAAAGGAACTGTTGTTGTAAGGAGTGACGCATAAAGCTGCAGTAATAATTTTTAAAAGTATAATAAAAATGGCATAACAAACAAAATATCATCGGCTATAATACTGAGATAAACTTTAGCGACAAAATGATAAAAGCTTAGAATTAAACAAAATTTGCAAGGACCGTGAATTGAAATGAAAAGCTTCGACAAATGCTTGATAAGTGGACCACTGCACTTGAAATTTAGTATTTCAGTACAAGAAGAGAAGTAGCTTCTTCAGTAACTTTAGTAGCTTAGTATTTGACCTAGCAACCACCACAGACCAATTTTAACACTTTGACCGCCGGACCATTTATTAGCAGTACGCCACAGCCCTATAGAACCGCACTCACTTCTACAGAGATGTCTCCTCCACCCAATAAAATACTCGCGGGCAAAGTGGGTACCGTTCAGTTTGACTGCCGGGCAACATGAAACACGGCAGCCCTATCGTAAATTTGACACGAGGCATCCCTAGCGTAAATTTGACACGCGTCAGCCCTGTCGAAAAGCATCGACAAGCCAGGGCCAGACTCGGAATCTGAGCTATCATTACCAGAGGCAACCTTTATTGCCAGCACGCCTATATCCGCTGTATATTTGAAGTACGAGTTAACTCGTACCTGGCGTCTCAGCAATGCCATTCAAGTACGAGTTAACTCGTACCTGGCGGTCAATGTGTTAAGTTAATCTATACTGATGAATGAGGAGATATCACCCAAATGGAATGACTAAATTCGATGAACCGTCATCAGTATTCTAAGTTATAGGTCTGAAATTACCGTCACAAGTTGCATTAGGATATTTTCGTCCATAGCCAACGTTACACGTAATGCAAGTGTCCGTAGCATTGCATCCAACAGACGAGTTGCAGTTAGGAGAACAAACTGCAAAGAAAAACCATATAGATTTCGTCAACAATAATCAACACTCTTTCTCGTTGAATAATGTTGATGCTAATCACTGAGAATAACTTATGCCTAGACGCATTCTATATGATGATGAGTTCTGCTCGATGGCATGTTCATTGGCTTTTTATGGCACACAGGGATGAGATGAGTGAGTTGGTTTCCCGTTGCCTTTCTCACAGACAATTGTGGGTGAGAAACTTGTTCAGGGTCGCTACGCAATGGTTTCAGGTAGATTCGAACAAACGACCACACGGTTTCAAGGCACATAACTTGCCGATAAACCACTGCGTCTCATAACTAGCAATCTAACCGTAACTATTAAGCTTCTATCAAAATGTACTGTTTAAAATGAAATGAATAATATGAATACTTGGACCGCAGGTGTTGTTCAAAGTTAGGTTGAAACCCAAGTCACAGCGATCACATTTCATGGCTCCATTAGCTGCACATCCATATGTTGTACAATTCGGAGCACAAACTACAACACACGAGAATATGCACAGTCAAAAAGGAAACTAATGTTGTGAGGAGTGAGGCATAGAGCTGTGATAATAATTTTAAAAAGTGTTACAAAAATGGTATCAAAAATAAATATCATAGGCTATAATACTGAGATAAACTTCACCAACAAAATAATAAAAAACTTAAAATTAAAACAAATGTGCAAGAACCGAAAATTGAAGTGAAAAACTTCGACAAATGCTTGAAAAGTGGACCACTCCAATTGAACTTTAGTAGTTCAGTACCAGAAGAGAAGTAGCTTCTTCAGTAACTTTAGGAACTTAGTATTTGACCTAGCAACCACCACAGACCAGTTGTAAGTTAATCAATACTGATGAAAGCGGAGACATGACCCAAAAGGAATAACTAAATTCGATGAACCGTCATCAGTATTCTAAGCCATAGGTCTGAAATTACCGTCACAAGTTGCATTAGGATATTTTCGTCCATAGCCAACGTTACACGTAATGCATGTGTCCGTAGCATTGCATCCAACAGACGAGTTGCAGTTAGGAGAACAAACTGCAAAGAAAAACCATATAGATTTGATGAAAAATGATCAACACTCTTTCTCGTTAAATAATGTTGATGCTAATCAATGAGAAAAATTATGTATAAGCGCATTCTAGATGACGATGAGTTCTCTGCCCGAAGTCAGGTTCATTCAATGGGCTTTCTATGGCTCCCGGGAAAGAGATGAGTGAGTTGGTTTCCCTTGCCTTTCTCACAAAGAATTGCAGGTGAGCCACTTGTCCAGGTTCGCAACGCAATGGTTTGAGGTAGTTTCGAACCTACGACCCTACGGTTACAAGGCACATAACATACTGCTACAATACCGCGTCTCATAACGATCATTCTAACTATAGCCTAACTAAAAAGATTCTATCGAAATGCACTGTTTAAAATGAAATGAATAATAGGAATACTTGGAGTGCAGGTGTTGTTCAAAGTTAGGTTGAAACCCAAGTCACAGCGATCACATTTCATGGCTCCATTAACTCCACATCCATATGTTGTGCAATTTGGAGCACAAACTACAACACACGAAAATATGTACAGTCAAAAAGAAACTGATGTTGTGAGGAGTGAAGCATAAAGCTGTAATAATTTTGAAAAAGTATAATAAAAATGACATCAGAAACAAAATATCATGGGCTATAATGCTGAGATAAACTTTAGCAACAAAATGATAAAACTTAGAATTAAACCAAAATGTGCAAGAACCGTACATTGAAATTAAAAGCTTCGACAAATGATTGAAAAGTGGAACACGGTACTTGAACTTTAGTAGTTCAGTTCAAGAAGAGAAGTAGCTTCTTCGGTAACTTAGTAACTCATTACTTGACCAAGCAGCCACAAAAGAACAGCTGTAAGTTGATCTAAACTGACGAAAGCGAAGATATGCTCCCAAAAGACTAACTAAATTCGATGAACCGTCATCAGTATTCTAAGTTATAGGTCTGAAATTACCGTCACAAGTTGAATTAGGATATTTTCGTCCATAGCCAACGTTACACGTTATGCATGTGTAGGAAGAATTGCATCCGACAGACAAGTTGCAGTTAGGAGAACAAACTGCAAAGAAAACCCATCTAGATTTCATCAACAATGATCAACACTCTTTCTCGTGAAATGATGCTGATGCTAATCACTGATAAAACATAATGCCTAGGAGCATACAAGATGACGATGAGTTGTCTGCCCGCGTTCCATCACTAGCATTTTAACTATAACTATTAATCTTCTATCGAAATGTACTGTTTAAAATGAGATAAGTAATAGGCATACTTGGAGTGCAGGTGTTGTTCAAAGTTAGGTTGAATCCAAGATCACAACGATCACATTTCCCGGTTCCATTAGCTGAACATCCATATGTTGTACAATTTGGAGCACAAACTACTCCGCACGAAAATATGTACAGTCAAAAAGGAAACTAATGTTGTGAGGAGTGCCACATAAAGCTGTAATTAAAATTTAAAAAGGATAATAAAAATGGCAGCAAAACCAACTACCACAGAACAATTGTAAGTGAATCTAAACCGATCAAAGCGGAGATATAACCCAAAGAGAAGATCTAAATTCGATTAATTCTCAACAGTATTCTACGTTATTGGTCTGAAATTACCGTCACAAGTTGCATTAGGATATTTTCGTCCATAGCCGAAGTTACACGTTATGCATGTATCCGTAGCATTGCATCCAACAGACAAGTTGCAGTTAGGAGAACAAACTGCAAAGAAGATTCATTTAGATTTCAGCAATAATAATTAACACTCTTTATCGTGCAATAATGTTGATACTAATCACTGAGAAAAAATTATGCCTAGACGCATTCTATAATAATATTATAGAATGCGTCTAGGCATAATTTTTTCAAACTCATCATCATAATATTATTATGATGATGAGTTCTCTGCCCGATGGCAGGTTCGATGGATTTTTATGGCACCCGGGTAAGATAGGGCCTACATGTATGTGTGAGTTGATTTCCCGTTGCTTTTCTCACAGACAATTGTGGGTGAGCAACTTTTCCACGTTCGCTACGCAATGGTTTGAAGTAGATTCGAACCTAAGACTCAACGGTTACAAGGCACATCACATACCGCCGCATCACTGCGTCCCATAACTAGCATTCAAAACTATAACTATTAAACTTCTCTCGAAATGAACTGTTTAAAATGAAATGAATAATAGGAATACTTGGAGTGCAGGTGTTGTTCAAAGTTAGGTTGAAACCCAAGTCACAACGATCACATTTCATGGCTCCATTAACTCCACATCCATATGTTGTACAATTTGGAGCACAAACTACAACACACGAAAATATGTACAGTCAAAAAGAAACTGATGTTGTGAGGAGTGCCACATAAAGCTGCAGTAATAATTTTAAAAAGTATAATAAAAATAGCACCAAAAACAAAATATCATACGCTATTATACTGAGATAAACTTTAGCAACAAAATGATTGACACTTAAAATAAGACCAAATGTGCAAGAACCATAAATTGAAATAAAAAGTTTCTACAAATGCTTGAAAAATAGACCACCAAACTTGAATATTAGTAGTTTAGCACAGGGAGATAAGAAGTTTCTTCAGTAACTTTAGTAACTTAGTACTTGACCAAACAACCACCAAAATACAGCTGTAAGTTAATCTAAACTGATAAAAGCGGAGATATGTCCCAAAAGGAATAACCAAATTCGATGAACTGTTACCAATAGTCTACGTTATAGGTCTGAAATTACCGTCACAAGTTGAATTAGGATATTTTCGTCCATAGCCAAAGTTACACGTTATGCATGTATCCGTAGCATTGCATCCAACAGACGAGTTGCAGTTAGGAGAACAAACTACAAAGATAAACCATCTAGATTTCGTAAACAACAATCAACACTCTTTCTCGTGAAATATTGTTGATGCTAATCACTGAGAAAAATTATGCCTTAACGCATTCTAGATGATGATGAGTTATGTGACCGAAAGCAGGTTCATTGGCTTTTTATGGCACCCGGGAATGAGATGAGTGAGGTGGTTTCCCGTTGCCATTCTCACAGACAATAATAGTCGGAGAGCAACTTGTTTAGGGTTGCTAGGCAGTGGCTTGAGGTAGATTCGAACCTGCGACCCTGCAGTTGGAAGGCATAGAACATACCGCTACACTACCGCGTCCCATAACTAGCTTTCTACCCATGACTTCAATCGAAATGTGTTGCTTAAAATCGAATTAATAATAGGAGTACTTGGAGTGCAGGTGTTGTTCAAAGTTAGGTTGAATCCCAGATCACAACGATCACATTTCCAGGCTCCATTAACTCCACATCCATATGTTGTACAATTCTGAGCACAAACTACAACACACGAGAATATGCACAGTCAAAAGGGAACTGATGTGATGAGCAGTAAGGCATATACAATTCTAATTTATAAAAGTTAAATAATAACTTTGATAACACAAACAAAATAGCATGGACAATATTATATTAAGATGAATTTTATCGACAACCTTATAAAAGCTTGAATTTTCCTGAATTTGTAGGAACTGTATATTGAAAAGAAGAGCCAGTGCAAGTGCTTGAGAGAAAAGTTGACAACTACAGATGAACTTTAGTATTTCAACACCGGGAGAGAAATGCCTTCTTTAGTAATTCACAGCTAAGCTACGCAACCACTAGGCCTACAGATCAATGGTTAAGTCAATCCAAGCAGTGCTAAGGGTGTAGTGACCCACCAACATTAACCATAAAATTCCAGTATTCTACGTTAGAGGTCTAAAAATACCGTCACAAGTTCCATTGGAAGCGTTTCGTCCAAAGCCAAAGTTACACTTTGTGCATGTGTACGAAGAATTGCATCCGACAGACATGTTGCAGTTAGGAGAACAAACTACAAAGAAAAACATCAAGATTTCGTAAACAGCAAACACAACTCTTTCTTTTGCGATGACTGTGATGCTAGTCCCTGAGAAAAATCATGCCTAAGCGCATCCTAGCCATAACTTTTTATCTTCTATCGAAATTTCTTGTTTAAAATAGAATGAATAACAGGAATACTTGGAGTGCAGGTGTTGTTCCAAGTTAGGTTGAATCCCAGATCACAACGATCGCATTTCATGGCTCCATTAGCTGCACATCCATATGTTGTACAATTCGGAGCACAAACTTCAACAGACAAACGGATGTAAAACACAAAAGAGAACTAGTCAGGATTTTGACGAGGAATAAATATGTGAAAACATTGCAAATAATAATAATTACAGCAACAATAATTACAGTAATGACAACGATTTAAAATTGAAAACAATAATATATATATAATAATAAAGTCAACAGAGAAATACTATACAAACCCTTATAATGACAATGGCAATGATGATGATGACGAAGACGAAGACGATGATGAGGAGGAGGAGGATGATTATGATGATGATGATGATGATGATGATGATGATGATGATGATGATGATGATGATGATGATGATGATGATGATGATGATGATGATGATGATGATGATGATGATGATGATGATGATGATGATGATGATGAGGAGGAGGAGGAAGAGGAGGAGGAGGAGGAGGATTATGATAATGATGATGATTATGATGATGATTATGTGATGATGATTTTGATGATGATGATGATGATGATGATGATGCTGATGATGCTGATGATGCTGATGCTGATGCTGCTGCTGCTGCTGCTGATGATGATGATGATGATGATGATGATGATGATGATGATGATGATGATGATGATGATGATGATAATAATAGTAATAATTATGTTAAAAGTGAAATATCAATGATAGCCTCAACCTGTCAGCGTCATGCTTTCTCAATTGTAGGCCTAAGCCCTTCTATACGGAATGATCTCTCATTGGAGTTACGCCTGTTACCTACGGATAATTCATCTACGTTCTACAGGCTCCTTAAAACTTATTTGTATAACCGTGGTTGGACTGGGAGTGCCTCTGAGTAGGCTTCTTGAAGGGGCGCCATATAAATTCATGAAACGAATGAATGAAAATGAATGAGCAATCAAACTCTAACGACGGAATTGGACTTCTTTGAAAGCCTGCGTTCTTGTGAATAGAGAGCCTCGAAATAAATAAATCGACCACCAAATATTATTTACCACAAGAAACGAAACATTGTGCAATTGTAATCCAAATAAACATAAATGCATAATTTAAATAGGACACAACATTTTTATTAATGTATCTGGTTATATATAAACAGAGCCATTTATTTAACATCACAAAGGTCATATTTAAGTAATCGAGTTTATTCGAAATACCAAACGTCCCACATTTCGAAGCCTTCACATCATATGCCTGATAATTCGCAAAACTTAATAGTAAATTATTACACAGTTGAAGGATAAGCAGGATATAGAAACTAGGTAGCTCAGCCACTGAAGCGGATTATGCATTCAAATCGTTCATATTAAAATTACTTTCTAAGGCTTGAAAAGCGTGGGCAGTTATATTTAACATATGGCTGAATACATAATTATTAGTATTTAATACATGAAACTGTTTGGCAGATCTGAGACTACTTCACTATAATATGAGTAGGCCTACCTTGCCATATAACGATGCTAGTCCACCCTTGGATCTGTCCTGCTTTCGAAGATTTGGTTTGTATGTACATTGTACAAGACCATATTGCCATCTGACTTTATGCATGATCTAGCCTATGTGCACAGCCGAACAGGGCTGCCAATTCTAGAAGATCGCCGATATGTAGGTCACAATTTTTGCATATTTGATTTGTTAGGAATGTCGATTGCGGTTAACAATAGTCCGTCACCCACAGTTTAAAGGGGTCCATTAAACCCATCACCAATAAGTTGACATAAAGGCTAAATAATAATCAAAATACATGTCAATGGAGACGATATAAACGGAGATTAGTATAAGCAAGCAGTTAAAAATATTCGCCCGGGAAAAAGCGTTCAATCGTTTAAGAAAATAATTCATTGGAAGAATAGGTTGAATGATGATAATTCCTGGCAGATGAGAACACGTCCTCTGGCTTAAACTTTCGTGAGAACAAAATCCGTGGTAGATTACAGCGCATCCTTTGGTTGAATATGTCGGTGAGAAAAAGTTCTAGGAAGCTGAGAGCACATTCGTTGTTTGAGCGGTATGGTGTGAGCAGAATTCCGGATGTATTGGAGCATTATCCTATTTCAAGCGTGATCCTAGATGAAAGGAAAGAACAAGAAGAACTTATTGCTTGGCTTTCAAGTTGCCTTCAAAGGGCTCAGTGACATTATAAAGTTCATTATCACAATCATCATAGTACCTATTCATCAAAATCATAATCACCAATGTTATCAGCGTCGTCTTCGCTGAGAGCCAGTAGGTGTGCATAGCACATTCAATCCTTTCCTTGGAAATATCTGGCACGGGCACCTGAGTCTAACTATAGACGTTTATTTTGGCACCTTTCATTTAGGGAGTCATTCGTTGCAAGCCATAATTTCCAGTGCTGTAATGTTACCTTTAATTTTGCTTCAGACGATTATGAAGGGTTTCTATGTTTCTTTCAGCTTTATCTCAACAACATTTACCTTTACGTTTCTAAGGAGTTTTCAAAAGACAACTAAACATGGCATCATACAGCGCCTTTCAAGATATCTACTCAAAAGCTTTGCCTGCCAATATATAATAGTCAATTGATGTAACCCATATAAGTTCAGAACAGTCGCCATGTGGATACTATGCCAGGGCACGATGTCTAACTCTGGCAAAAGAGTTTCTAGAGTTTGTATAAAGTATAAAGTCCGAGCGGTATCACTGGTCAAAAGAATACGCAGCTCTTATTGAATGCTATTCCATATCAATAGCTTATCCACTTAATAGGCAGGATGTTGCAGTGTTGAAACATTAAAGACTTGCCTGTTTATGATTCCTTGACCAGGTAGATTCTGCGACGGTTATGTCTGATACCGCCATAGGCGTCTGGATAGAAACGTGCCGTCCAGAACAAGAGTGAGACGAGCGTAACGAAAACGCCGCCAAGGATGAGCATTAGCAATGTCAACAGAATTCTCCAGTCAATTTCATCCGATGGAGAGAAGTCTGATGCTGAAACATTTACGGGGAAATTAAGTTGACTGAAGATGAAGAGCACGAGTTCAAGGGTTGCCTCCAGAGTAAGAGTATTATCTTGTGCTGTTGACCTATTCCATTGCATAATTGTATGTTTCACATTGCCCTTCCTTAAAATGTTGATCTCTTAATACATAATATGTATTAAGAAAATATTATGCTGTGCAATAAATAATTACAATAATTTCTATTGATTGTGCGATATTAATTAACATTAACATCTATTTAAATAATTGCAGGACAATAACTGATTAACTATGTGATTTCTTAATAAGTATTATATTTAGGCCTACCTGGTGGCAATGTCGTATTTTGTGGCAATCCTGAAACCGACGAACCAGAAGCAGAATTAGAGTCCGAACCATTCGTGGTAGTTCCACATGGTTCTATTCAGAAAACGCCCTGTGCGCTGGCGAAACCACTACCACCGACAGCTAGAGTGCTACCACCTGTTCCAAATGTACTACCAACAGGATGATAATTACACTACCAGCTGAACTAGAATCGTTTTTTGTGGGAGTACTGGATGGCACAGTTGTGTGAGCTCCGGTGGTTGAAGTTGTAAGAATCTGAGTGGTGGTGGTAGGTAGGCGAGTTGTTGTGATTGCTTCTAACAACAGCAGATCGAGGTAGAGTACGGTTTGGTAAGGTTAGGTAAAGTATGTATGTTAATAGTAGAGGCGGTACAAGACAAAATTTGGTCAGTATACTGCATTTTTTAACACGGATTGCCGCTTTGCACAGTTGTAGTTGGAACCGAAGAGAACATTTTAGGAAGGGGAGGCATTCGAAATTTCCCTTAGAATTCAAGATGGCGGCTTTTTTCAAAATGGCCGACCGAAATTGAGATTTTTAAATATCTCGACTTCTGGTTCACTTAGAATCATTATCTTGGTGTCTAAACATACACATTTAGGGGTAATGATTCCACTAGGGCCATTGCAGATTAGCCCCGGTCTCATCGGTCGGCCATTTTCCAAAATAGCGGGACCTTGGACCCTTTTGGTCTTCCATTTCTATCCATTTTAAACTCCGCCACTGATCGAACACTGTCAGTGCCAGTCCCAAGCCTGGATGAAGGAGGAGGGCGACGTTAATGATCTTTGTTATTACACAGCGTCGATAAATTAAAACTACTACTACTCGTACTCTGGCAGTGCCAGTCCCAAGTTTGGATAAAGAAGGCGGGCGACGCTAATGATCTTTGTTATCACACAGTGTCATTAAACTTAAACAACTACTATCCCGGTTTAGCTCGAAATTGATGTTTGTCAGATACTGACGTTTGACTTGGGAGCAACAAAACTCATGTTACGTTGTTATGCTATGCTACGTATGTAGATTTGGGAAACCGTTAAACTGTAATGGTAAGTCAATCTAAAATGAGCAAAGCTTAGTAATGACACATAAATGCTGGCCATAGTCAGTAAAGAATTATTTTCATCAGTCCAACTTCAGAGAAAACGTCAGAGGGCAAATGTCCGGGGGAAATGTCCTAGACCCGCCTGCATTGACCCTTTGCTATGGAATCAACCTTTGTTCGCACTGTCATACTATCCGGTGGTCCTAATACATCTTTTCGCTACCTCAAAACTTGTCTTTATTCTCAAAGACTTTCACCCTGGGAGCGCCTCTGACTGGGGTCACGTGGGGTGCAATGGGAGGGCACTTTACACATTTCTAAATACAATACAATTAAACCTAACTAAAATTCATGACCATTCGGCCAGTATTCTACTGTAATGGCTTAGAATCATACCGTCACAAGTTCCGTTAGGATCTTTTCGTCCATAGCCAAAGTTGCACGTTATGCAAGTGTACGAAAAATTGCATCCGACAGACAAATTGCAGTTAGGCGAACAAACTATAAAAAATCAAGTTTTCGTCAAATAAAATTAGTACTCTTTCTCAAGTAATAATTTTGATGCTAATCACAAGGAACGTAATGTCTAAGCGCATCATAGCCTAACATTTTAGCTTCCATTGAAATTTCTTCTTAAAATGGAATGAATAGGCTAACAGTAATACTTGGAGTGCAGGTGTTGTTCAAAGTTAGGTTGAATCCATAGTCACAACGATCACATTTCATGGCTCCATTAGCTCCACATCCAGAAGCTGTACAATTCGGAGCGCACTCTACAACACACGAAAATATACACAATGAAAAAGGAGCGGTTGCTGTGAGCAGAGCATAAATCTGTAATAATTATAATTTTTCTAAAGTATAATAATAACATTGAGATCAAGAAGAGCAAACTACCATGTTGCATAATAGTATGGTGCGACGATGTCAGCTGTGTCTTGCCCCAGACTACCTGCGCTTTGTTGTCCGTTGGGCATTCAAGGTACCGGTAGCTGCCCCTCCGCTCTGCCGAGAAGGCGGTGCTCTTATTCCCATTTGCACGAACTGAAACTCTGCATAATCGAGCAATTTCCATGGCGGGCCCAGTGAGCTGGAACGGGCTCCCCCATGAGCTATGCCTGCTCCTAGGATTCTTACTGAAGCATTCTTTATTAAACTCAAAACGGTACTTTTTGGCCGTGCTGGAGTAGTGAGCGCCTTCGAATAGTCACATTGAAGGGGCGATATATATGAATTTATGAATACATGAATTATTAACTTTAGCGACAAAACAATAAAAATTTAGAATTAACCCCAGTTTGCTAGAAATATATAGTGACGTGAAACGCCTGGGCAATTGCTGAAGTTGGGCCTCTACTTTGTAAACAGTTGAACTTTAGAACAGGGAGAGAAGCCGCTTCTTTAGTTACTTTAGTAAATAGCAATCACTAAAGAGCACTGGCTAGTCATGATTAACAGAGAACAGTGTAGTAATGACCAATAAACACAAACTGAATCCTTTGACCTTTCAGTCAGGAATCTACTTTAGAGGTGTAAAATAATACCTTTGCAAGTTCCATTGCGATCCAGTCCATAGCCAATGTTACACTTTATGCATGTGTAGGAAAAATTGCATCCGACAGACATATTGCAGTTAGGAGAACAAACTACAAAGAAAACCATGATTTTATCAGCAATAATTAACACTCTTTCTCATAATGATTTTGAGGCTATTCATGGAGAAAAATAGTGTATAAGCGAACCAGCCACAGCTTTTAAGTTTCTATCGAAATTTCTGGGTTAAGATGGAACCAGTTTTATAGGAATACTTGGTCTGCATGTGTTGTTCAACGTTAGGTTAAATCCAAGATCACAACGATCGCATTTCCCGGTTCCATTAGCTGCACATCCATATGTTGTACAATTATGAGCACATTCTACAACAGATGAAAATGTGCAAAATGAGAAATGCTGTTGTTGTAAGCAGAGACGAATAAATATGTAATAATTTAATTAATTAAAATATAACACTGACAGCAACAACAAAATGTCATTTTGATAATTATAAGATTAACTTTAGCGACAAAATAAAAATAGGCCTAATAAATTTCACCTCAATTCGATACAAATATAGTTTGACATGAAAAGCTTGAACAATTGCTGAAAGTGGGCCTCTACAATGTACAGTTGAACATTAGTAGTTCTGCACGGGGAAAGAAGTCGCCTCATTAGTAACATTAGTAACTAACAACCAAAATGGATCAATTATTAGTCAATATTAACAGACAAATGTGTAATAATGACCCATAAGCACCAAACAATTCCGTGATCCTTCTCCAGGGGCTCCACTTAAAAGGTCTAAAATAATACCTTTACAAGTTCCATTCCGATCGAGTCCATAGCCAAAGTTACACTTTATGCACGTGTAGGAAAAATTGCATCCTAGAGACATGTTGCAGTTAGAAGAACAAACTACAAAGAAAATTCATTTAGATTTTAACAACAATAATTAATACTTTTGTGTGTAATTATTGTTTTGATGCTTATCACTGGAAAATATACTAGCCATTACTTTTATGGTTCTATAAAAATTTCTTGTTAACAGAAAGAAACGAACGATAGCAATACTTGGAGTGCAGGTGTTGTTCAAAGTTAGGTTGAATCCAAGGTCACAACGGTCGCATTTCATGGCTCCGTTACCTCCACATCCAAACGTTGTACAATTCGAAGCACAAACTGCAACAGATCAATAGTAATGTAAGTTAGTGAATGTGTTCTTTACTAAACGCAAGTAAACGCTCGACACTTTACATTCAAAGTTAAAAATAATTGCGGCAAAGAAACAATAATCAATGGAACAAAATAGAGTCAACTAGAAAACAGAAATCTAACTGTACAGCAACCTAGCCAAGAAACCGTGACTGGTGAGGGAATCACATATATTAAGAATGTGAGCGAGGGCGCAGGTCAAGACCAATACTGCCGCGTAGGGACCCTGGGCAAGTCCTTCACTCGCAATTGCTTATGCGCTTCGGCGTGAAACTCCGATTCAGTGTCCGCGCTGTAGTCGGGAGTGCCTCTGAGTAGAAATCTTGAAGGGGCGCTATAACAAGTGCTCATACATACATACATACATACATATTGTAGACAGGATGTAGGTCGTGGAGGTTGTGACCAGGATTATTTAAGATGATTCTAAAGAGCTATTGGTCAGGTTTTGTTACAGAGATCCTCAAAGGTGGAGAATGATATGGGTAGGAAGCCAAAGCGTAGGCCTACCTAGCCTACGTACAGACCAGTGCGTAAGAAATGTGCATTCAAATGAAACCTGGAACAGTATTTATTAAATGAACCGCAACAGTTTAATTTCAGAAGTTCAGGAGAGGACGATGTTGCTTCTTTTGTAACTTTAGTAACTTTCTTCTATTCCGATCAACCTCCACACTCCACAGAACTATGACAAGTTATTCCACAAAGATCAAACCCTATTATTAACAACAGTCATAAACTCTCAGTGATTACTTTGACCTTTTAGAAAGTATTGCATTTGGATGTTTAAAAATACCGTCGCAAGAAGTTCCATTAGGAGCCAGTCCGTAGCCGAAGTTACATTTTCTGCATGTATTTGAAATATTGCATCCGACAGAAGCGTTGCAGTTTGGCGAACACACTACAATGAAAAAACACCTATAATGGGCAGTAACAATATTACTTCTCGTAAACCTGATACGGACAATAATCGCTTTAAAGACATTAATTTTTCTAAGAGCCTGCTATTCATAACCTTCACGGTTCTACAGATATGTTTGGTTTTAAAGGGGATTGAATGCTATGGCTGTTTTCGAGCACAGGTGTGCGTCCGTGTTAGTGCAAATCTCAGGTCACAACGATTGCATTTGAACATGGCTCCATTAACTGCACAGCCATACGTACAATTTGGAACACAGACTACAAGAGACGAAGGCCATATAAGATCAAGTAGCAATCTTTATTGTCTTGAAAACTGTCCGGATAATCATATTATTTAATCACGACAAAGGTAAAAAAATACATTAACCCTCGGGCTACCAAGGAGGGGGTGGTTGCCACCCCCCTAGGTTTTATTCATTTCAAACTTGTTCCGTATGGAATAAAAATTTGACCTTTTAGGTAGCTGTAGGGGGTTCATTTACACACGTTTTGACGTAAAATGTGAGATGATATCTCACACCGTTCAAAAGTTATAGCCAATATACCCGAGGTACCAAAGGGGTGGATACCACCCCCCCTAGACTTTCGACTATATCTTATCCGTCATTTAATATTAAGAGACGCAAATTATACCATTCTATAGAGAGAATGTGGGGCTACATTTCTATGGTCACTGAGTTGACCTGTGACAACCGGAAGTGCTCAAAATAAATAATAATACGCGTAATATGAGTGAAAAATGGCTGAATGGAAGGACTCCCCCTTAGTTTTTGTCTGTAGCATATTCATTTGTTTTCCTGGAAGAGAAACAAAGACACCATTCTTTAGAGGGAATGAAGGGCTTCATTTGCATACCTACATCTTTGTCTTTTGAATACCGGAAGTGATCAAAATAAATAATAATACGCGTAATCTGTGTGAAAATGGCTGAATACAGCATTACAACGTAAACCGATATATATGTATGGATATATATGTATGAATGTACATTTATACTATATAAACATGTGTAGGGATGATTTTGTGTATCTTTTATACATGGATTAGTTTCAAAACACACATAATCTTATATTTGTTTATCCAAAAAGTACAAAATGTACGCAATAATATACAATATTGCTAATTAAGGGGTTCCGTTGTTAAAAGTGATGTAATTTCGAGGTGCATTCACATAATGTACATCTAAATATACCATTCTGTGCAGAAATGAATGCTGAATCCATTGCTATATTACAAGTTATGATATGTGAAACCAAACACGAAATCCAGGGGGGGTGGTAACCACCCCCTTGGTAGTCCGTGTTTACAAAAAAAGCTTGGTAGCCCTAGGGTTAAAACAGTCAAGTGCAGACAAGTGAAAACTCGCAAAGAAACATGATAAGTACTGTTATGAAGCATAGCGATATCAATACATAATAACGAAACGAACTGATATGAATTGATATGAACTCACTGCTTATATACATGCATATAATTATAATATATATATATATATAGGCCTATCTTTTTAATAGAACAGTGATTTACATTATATAAAGGAAATTGACAAATGGAACAGTTTATATTCTAAGAATTGGTTAAATTGATATGAGTTCAGCAATGCAAAAAGTTTCTTGCAGCAATCACCGCTTCGAGGACATATCTCAGCACCAAAGTTCGACCGTACGTTACAGCAGAAAATAGCGTACGCGTACGGTACGTAATTTACTAAAAATAATAGCGTACGCGTACGGTACGTTCGTATTCCGTACGTATGAGCAGCCTTTAATATTAGTTGCTTCTCGTGACGTCACATTTTGTCTCCTCATTTTCTCGTCGTTTTTTTCTCGTCGTTATTACGTCACTTTACAGTTCTTATTTGTAGTTCCGTTTCAGCGAAGAGGTAAATTATTATTTTGTTTTTATTTTGTATAATTTGATTATTTTATCTACAGAAATAAAACAGGCTGACGTTATTCCTTGTTAATTCTATAATAAAAAAATATAAAAATTAGCGTACGCTATTTATTAATTTAGCCAAAAAATAGCGTACGCGTACGGTACGCATTTCAGCAGAAAAAATAGCGTACGTTCCGTACGTACGGTCGAACTTTGCTCAGCACTACTCCGTTGTCATTTTTGTCAATTCTGATGCTGATACTACTTGCGAAATGCGCACTAATAATTAATTACTGTAGGGACATTTCGACCGTATAGAAGTCGGATTTAATTCAAAAGTAACGACTGATTCTATATCTAAAACAAAAGAACATGAAAATGTTAATTTTTAATCAGACTACGTACGTGCACATGTGAACTCTGAAGTCAACCCGTATCCAGGATCGCAGGTATCACATTTCCCAGCGCCATTTTTTTGGCACTTAGTTTCAGTGCAATGATCAGCACAAGCTGAAAGAAACGCAACATAATGATTTACTTTTATTGCAGAATTTCTATTTTATTCCATTACAGAATTCTGTACCATCTGCGAATAATATTTTAAATGCTTTTACATGCGAAATGCAAAAAAAATTTTTGCGACCGACTCCAATGGAAAGCCCGCCCTCCGAAATTGTAAAACCCCTCCGAATTTTTTCCTATCTACGCCTCTGATCACGTGGTTGATCGCAGTTGGTGCAAGACGATCTTTTATTCTGCTGCGCCCAGGATCTGTAATCCAACAGTTGTGGTGGGGGAAGCAACTGACATGACCCCTGTAAAGACCTTGGACAAATTGCTCGCGCTTTCATGTCTCTTGCGCATCACATAGGAATTTTATTGACCAATGCCTGTGAATTTTGCAATAAATTACTTAATAAAACATATAAATTCATTTTAAAAAGTGAGTCTCAAAAATGAAAAACAGAGATTTTATTGCGTGAATGATGAGGCCAGAAGCGACTGTATTTGAAGATAATTCGAGAGGAAGACTGACAAACTAAAGATGTTGTGGAGAAAACAACTTGTTGCCAATCAGTTGGGAATATTAAAGGAATGTTGTTGATTAGTTGTTATAAGCGTTCAGTCATTTTGGAAGTACTTGGAAATTTTTTAATGCATTACAGAGCTGATGAGTTTGAAATGCTAAATAATAATAATAATTGTAATGATGATGATGATGATGATGATGATGATGATGATGATGATGATGACGATGACGATGACGATGACGATGACGATGACGATGATGATGATGTTGTTGTTGTGATAATTATTATAATTAATAATATTATTATTAATTTATTTTAATCATTATTATTATCATTACCATCATTTTTATTAATCATACCTTTGAATATTATAATTCTACTCTCATCATCACCATTTCTTTTCAAATGAATAAGACTGGCTTTGAATACTTACGTCCACATGTTCTGTTTGGGTAGAAATAGTATGAGGCATTGCACACATCGCAGTAGGTAATATTCACAATACACGAAACGCAGTGCAGCACACAAGCTGCAAAAATAAGATCAAACAAATTGCATTTTAATGTAATCTATCGTAATGTGCCCTTATGGAACTTGATGAAACGTAGTAGCCTACACTGTAATCTAATGTAACCAAACATATACTAATATCCTAGAAAATAAGATTCAACGAATTGCATTTTAATGTAATCTATCGTAATGTACCCTTACGAAACTTTATGTCACGTAATATGCAGTAATATAATGTAACCAAACATATACAAAATCCATCTAAGAATCTGTCAGATTATAAGCTTTGGAGCTTCTTAAGACTGGTTCAACCGAACGTGGAAATCATTCTTAGACTGTAATAAAACAGGGTTTCATAATTGAGAAGTGCAATCGTTTACTTACGGATGCAAACGGTGTTGTCATTTGTCAATTGAAATCCCCTATCACAACTGTCGCAATGTCCCACACCATAGTCATTGCATCCACTAGTACAGTTGCCTATCTTGGTGCATGCTACAACGGTTAAATAAATGAATAAAAGCTGTTAAACTTAAATATACTTCCGAAGCAATTATTGTGCTACCAAAATTCGTATAGGTTACATTTACAATTTAGTTCAGTTGTATCACAACTACTGTAAAATGTCGTTACATGATAGATTGATGGCAATTATTGGGTCTAACAGCGTCGTGTCATTATTGGCAAGATAGATTGTAAATTCATGCTTCAAGGGTTTGAAGGGTTCTGTGGACCTAAGTGTGACTTCTGTTGGGGGTCGTCCATTAATTATGTCAACAAATTTTAAGCAGTTTTTTACCCCCTCCCCCATTGTCAACAACTGTCAAACATTGACGTACCCCCTAAAAAATTATGTCAACAATCCCAGAACCCCCGCCCCCTACAAAAAGTAATAAAATGGCTCAATGCATGTAGAATCATTTCTTTTAATTTATTTACACTAAAAAATGCAATCTTGAATTTCAAAATATATGAGTTTAGTTTATTACCAGCATTCTAGTAGTATTAAACATTAAACACTTTATACATTTTTGGCATTCCTTAATGTTTTCGCTACCATTTGGAAGGGTCTGTGTTGATTTATTGGAAAAAATTTCCTGACGTCAACTTGTACCGAACCCCCCTCCACCCTTTGTCCACAACTGTCAAACTTTTCAAAACCCCCTCCCCTATTTTGTTGACATAATTAATGGACGACCCCTTGTGTACCCGATAACAGATCGATAGTCCGAAGGTTCGATAGTCCGAAGAGTCTGTAGTCCGACATAAAATCGTTGCATGAATCCAAATTCTACTTACACTGCGATACCTTTTCATCATTCCAACTTCCATTTAATCAGGGATTATTTTCATCAATCCAACTTCTGTTTAAGCAAGAATTCTGTTAATTAATCCAACTTCTACTCAAGCAAGAATTATTTTTAATCCGTCAAGCTACTACAAATCTTTGGACTGTCGAACCTTCGGACTATCTATCTGTTACCGCCTCTACTGCGTCTTATAATGTAGGCCTAGTACATTAAATATTCACAGCGGTAGACTAAATTAATTCAAACTCCAACTTCATTCATTTTATAATTCTCTTAAATTAATCATAGTACGACATTAAGTTCTCAAAGTAAACATAAAAAATTCAAACTTTTTAACCACCTATCTAAGAATCAAAAGTATAATAATCTCGTACAGTCAGCAACTCTTCATAAATCTCTTGACGCGACCGACTAATAATAGCACAGGCAATATGAATGCAAATTTTTACCAGCTCATTATACATGCAACAGAGTGAGGGTCAAAGTGACATGAAGACTCGTCTGAATCGGCCTTCGGCTCACGATCCGAAAACCAATAACAAAGCGCTGTTTCTCGCAATCTCCGCCCCTCTATCTGTACAAATTCTCCAATGAACAATTTCTTAAGCAATACAGTGTAAGCAACCAAAGTAAACCTCGCCAATCATGCGCATATATGAGTTTGAACATTAGCTCGGCCCCATCAGCATGATATCGAACACAAATGGCTTCAATAAACCAGCACCTACTATTTACAGGGTATCTCACAGTAACCTTTCAAGAAATGAAAACATATATACCTTTCTTTGCTAAACGTGTAATTTAGCGTCGTAAAGTATTCGCCATGTGCAGCATTACGATTTTTCCTCAATCCAACTTCTACTTGGGGAAGAATCTTTTCATCGATCCTGCTTCTATTTAGGCAAGAATTTGTTTCATCAATCCAGCTTCTATCTAATTAAGAATTACTGTTCATCACTCCAGCTTCTACTTAAGAAAGATTCTTTTCATCAATCCCACTTCTATTTAAGCAAAAAATATTTTCATCAATCCAACTTCAACTTCGGAAGAATTCTTTTCGTCAACCCAACTTGTATTCTACCAACGTTGAAACCCATGCTATGGCGAATAATTTACGACGCTAAACTACACGTTTACCCTTTGTTTGCTTGCTCAGTCATGAAACACAGATAAGTAGATTAAAGGTAATTGACTTACGTCCACAACTTCCCGTTAGGTTGCCACTGATTGGTCCGTGATTTTCGTAACATCGTCCACACTTTTCTCCAATAAAGGTGCAAATTGAACAATTGGCACCGCAAGCTGTAACGTAAAGAAACAATTAAGAGTAACATTATAATATGAGTTCATATTTACTGTAGAGCCCTGCAGATAATTCAACCGTTCTTGAACTGAGGCCGGTGCTTCCGCAGTAGGCCTACTGTTGCTGACCCCGAGGGTCCATTGTTACGCTGCTGCCTATTCTGTTATGTCACCAAACGCAGTACAATGTAATATAAAATGAATATTGTAATGTAATAATATTATAGCGTACGGTAAATCGAAACATTTGAATTAGTGCGTGTTGGAAAGAGACAGGCAGACAGACCGATAGACGGAGAGATTGTGTGTATTGTATTGTATTTGGCTATTTATAACGCGCTTCTCACAGCAAAGCCTTACAGAAGCGCTCCCAGTGCGAGCAATCCCGAGGGAAAAGGCAGAATTTGAGTTTAGAAAAAATTCGATGACAGAATACCAGAAAGGATGGCGGAGCGAACCGGTGGAGGAAGTCCATTCCACAGAGAAGGACCTATACAGGCGAAGGATCTGGATTGTGTGTGTGTGCGTGTGTGCGCGCGCGCGCGCGTGGTGTGACACTATGTAATGTAGTGTAACAAAACATTTATAAAGCGCCACTTAGGAGTCTCTCAGAAGCGCTCAACGCGTGGTCATCAAACAGCTGAAAAAATGCGTCTTTAAGAGTTTAGAGAAAACCATATAATGTCACTAGCGCAGAGAGCACTGTGCATGTGACACTCTGTGTATGTGTAATTGTGCATGAGTGAGCGCAACATGCATGCATTCGTGTATTTAGGCCAAATACGTAGACTCACAAGCACAACAACAGTGAAGATTAAGCTTACTATAATGAGAGAAGAACCTTCTACGCCATATCAACGACTGCCTTGCGTTACGTTACCATCCAATTTGTACAATTCAGAGACTCTGAACATCTATACCACCGTTAGCTGTCAACGGAAATCCGTTGGTCGGTTCCACGCGTGTGCGTGGACCTGCCAGTGATGACGCTTCTAGCCTGCTGTGCATTGTTTTGCTAACTGATGTAATAATTTCGCTCGTAAAGACACATAACATCATAACAGGCTAGGGCAGAGAGCACCTCTGAGTAGATACAGTGGTGGCGCCAGGATTTCAGGTTCGGGGGGCTAAAGCTCCAAGCCCTTCCCTTTTGTCCCCTCCTCCCTGTGATTTGCAGTGATTTCCCACTTTTGGGGGGCTGAGCCGCAGTTAGGTGGGCCTAAGCCCCCTATCCCCCCTCTGGCTTCGCCATGAGTAGACATCTTGAAGAGGTGCTGTATAAATTCTCAGAATGATTGAATGAATTACAAGAAATAGGAAGTTCGAAATAATTACCTGCGCATTTAGTAATATTAAAATCTTGGGAGTCATTAAAGAGACCGAAATGCTCAGCACACATCGTGCAGTATTGTTTATTGTCAGCCCTTACGTCACATTCGGCGCACTGAAGTTCGCTTCTGCATTCGAGCCCTACAATCAAGAAAGTAATCTTTCAGGTATAAAAAGAAATTTTGTAGGAAATAATTATGTAATGAACAAATATTAGTTAGTTTAAATTTATATTAAATGAATTAAAACGCAGATAAACGTTCAAAAAATTCATCCATTCTGACACAATCATTAAAGACTGGAGTGGATCTAGCATTTTCAAGCATTTTCCACTTTCAACTGCTTTGGTTCTTTAGTATTGTAGCAAATTGATTGTGATCACAAATCTTTCTACGCTTGTGTAACTATAATTATGACAGCCTGTAACAAAAATGGCGAAGCCTAGTCCTACATGGATTCACACCATTTTAACTGACCCATTCGGTATCAAATGTTAAAATGATACAGCGTTCCAGATAGTAGGCTTATCGTTTGTGGTTTTAAATAGGGCCTACAAGGTGATTTTTGTTTATATTTTAAATTTCATTACGCTTTATAAAATGTTTTATCCAACTTAATTTTAGTCCTTCAGCATAGGCCTACTGTTAGTATTCGAGAACACCTTCAGCATAATTATCTTGGCTTGACCTGTCACAAAACTAACCAACAGCCTGGGCCTTAAAAGCAGTTTCCATGCCCGAGCGCTGGCGATACAATTAGCTTCATTTGCGCAGTTTTGTGTGGCGCTGAGAAACGTCCTGCATTTCATTCAGACTACATCTCATGGTTGGTCTATATATGTGTGAGCAAGTCCGAACTGGGGACATTTCAAGTAGCCTATAGCCCAATCTGAGCTTTGTTTGTTTATAGATGAAAGCTTTCTTTTTATACTGAGCTTTGAAACCACTTTGGCTAAAGTAGTCAACGTCGCCGTGTAATTTCGCATGAAGAGGCGCAGCACAAAATGTCTGATTACAATTGCAATTGTAAGCTCGTAATTATATTAGGGTTTAGTTCTATCTGCGCTTTCATAAGTGGTAATTGACAATGAAAGCGATAAACTCAATGGCTGATAGGGACCTACGCTTGAATTTTGAAACAGCGTCACGTGAGCCTTGGTTTGCTAACCCACGTGCTTGGACAGCCATCTGGCACCAATAAGCTACAAGCAGGCCGACAGTTTTAACGATATCAAAAAGAAACAACTGAATCTTCATGCCTATCAATAATTTGACTTTTAACTCTCGAACCGATATTTAGCTTTAAAAAACAAACAAGAGGTAGCTGCTACGTTGCTAAAACATTGTGGTCATGATAATTATTAATTAACATGTAGATATTAATGATGTTGATACGGTTAGTCGTGACTTGATAGGAATGGAGAAACTGAAAGGAGGAATCAGTCACGCTTACCTTTTAGACCTATAGCGTATGGAAAGAACCCTGCAAAGAAGAATCGAATTATCATTATCGTAGCGCAGTGTATGAATCTATATGTGTATGCATCAAGGCACTTTGGTTTTGATTAACCACATAATTATGTATGTATGTAGGCCTATAATATATATTATGACTATTTAATAGCGATTAGCAATTGGCAAATAAAGAATGTACTTAGGCCTACCTATTTTTATAAGGAGGATTATAATATACACGATTGTAAGCATGATACGTCTGTGTCATCCTGTCTTGATAAATAAGCGAAAATTGATTGATTGATTGACATTGGTTCTAAGTGAAACATGAGTCAAAATCAGATTTTCAATCGAAATGAATAATTAATCTGGGTGGTACCCCGTCAGAACGGCCCAGGACAAATCGGCCCCGACAAAACGGCCCCGATAAATGGGCCCCGACAAAACGGCCCCGACAAAACGGTCCTCGTCAAAATGGCCTCGACAAAACAGCCCAGTCATTTCGGCCCCCGTCATAACGGCCCCCGTCAAATCGACCCCGGTCATATCGGCCCCGTCAAATCGGCCCCCGTCAAATCGGCCCCCGTCAAACCGGCCCCAGTCATATCGGCCCCAGTCACATCGGCCCATCACAAAATAGCATAATTATGTCCTAAGTACTTTCAAGTTAGCTTGATGAAAAGAATTATTTGCGTAAATATGGAACTCGGATTGGTAAAACCGTAGTTTACGTTGCCAAATTATTTTATGTAGTCACTGGTCAGTTTAAAATGGAAGTTGGATTGCTGAAAATAATTTTGGCGTTAAAATGGAAGTTGGATTTATGAAAAATAATTCGTTGAGTAAATAGAAGTTGGTTTTATGATAGTTGTTATTGAAAGCATTTAAATAATTAAATACGCCAACCAGACCAGTTAGCATTAGACGATGTTCCCCGCAGTCCATTGCCCAGCTGAACCGTCGCTTGAGGCCTCATTTCAACAAAGTAAGCTTAACCCTATGATGCACACCTTCCTGGCCAACACATTTAGCACACCTGGGGTCCAATAGACCCCGCCGATAACACGGGTATAATAGAATGTACATATGTATGTATCTGTGTATTTATGCATGTATGTATGTGTAGGGGTGTGTATGATTCACACACAGGAATGTGAGAGAGGAATAGATGGAAGACAGACAGAGACAGCCATTAGTATACAGACAGACACAGTAATACAGAGACAGCCAGAAAGACACATTGACATGCAGACACAGACAGAGGCAGAGAGAAGGACACCGACAGAGATACAGAGCGAGAGGGAGACGGTTAGACACACATTCAGACAAACAGTCAGACAGACAGACGGACAGACAGACAGAGGCAGAGAGGAAAGGCAGAGACCTGTGCTATGCGTAGTCATTGCAGGAATGCACTATCGTGCGTAGCACAGGTAGGGGAATCGTGCCTGTGGTTAGGCCTGCACGTGAAAATATGTAGACAGAGCGACGCCGACCGAAAGGCTACTTAAGTGTAGAGTTTGACTGGAAGCTAAGCTCGGTAAGCTCGCTCAGCTCGGTCGGTCGGTGTCGCTGCTGGAAGATGTGCTCGTGGTGCTGTGAATAAACAACTCAACGTCAACCAAGTGTCGTTTCTTCTGTTGGTCGAAAACCCCGATCCTCGGGCGAACCAGCAACGCTACAACTTGGTGGAGAACCAAAATCGATTCCCTCCTCTCGAGCAGCGACATCTCATCATCATCCGACCGAGACCAGACAACCGATGAGCCAGCCGGAAAATCGGACGAGCGGGCGCTATTTTCTACGGACCGGTAAGAACATTCCGTCTCCCATAACGTCTCCTCCTATTGCACGTTCATCAGTACTGCTACCTTCTTCTCCATCGGGCGCCACCTTCACGACACCAGTACTACTTCAACCTACTCCGCTGTTTCGGCCATTATCACCGACACCCAACGTTCATCCGGACGCTGCAGCTGACACCTCCTCCTCCTCACCACCATCACCATCGCCAGACGTCGCCACTGATCTGTCAGACGATTCAGACACAGACATGGCCGGCAGTTCGTTGGTACCTTCACCGTTCACCGGGCGTCAGCACGAGGACGTGGCAGAGTTCCTGAAAAACTTCCAGCTCTGGGCCACGTTCCGCACCATGACCGAGGAGGCGAAGTTAGCAGCTTTGCCTCTTCTGCTGAAGGACGGTGCCGCGGTGTGGTACAACACACAGCCACAAGGCACACGCGACGATTTTGCTGCCCTGAAGGAGGTCCTGATAAACCGCTACGGCCCCAGCATAACAGATGCCTGGAAGCGAGCTGCCGAACTGTGGCAGATGAAACAGCTGCCACATCAGTCAATAGACGATTTTTTAACGGCAGTGCAACAGGCTGCACAGAAACTGAATGTCGCCGTCGATCAAACTTTCCTCGTAGCTTTAAACGGCCTGCGGTCCAATATACGCCAACACGTCATTCAGCACGACCCAACTACCATCGCTGATATACAAAAATGGGGACGCCTGACAGAGATGTCGCAAGAGGACCACCACGATGCGGAGCGCCATCTACGCGAGACAGTCCAAGAGCTGGCCGCCGTCAAAGACGAGCTGAAGAAGCTTCAGCTTACTAATCTTTCTGCCATCAATCAGACAAGACATCGCTTGCGATCACCCACACCGCCTCGAGTGACCTTCAGCAATCCACCCGTTCAACAAACAAGAGTCGACGACTACATGACGTCTTCGCAGCGCCATCATCAACCGCCTCAATTTGACGACTACCATCAACCTACCCGTCATTTCAACGACTACGCTTCCCCTCAATCATCGTATCAATACCAACCACAACGCCAACACCACAACCAATACACACCGTCTTCTGTCGCTCATCATCAAGACCAGAGACGACAACCGACCACCTGGCGAACAATGTCGAACTACTCTACGCCAGCATGCGGCAGCTGTGGTGGTAAGCACGCCCCTCAGGGGTTTTGTCGAGCAAAGGGTGTGACGTGTTATAATTGTTCAAAGAGAGGTCACCTTCAAATTGTTTGCAGGGCTAGAAGGGGCCACTTTAACTCACACTAGGGACGCGCCCCCGCCCGCCGTCCTCAGGCGGACGGGATCTATAGCCAATCTGGGCAAACTAAATTAAACAAGAACACGATAGCAGTGCAAATAAAAGACAAGACTGTTCAGGCACTAGTTGACTCAGGGGCCAGCCGATCCGTCGTTTCTGCAGATTTTGTTAAGAGAATGCAAATTCCTTATCAGAATCTGCAGGACGACGAATCATTAAATGTTACCGTAGCTGATGGTCGTTCAGTCACCGTGCTAGGGAAAGCAGAATTTTGTGTTAAAATCAATGGTTTATCAATGCCTTGTGAAGTATTGGTTTTACCTCAAATTAGCTACAGTTTGATTTTAGGATTGGACTTCCTTGAGGCCAATAAGGCTCAAGTGGATTTTGCGAACAGAGTGGTAACATTTTTTAACAATCTCACTGCAGCCAACCTTTCTACTTCCAACCAAAGCCGCTTTACCAATTCTGTCTGCACATTACAGGCCACAATCTTACCACCCTTCTCTGAAACCATTGTGCCAATTTTGCTACCACCTAAACATTCCAGTGATTTATCTCTGTGCGAACCGTTTCCAATCACTCGAGGCCAGAAATTCATTTGTGCTCGCAGCGCCATTGATTCAAGCCAGACCACTGCTGTGTGTAAGATTCTTAATCCCACTAATCAGGTAATCTGGTTACCACGCCACAAAGCATTGGCCACTTTAGAGCCAATATACCCTCATACTCTGGCGGTATTAACGGATTCTGGACCACAAAACACCGCAAACAAGCACTCAACAACAACAACAGCCCAGAATCACTCACCAGATGTTAATCTAAGAAATGCATGTAACGCTGAAACGAAACCTACCTTGTTAGACGAACTAGGTTTGTGTTATCAATCTGATAATCTGTCTGCAGACGAAAATGCTCGTCTACAGGAGCTTCTCCAGACTAATGTAAACATTTTCTCTCGATCTCTATCTGATTTAGAGGCTACTACTTACATACAACATTCCATTCACACAGACAGTCCGACGCCAATCAGACAACGCTCTTACAGGCATTCCCCTGCGGCCAAGAACGAGATTGATTCTCAAGTAGACCAGATGCTCGATGCTAAGATAATTGAACCTAGCAGTTCCATGTGGACCTCACCTGTGGTTTTAGTTAGAAAGCGTAATGGACAGGTCCGGTTTTGTGTAGACTACCGCAAGCTGAATTCTGTTACTAAACCAATTAGCTTTCCACTACCTCAGCTTACCGATATCTTTGATGCTATGTCTGATGCTAAACCTCAATACTTTAGCCTTCTTGATCTTCGAAGTGGCTACCACCAGATACCACTCGATCCATTAACGAAAGAAAAGTCCAGCTTTGTTATTCATTCTGGTCAATATCAATATTTACGAATGCCATTCGGCCTAATGAACGCCCCCGCCACATTCCAGTGTCTAATGGCTCGTGTATTCCAGAACATGCACTTTAAAACCGTTCTCTGTTATTTAGATGACATTCTAATATACAGTAAAAGCTTTGATGAACATCTGGAAAATTTACAAGAAGTCTTCCAAAGATTGAAGGACGCTAATCTTAAGCTCAATCCGGAGAAATGTCGATTTGGTCTTGATAAGATCTTGTATCTAGGCCACGTGTTATCATCCAGGGGCATGGAGGTAGACAAGTCTAAGATTGACGTCATTGAGACCTACCCACGCCCCACATCTCATAAAGAGATAAGAGCATTCCTCGGACTGGCAGGATACTATCGGAAATTTATACAAGGCTTCTCCATAATTGCCAACCCATTAAATCGCTTGCTAAGGAAAGACATGGAATTTATCTGGGATGATGAATGTGAGACTGCTTTTACTAAGCTTAAGCAGGCACTAAATTCCACTCCTGTACTTGTCTATCCAGATGTGCGCAAACCCTTCGTAATTAATTGCGACGCAAGTTCTGTCGGCATCGGATATGTACTGGCTCAAGAAGATGACTCAGGCAAAGAGCATCCAATTTGTTATGGCGGTCGCTCATTAACTACATGTGAGCGCTCATACTCAATAACCGAATTGGAATGTCTTTCATTGATTGAATCAGTTAAGCAATTTAATGGCTACTTAGCCAACTCATACTTTACTGTCTACACAGATCACCTGAGCCTTAAATATCTGCAAACTTTAAAAACAACAACAACTGGACGTCTTCTACGCTGGTCCATTGCATTACAAGGTTATAACTTTAAAGTTGAGTACAAAAGTGGGAAAACCAACGCTAATGCTGACGCTCTTTCAAGACGCCCTTACCCACCAAACACAGAGGCGCATGATACAGATGAAGAACATATCTTAGCCAATATCACTGATGAAGCAAAGCCAATCGACATAAATGTGATAATGGAAGATGACTTAGAATCGCCACCCGAAGACGAGACCATTCTACAGGAGATAGCTAATCAACAACGACAGTGCCCAGACATCGCTCCAATCATTCATTACCTAGAACAAGGTGAATTACCTGACAACGACAAAGATGCTCGTCGCATAGTGATTGAATCTACAGAGTATGCGATAGATAATGGCTTGCTTTATCACTATTTCCAGCCACGATCTAAAGGACCATCACGGAGCTACATAAATCAGCTAGTCATCCCAAAATGTTTACGGCAACGCATACTAAATGGTTTTCATGAGGACTCCTCCCACCCAGGATTCCATCGCTGCTACCTATCGATTCGACGCAAATACTTTTGGAGGAACATGTACGCCGATGTTCAGCGACATATTGCTTCCTGCCAGGATTGCCAACAATGTAAATATCCTGTCAATCTTAGCAAAGCTCCATTAAGGCCTTTGGAACCCAAGCAGATTTTTGGCCGTTGGTCAATGGATATTTTAAAACTCCCACGTAGCAAAGAAGGTTATAATTATATCCTGCTATGCGTTGAGAGTTTGACTCGATGGCCAGAAGCAATACCTTTAAAAGATCAGACTGCACAGACAATTGCTCAAGCATTGTTTCGCGAAATATTTACTCGCTATGGGCCACCTAAAACTTTGTTAAGTGACAGAGGGCCTAATTTCATGAGTAGCATTGTCTCTGAATTATCGCAACTTCTAGGAGTCAAACGAATCCATACCGCTTCTTATAACCCAAAATGCAACGGAGCCTGTGAACGATACAATAGATCGATTTGGCAAGCATTAAGACTTCATTGTAAGCACCAAGAAGACTGGCTAGACTTCATCCCTGCAATTTTGTTTTCTTTCAGAGCAATGACTAGTGCAAATCTAGGCCATAGCCCATATTTTCTTATGCACGGAAAAGAAATGACTTTTCCAGTCGATCTCCAGATGGCGCTACCTGACGAAAGCCATACGACTAGCGAGTACGTGAAACGACTTACCAGTACGCTAGAGTCAGCGAGGAAAACAGCACTAGATAGTACACTTGAGTTACAATCACGAAACAAGCAACACTATGATGTTAGCACTAAAACACCAACTTACGCTCCAGGAGACCTTGTATGGGTTTTCAACCCAGTAGTCCCGCGCGGACAGAAGCCAAAGCTTTACAGGAAATTTACAGGTCCTTATTACATCACATCGAAGGTTGCTGAGCACACGTATAAGCTTCGACACGCACACACTAACAAAGAGTTAAAACACCCTGTAAACGCGGATAGATTGAAACCTTATATTGACCGCCGTGATTATGTGGAACCAGAGACGGATCCTTCTTCTTCTTCAGCCGACAATGATCCACACACTCCTAGTGGATCGACCAACACTGACAATGAGTGGACCGAGGCAGATCGCTTGATTGGCATGAAATTTATGAATAAAAAGCGCTTGTACAAAGTTGTATGGAAAGATGCTTCTCATCCGCCATCTTGGATACCTGAAACGGACGTCAGCGACTGTCTCAAACGAGAATACCACATCAACCGAACAATGATGGGTAAACCACGGAAACGTGATACACCACAAAGGTTTAAGAAACACCCACAATCAGCCGTGGACGGAGCCGATAATTGACCAGTCAGTCTGGTAGCCCACAGAAAGCCACAGAGAGTTAATTAAATTACATTACGAGTAATTGCCCTCCCAGAGAAACGATAGCATACTGTAATGCTTTATAGGGAGTATTCGCCTCTTGTGATAGTCCATTACCAGCCCACTATAGTTCTACGACTGTGGATTATGCTAGGGAGTCACAAGAGTGAATAGAAAACAGCGCTTATATTTGTTTGATTTGCAAGATTGTCTCGAGATATGAATACTTACCTCGCGGGGTAAACCACAGCGCTGCATCATACGACATTGAAGTCGTCATCAATCGTGCCTCTTACGGCATTATTTTCATCAGTTAGGCTCTCTGCAAGTGGGTACCGACCAATGGCTCTTACCGCCCAGTACATTACATTACGCTATCACCGTCGATAGACGATTTACTGCTCATAAACGTTTAATTAAAGACTGTGTACAGTACTGTAGTAGTTTTATAGAAGATGACGGACACTTTTGCTTCAAACAAATCGACACGACATAATTATTAACGTATTAACCATGACAGTGTAATAGTACATTACATCGCATTCTCAAACAGACCACTACATTACATATAGGCCTACCGTAACTTAGCCATAGACATTCAACTGCCACACGAATCAGACATGTAAGCCAAATTGGCCCTCATAAACCTTTACTCTGTTAGTCTCAACATAATTATGTGGTCCAGAGTTCAATGTGCCGCTTGCTCTGGATACCTCAGCCATAACTGTTCGCTCCCCACCCGAAGCAACAGATGTTTCATCTTTAATTTATCCAAGTCTGTTACCTACCTTGGCATCTAAAAGGCAATAACACTAACACATACAGTACATTATATGAACCGTTCCTAAAATCAAACTGGTTGATTCTGTTTTGACGCACGTGTTGATTGAGTGACCATCATTATTAGTATTAATATTATTATTATAAATTGTACACAATTATGAAATTGTTGCCTCTGTAAAATTATAGGCTTCGTGTGATTTAACTATGGTTGCTAGTATGCCGTGTTGCTATTATGTGCTCGATTTAGGCCTCATAAATTTTGCAAGAGACTTTGTAGCAAAGACAATGCATTAGTTGTTTGAAGCAATGAGCTACAGTGGATTTAAATGTTTGACTATTATTATATGTAAATGTTTGATCATATTAATATGTTTGTTTGTCTCATGCTATGCCTTATTTTACGTTTGTGTTTTGCTTATGTAGTTATTGATTGACCTATTGTTTTAATTGTTTGACATTACGCCTAGGTGGCGCAACACATAGCCTATAGCCACTTTGATTTAGACCATTCAAAAGCACGGCTTCATTGGTGAAATCTCCAGAGATAGTATTCCATCCTGATATTCCTACAAGATAATGACAGAATACAATAAACATTTCAACTTCTGTTCGTGAGGCCTACATGTTATATTCGCCTACTCCTCCTATTTACTCCGGCCTACTTTCTTAGTGCACGAGATAGCATATACGTGTGTACACATATATATGTTCTAAACGCTGACCAGTTATTTAGGCCTACTTTCCACGATGCATAGGTTAATGAATGCACCAACGCTATTCATTCGAGACCGCCCGGGCTCCTAAAGCCTCCACCACTTCGTTAATTACCTCTACATTCTAAGAAACCTTTCAGACTCTCAGATCAAAGCACATCTGGCGTATGCATTTACAAACACCCTAGACAAGGTGGTCTCAACAGATGTAGGCTAGATTTCGGTCTCCACGATTTCGCTCAGACCTTGCCATTAGGCCGGCGTCTACTGAGTTACTTAAGATAGCATATTCCCTGTATACACCAGTATCAATTATGTACATATCTGCCCCAGCATAATTCGCCAAAAGAACAGACCTGCTTAACACCCACTCCTCTATAGAGTCCGTTTCTGCGAATAGTATAAGTTAACGAACAAATAGAAGGCAAAATGTCTACTGCATTATAATGTGCTATTTTCTTATTCAAACTGTTATTAACAATTAACCATTTATTAAAGCAAGCAATGTCTTACCGCCTGTAAGACGTTCCTCCGTTGAATGATTATGAATCTTTTATGATGAGAATTTCTGTATGTCTACAAGCAACCACAGACATTTCTTGTATAATATTTGCATATACTCGTTAGGCCTATGTTTAATCGTGCGTGCTATGTTATTTTTAAATGACCAACTTGAACGTTCAGTGGTGTTAAACGATTTGCAGCGAGGCTAAACGACATTATACTATACTTATTGATTACTCGTTAACGTCTATTGTTTATTGTGCATTGTATGGTTATATCACACACTGCTTAAGATTTTATACTTAATAAGCAAACTGTCGTGCTATAAGGTCTTAGGCAAAACTGTTAGCACCTATAGTATACCGACTTAACGGTTCCATGTACTCGCATTTCTGGATATGAAGACACTATCACGTACCAAGAATGTTATTAATTCGTTCCGTCGCATTGTTACATCGCAGAATCACTGAAGTATAATGACATTCGTGCTAGGCCTTATATAAACTTTCACGTTGAAAACATGGTTTGCTGTATCATTGCGCACTTGTACCTTTAATTAACTAAGTGACACTGGCGGGTTTTACTTTACATTTGCACTGTTATTATATTGTATTCAGTTACAGTAGTTTAGAGTTTAAATTGTCGAGTATATATGTTTGCTTACCATAAGTTTTAGTCAAATCCATGTTCACGCAAGAATGCGTCTGAAGTCAGCGTGTTCCGTAGCAAGAATGCCTACCGAAGAGCCCCGAGTTCGAAGACACGCTACGACTCTCTGCACCTAATTGACCCAATGCACCCTGGGCCGGGTTAATGACACCAAATATAGATACAGTGGCGCAAACCCGTTACGGACATTGGGGGTGGCATATTTCCAAAACCCGTTATGTAAGGAAAGATCTTTGCACGGCGATTGTCATCGTCATTTCACGCTCTCATTTTTATGTTTTAAAAGTTGTCGCAAGTGCAAGCACCTTCAATTTTCTTTAAGACGTTGAATTTTGGTATTTTTCTTGGTATTGCTTTGCTGAAATCGCAGGTGCGATTCCTTTTGCGAAGGAGGAGGAATTGTAGGGGTGTGCATGATTCACACACAGGAATGTGAGAGAGGAATAGATGGAAGACAGACAGAGACAGCCAGACCGACAACTTAGTATACAGACAGACACAGTAATACAGAGACAGCCAGAAAGACACATTGACATGCAGACACAGACAGAGGCAGAGAGAAGGACACCGACAGAGATACAGAGCGAGAGGGAGACGGTTAGACACACATTCAGACAAACAGTCAGACAGACAGACGGACAGACAGACAGAGGCAGAGAGGAAAGGCAGAGACCTGTGCTATGCGTAGTCATTGCAGGAATGCACTATCGTGCGTAGCACAGGTAAGGGAATCGTGCCTGTGGTTAGGCCTGCACGTGAAAATATGTAGACAGAGCGACGCCGACCGAAAGGCTACTTAAGTGTAGAGTTTGACTGGAAGCTAAGCTCGGTAAGCTCGCTCAGCTCGGTCGGTCGGTGTCGCTGCTGGAAGATGTGCTCGTGGTGCTGTGAATAAACAACTCAACGTCAACCAAGTGTCGTTTCTTCTGTTGGTCGAAAACCCCGATCCTCGGGCGAACCAGCAACGCTACATATGTATGTATGTATGTATGTATGTATATATGTATCTATGTATATATGCATCAATGTATGTATGTATGCATGTATGTATGTATGTATGTATGAATGAATGTATCAAAGTATCTATGTATGCATGTATGTATGTATGTATGTATGTATGTATGTATGTATGTATGTATGTATGTATGTATGTATGTATGTATGTATGTATGTATGTATGTATGCATCTATGTATATATGTAGGCATGCATCTATGTATGTATGTATGTATGTATGTAGGTATGTATGTACGTATATACTTTTGTATGCATGGATGGATCTATGTATGGATGTAAGTATGCATGCATGTATTCATGCATGTATTTGTATGTATGTGTGTGCATGGATGCATGCATATACATGCATATATGTATGGATGTATATATTTGCATGTAGGCTATGTATGCATGTATGTATGGATGTATGTATGTAAGTATGCATGTATGTATAGATGAATGGATATAAGTATGTGTGTACGCTTGAATGTACATGTATGTATGTGCTCATGCATATATGTATGGTTGAATATCTGTATGTATATATGTAAGTATGTAAGTATGCATGCATGTATGAAAATGTATGCATGTATTCACTTTTATGCATGTGTGTGTAGTACTGTGTACATGCATGTTTGCATGTACATGTATATATGTATGGATTTATATTGGCATGTGTATATGATATATATGTGTGTGTATGTATGTGTGTATGCATTTATGGATGAATGCATGTGTATTTGTATGTATGTCTGTATGTATGTATGTATGTATGTATGTATGTACGTATGTACTTTTGTATGCAGCTAAAATGCAGAGATGGATCTATGTATGGATGTACGTATGCGTGCATATATGCATGTATGCATGCATTTATGCATATATGTCTAAATGTATGTCTGTATATATGTATGTATGTATGTATGCATGTATTTATGTATGTATTTGAATGTGTGCGTAATGCATATGCATTTATGAATGTACATATTGGTATGTATGTATGTGTATATATATGCGTATATGTATGTGTGTATGCATGCATGTCTGGATATTATTGTGTATGTCTGTATCTATGTATGTATGTATTTATGCATGTATATATTTGTATGTGTGTATATGAATGTATGCATGTACATGTCTATATGTATGGATGTATTTTTGAATGCATATATATATATGTGTGTAACTGTGTATAAATGGATGTATGTATGTATGTGTGTATGCTTGTTTGTATGTATGTATGCATGTATGTATGTATGTATGTATGTATGTATGTATGTATGTATGTATGTATGTATGTGTCTGTATGTAAGTATGTGTGTATCTTTGTATGTAACATAGCCTGGAATATGTTATAGTCGATGGGCCTATCAATGTTACAGCCTGGGGTCTGTTGGACCCCAGGTGTGCTAAATATGCCCTAGGTGTCTTTCTTATTTTTTTATAATTGAACCAAGAATACTAAACTTTTCCAATTAATTCATAAATGTAGAGGGATGAATTGCTGAGGAATTTGAATTATTTCAGATTTTTACTATTTGTATCAACGTAGCTATTCAAGGAAGTTTCATCGATGGGGTCCAATGGACCCCAGGTGTGCGTCATAGGGTTAAAAGTACTTGCAACATTGGATATTTTGTATGGGGCCGATATGTCTGGGGCCGATATGACTGGGGCCGATATGACGGGGTCGATATGACTGGGGCCAATATGACGGTGGCCGATATGACGGGGGCCGATTTGACGGGGGCCGATTTGACGGGGCTGTTTTGTCGAGGCCATATTGACGGTGCCGTTTTGTCGGGCCGTTTTGTCGGGGCCCATTTGTCGGGGCCGTTTTGTCGGGGCCGATTTGTCCTGGGCCGTTCTGACGGGTCACCCATCTGGGTTGTTTGATCATATGTTTCCACTTGTTTACGCAGTTTAACTGACATTAAATTTGGGCTTCCTAGGCTCATTGGTTTTTCACCCAAAGTCTTCAACGTATTGTGATGCTTAAGTATAGTCTCACTCGTAATTGTAATCGTAATCGTGATCTCCAAAATTCTAAAGATCCACTCGAAAGCCAAGCGGAGGGCACCAGCTTATTCACGAGCGCTGAAGCTACCATCGACTGATGACTTTCATTTAAGATAACGGCGCTATTATAGACTGCATGACTTTCTTTTTCTCTAAATCTATTTCATGTGAACCAAAGTACGGTTTGCAATTGGTTTATTAAAGCATATTCAATTCTATTCTATGCAGTTGGATATTGTTGCTAATGAGTTCATCAGAATCTGATATCATCAGACTTGATCACTTTCAATAAAATCCGTTGTGTCACGTAAAGTTTTAAACTTGCCCACATTCCAGTAGGCCCCTACTATTAATTTAAAACTCTTAGTCCTATAAGTTTTTCTTAAGCTAAACTTTAAGGAAATACACTTGAAATACCTGCGATGGATAATAGAATTAAAGGGAAAGCCAGCTGGTCCATACGAAACATCTTGTCCCATTAAGTCCAGAGGACAAGCAACGCAGAACTTGTGCAACTGCAAGTGAATGCTTCTGGTCTCAGGACTGATTCGTTTGGGGTATGGATAACGGCAGTACAGAGCAAAAGCACCGGACCGTTACCAAAGGCACGACCGATAACTGATGCAACACCCTTTATGATTTTTGTGAACTAATCATTCAGTCCTGAGTGTCAAGGAGCTTTAGTTTACTTGACTGATTACCTGTTAGATTATTACTATTATTATTATTTTTCTTCACCTGAGGTAGAAAAAATCCATCAGGCTCTAAGAAACTATTATTATTATTATTATTGTTATTGTTATTGTTATTGTTATTATTATTATTATTATTATTATTATTATTATTATTATTATTATTATTATTATTATTATTATTATTATTATTATTATTATTATTTTTATTATTTACTATTTACTACTATGCAATCTATCTAGGCCTAGTGGCCAATCATCAGTCGATGGCGCTGGGCAATTGTGAGTGAAGGACTTGCTCAAGGTCCTCACTTTAAAACACTAACTACAAAATTTAAATCAGCAATTTTCAATAACATCAAATTATTAATGCCTTGTTCGTTCTTGGTTATGCATCGTTCGCTCTTCTGTAGGCTACAATAGGGTGGAGCAGAATTTTTTATCAATGAAATCTAATAGTGGGCAAAAGAAGCAACATGGGTAGAGAAAGAAACACTAAATGTATTAGGTTTCAAATAATATCTTCTGTCCCCTACAATCGTTTAAATATTTCAAATTTTTATTTTTAGTGTGTGAAAAATTGCATAGAGACCATTACGTTTTGTCACAGTAATGTATTGCTGTCATGCAATACTCAATATACGAAGCTGTTGATCGATTATGTAGTAATATTATACACCATGCAGCGAAGAGCAAATTGAATTTGTCAAATATCCTGTTAGATACATATCAAGGATTTTTGCCAAAAATACCTCCTTCCGTACATTATTCTGAATGCCTGGATTACTAGGCCTACATACGTGAACGTCGATCTGGATCTCTACCTCCTCATGTTCGCAACTCTCGAACTTAGACTGTTTTTCGTTGTAAACTGAAACCTAACCTCTTCCAATCGATGGCTCTTAATTTTTCCCAGCTTCGGTATGCATTTTGAACTTTGTAAGGAGGGCATTATTAAATTACAGTTCCATTGTGTTGTTTTGCACGAACATGCTTTTTGAATCTGCCTGAGACGGATACTGTAAGACCTACGCCCCTCTGTTTGCCAAATCAGCTTACACCCTAATGTGCTCATTCAAATTAATAATAATAATAATAATATCTTTTCTTTAATTAAGCGCCTGACAAACGCACTGCGCTGTACATTTACATGTTATGCAATTGAAATCTTAACTACTAACAGAACAGACAGCTTACAATACAAATGCAGTATAAGAATAAGTTGCGTACTTGTCAGCATATTTTTAATAAACGAAAATTGATCATAATATTATGTCCAAGACATCCGTCGATGGAACTTAATGGAAGCTTAGAGTAAAGTCCAAGTCCAAAGTCATAACCCATGGGAGAAACCAGGTGGAAATCTGATAGATCATAGAAACTAGAAGCCATGCTAAGGTGGGTGTGGAAGTTAAAAGAGACGAGTTTTAAGTCTGGACTTGAATTATATCAAGGAATCGAAACAGCGTACTGGGATTCGTCTGCAACAGCAATGGATTCAGATTCGTCCATTTATACAACAACTTCATAGGCTATTTATAAAACACAGTGTTCGCAGCAAATGGCTTATATAGCCTACGTTTTGGGCAACTGGTCATTTGACGAAATGTAATCGGTAACATACATAGGCGCGACGAGTTTATATATTTGTGTTTATTATTCATTTAAACTGACACTCCGCAGTATGATAACAAGTCATAGTATGAACGGATGATCATCAGTTATTACAGGAGTCGAATTTGACTGTATGGCAGCCACGCAAGGCGCCCATCTGTTGTACTGCTCGCTTTACCAACGCCACCTAGCGAATGGAATGGTGAGTCGACCTTTGGGAGGTTAGAGGGGATCGATCCCCCGTCCATGCTGATCTTCTGCTCTAACATTCTGATTCTGCAGTTTAACTTATTTTCGTGAATGTAGTGTACTTTGTATTGTAATGTATTGTATACTTTTGAACTTGATCTAGGCTGCGTCTCAAAGGGTTTTATTAGAGCAGCTGTGTGCGGCTTCGATGTACAGGAATTCCAGTCAGCCATGATGGCAGCAACATCAATTGTTGGGTCTGCAAATGTGTAAAACGCACAAGTATGTAGCCTATGTATGCAATGCATGCATCTGGACTTAACCCTTTAGTGCCCATGGTGGCAAAACTCTATGAAATTCTTTGGTTTGGTAGATAATGGGGTTGATATGAAGGGAAAAATGTGGAAAAAATTCTGCGACATTGGGAAATAGAAATATAGGCATGGAAATTCTTGTCCCTAAAAAGGGACGGTGGGCACTACCGGTCACAGGTTTTTATAAATGGAAATACTTGAAACATGACTGAAGCCATAGGCAGAAACTTGGTCCTGGGTTTTAGGGGGACCAGTAAAGGACCGGCGAGGCGCGTAGCGCCGAGTAGGGGAATGGGTTTGGGGAGGGGGATGTGCCCCCTCCCCATTTAATTTTTTTTTAAATTCCGCACTGTAATGATAGCATTTTAAGCTGTCATATGAACAAAATTGCTCTATAATTTGAGTGCTGATAGGAACCAGCCGTCACTCGTAGCTAACATATAGTCTGCGTTTGCCCCTCCCCTATCTAAATTTTTTTGAATTTCCACACTGTACTGGCATTTTAAGCTGTCATCTGAACAAAATTGCTGTATAATTTGAGTGCTGTAAGGAACCAGCCGCCACTCGTAGCTAACATATAGTTTGAGTCGTGTTTGAGTTTGGGGAAGGGTTTGGGGGATGTGCCCCTCCCCTATCTAAATCTTTTGAATTTCCACACTGCAATGGTAGCATTTTAAACTGTCATCTGAACAAAATTGCTCTACTATTTGAGTGCTGATAAGAACCAGTTGTCACTCGTAGCTATTATTATTATATTCATGAAATACTTCAGAAATATTGGGGGGATATAAGCAGCTCCGTCCCCCCACCTCAAGTTTGGGGGGGACCGTCCCCCTCTGCCCCCTAAGTCTCCGCCCCTGACTGAAGCTACTGCAGTAGCATGTTATTAAAGTAAAAAATTGCAACATTTCAATGAAAAATAGCATAAAAAGATGAACAGTAACAAATAGAAATGTCAGAACCAGCGTTCAACACATCTGTACAAATGTAACTATGGAAATGCTGGTAAAAATGGCAAATAGCTAGCAGCAGTCAATACTGTTTCAGCAGAACACATTTATTTACCCACTTTTGTGTATGAAACCAGCAAAACAATCAAGGTATAGGCCAACACAGCATTTGACAAATTTTTTATATACTTTCATGTTGTACTGTATACGGCGCATCTAATTTGAGTTGAATTTCGCTCAATGAAATGCCCTTGGCCATCGAACCTGACTTCAGCCGGACAGCGATGCGCAAGGGCAGTCCGGTTACAAGCCTGCAGAGGACGCTCAACTGGTGACATGGCATACTTTGCATAATAAGCAGCACATACTGCTCTTATAAACTGCAGATGGGATAAATGGTGCTCAGTTGCAGCTGGAGATTCGCGGTACAATTGCCAGGCGTTGTGTTGACCTGAAACAAGTAGGCGATAATAGGCCAGTGCCAGTTACCGATGCGCAGTGTTTAATCTAGTCCCCTTGCTGTCGGGGGGGAATCGAGGGTTCTCGGGGGGATCCCAATTATTTCAAAAGTTCATAAAAGCTGAGGACCGGGACAATTTCTCGAGGGGGGGTAGTAACAAGACTTTTCCAAGAAAAATTTTCGAGGGGGTAGTAACGAGCGTTTCCCAACAGAAATTTTCGAGGGGGGTAGTGACGAGAGACTTTTCCATCCAAAACTTTCGAGGGGGGGTAGTAACGACAGGTTTCGACAGGTTTTCAACAAAAGTTTTCCCCTCACCACAGGAAAGGCACGATAAATCCTACAATTATCCATAAATTTTACACTTTCTATCCAGAATTTCATCTCTTTAATTTTTCTGGGGGGGGGGAAACTCCTCGGGGGAACTTTACCCCCCCCCAGAGACGTCTAGATTAAACACTGACGGATGCGTATATACCAATTCTATACTGTTCAATGTTTTGAAAAAGACCATCAAGGCCTCATTGATTTTATTGTATTGTGATATTAGGAATGCTGGTCTATCTCAAATCTGGCTTTTTCTGCATTAGACCAACTTTTGGCATAGGCAATGGAATGGACCCCATTGCAGTTGGATGCCAATGTAACAGGACAGCTATCCTTCCAACACACAAGCCCATTGTGACTAGTTGTAGTCGTATGTCCTAGGAGCAGTTTCCGACAAATAAGAGAAGGGACTATCCATAAGTCTGTAACTTCGTACTGTTCCAGTTCCACCAATCCCCATTAGAGACAGTCTTGAGCAGTGGTATTGACGAGATTTTCTCTGTGGTGGCAAGATGAGACTGTTCAGATGTCGATGGATGAGCAGAATAATCGATCGAAGCAACACGTGATCGACCGGAAGATCGAGCACCGGTACCACGGGGCAATCGACTCTGCTTTCACGGTGGCTGAAAACACAAATACGAGTGGTTGCTCAGACACTGTGAATGTTGATCACCGTTATAGAACGATTTTAGGTTTCTTTCATGTAAGATATTTTCTAAGTACTCTGGTCCATTCACATTTCCCTACTAGTCCTTTACGTCCTTATATATGATGTCAAAATAGGATTTGTTGTATGTAACAAGAAACTTACTTGCACCATAGGCCTATCCGCGGGCTGCTCATCGTGTCATTGTCTCCCATACGCTCTGTCTCGCAAATATGACGAAATAATTTTGCCTCTCCTTGAACACGTAGTTGTTTCCCACATAGATTGTCTGGCGATACATCGGCAGTAGTGGCCTATTGTCTTCTTCGGCTGCGCTATCTCCGTCATTGCTATCCCAGTCTCTGGCAGAGTTATGTAAATGTCCGCGCAAAAAATGTCGGGGTCGTCCTCGAGAGCACTGAGGACATCACTGACAGCAAAACTGTGTTTTTTTGTAAAAAAAACTAAATATTTTAAAAACACAAATATAATTTTTCTATACAGAGCAACGTCTGACATTGAAATTATGATATAACGGATGGACCTAATAAGCTCCAGTCGTCAAAACTCACACACGCAGCCATGTTTGCATCTAACAAAATACTGCGTCGTCTAATGCCCACAATCCCTTTTTAGGGACAAACTTTCAACACAGCACAGTAAGGAATAAGAACACGACAAATATGAAACAAAAGTATTCCTGCACAAGCTAAATAGTTGTACTTCATAAGCATCAATCATTTTATTCAATTTACTGAGATCATTATTTTATTAGAAAAACGCTCACTTTCGAGAGGAATTCAGCATTTGTGAAATTTCTCGCGGGCGAAGTTTCTGACGTCATATTTAAGTATAGAATATTTATGTATCTTGAAATAGAATGTTTCAAATAATACTATAGACATTAGTAAGCATTGCAAAAAAGACCCTATCAATTTGCGGCTCTTGTACGCTAGACTGGAATTTTATAACTTTGTGTCCCTAAAAAGGGACCGTGGGCACTAATGGGTTAAACTGAGCGCATTTTAAGAGCCCCTCAAAAGCGCTGTGAACATGGCTGTCTAAGATAACTCATATGCCGAGGCTAAGAAAATGATGTCACGAACACTTCATACCCATGGCTACCCCCAGGCTAGCTCAATGGAGCGCTATTCTTCTAATTGTTTGCTTTGCATTCAGACAACCGATCCGTTACGAAAGCACTCAGTCTTGAAATTTTTACAATGTCATGGACTGGCCTAACAAAATTGCAATCTGTAACAGAATGCTACGAGACTACACCTTAGCTATTAAAACACTGTGCGCGCTGTATAGACTTCCTTTTCACAAGTCGCTTGGCAGCAAAATCAATCTGAAAAAGAATAGGAAGATACGACAATGCCCTGCAGATTTCTTTCAAGTCTTTCTGAATAGAAATCGATATGTTGAGCAGGCAACATGCAGAAATCATTAAGCGCTTTCACGGGAGCTGTCTTGGGTTGCCTACATTGTTGCGCTTAAAAAGTCTTCATTCACAGAGCTGTATAGTCTCCCTTTTCACAAGTCGCTTGGCAGCAAAATCAATCTGAAAAAGAATAGGAAAAATAGGACAATGCCATGGAGATCAGATTTCTTTCAAGTCTGTCTGAAATCGAAATGCAGAAATTTGTACGGGCTCTCAGAGGACGTTGTCATGGGCTGCATAGGTTACAGTGTTGCGCTTAAGTCTTCATTCACAGGGTTATCATGGATATGGATATGTCCCGCTTATTTTGTTAGCCAAATTTCTCGGTATTCCTGTCATATGTGACGCCAGAGGTCAAAACCCGTCGCTTGTCGCTACCTAGATATTGAGCCAGCAGCTGATATTGGCAAGAGGGGCACACAAAAAATATAGAATATTCTTTTATTCAGCAGTTGCCTGTGAATTTGCCATAATTTGCATAGTAATCCGATTTTGATGCCGTTTGCTTTATTTGGTACGGAAATCGTAGCCCGCTATTGCCCAGCAAAATTGCAGAATAATCAAGTAGGCCTAACGGATTATGAGGACTTTGATGACACGAATATTCTGAAACTTTTTACTCGATTTGCTCTCTATAATGAAAGAATCAAACGAGCATAACTTCAGTCGAAAGTATTTTGAAGCAAATTAATTGTAGAATAAAACTATGACTAAATAAAAAGGTCAGAAACCGACATGTGACGGGTTTTGACCGCTGGCGTCACATATAGGCCTAGGCCTATATGAAAATAGCGACGCCATTTTTAATCTGTTCCCGATGACATTGCTTTTATGAGGTACATAATAGGCGTGATATTAAATGTGTCTTGATGCATAATAATCATACATAGGCTACATGTATCCTATGCATACTTTACATCCATCCATTCATGCATAGTACATAGCCTACATAGGCTAGTGTTGTATACGGCGTCCAGTTTGTAGGTCTACTGTGTGCCGTCATCTGCCGGGAAAGGTTTTACATCGTCGATTGATTTCAATCTGTTCGTAATAAAACATTCCCCAGCTCCAATTGTCTTTGGAAGACTTGCAATATCATTATTAACAACATCCTGTGCAAAAGATTCTTTTCCTTCAATGGAAACTTCAACTACAGATGGTTTAGTCGTAACGTGAGTTTTCAAGTGACTTCTAAGGTGTCTTGAATGCGAAAATCTCTCCTCACATAACTTACATATGTATGGCTTTTCTCCAGTATGTGTTCTCATGTGGGCCTTCAAATGACTAACCCGAGAATATGATTTACTACATAACTGACACTTGTGTGGCCTTTCCCCTGTATGAGTTTTCTTATGGTTCAACAAAGTACTAATTTCGGCAAACGATTTCTGACATAACTGACACTTGTGTGGCTTTTCTCCAGTATGCGTTCTCATATGACCCTTCAGATGATCAAGTTGTGTAAATGATTTCTGACATAACTGACACTTGTATGGCTTTTCTCCAGTATGCGTTCTCATATGAGTCTTTAGATGATGAAGTTGTGCAAATGATTTCTGACATAACTGACATCTGTGTGGCTTTTCTCCAGTATGCGTTCTCATATGAACTTTCAGAGGACCAAGTAGTGCAAATGATTTCTGACATAACTGACACTTGTATGGCTTTTCTCCAGTATGCGTTCTCATATGAGCCTTCAGATGATCAAGTTGTGCAAATAATTTCTGACATAACTGACACTTGTGTGGCTCTTCTCCAGTATGCGTTCTCATATGAGCCTTCAGATTATCAAGTAGTGCAAATGATTTCTGACATAACTGACATTTGTGTGGCTTTTCTCCATTATGTGTTCTGATATAAATCTTCAGAGCATCAAGTTGTGCAAATGATTTCAGACATAACTGATATTTGTGTGGCTTTTCTCCAGCATGGGTTCTCATGTGTACCTTCAGATTATCAAGTTCTGGAAATGATTGCCGACATAACTGACATTTGTATGGTTTTTCTCCAGTATGCTTTCTCATGTATTCATTTAGACTACTAAATAGTTCTCCAAGGGTCGACAATAAGTCATCAGCTGGTGCAAAACCATGGCTTGGACAATGCTCTAGAAATTCCTTCTCTATTTCAAACAATTCGTCACAAATTCCACATCCGTAAGGCTCTGCCTGAAAAGGTTTTACATCCTCGATTGATTTCAATCTATTCATAATAAAACATTCCCCAGCTCCAATTGTCTTTGGAAGACTTGCAATTTCACCAGTATCATTAACAACTTCCTGTGCAAAAGATTCACTTCCGTCAATAGCACTTGAATTACTTAATGATATGAATTCATTAGATTTATTAACAGTTACGTTGCTGCTCAATTTAAGATATTGAGGCTGTACTTCTGAATTGAAACTAAACTGCTTCCTTTGAGTGTTACTCTCTGCAAAAAGTTTCTTGCATATGTACGGCGTGGTTCCTCTATTGTTTGTCCTGTGTTTCAGCAGACTTCTAGGTTCCGTAAATACTTCACGACAAACTTCAACTACGGATGTTTAAGTCCCGAGATGAATTTTCATGTGACTTCTAAGACCATCAGAACATGAAAATCTCTCCTGACATAACTTACATATGTATGGCTTTTCTCCAGTATGTGTTCTCATGTGGTCCTTCAGATGACTAACTCGTGAAAATGATTTACCACATAACTGACATTTGTGTGGCCTTTCCCCTGTATGACTTTTCTTATGGTTCAACAAAGTACTAATTTGGGCAAACGATTTCTGACATAACTGACATCTGTGTGGCTTTTCTCCAGTATGCGTTCTCATATGAACATTCAGATGACCAAGTTGTGTAAATGATTTTTGACATAAATGACATTTGTGTGGCTTTTCTCGAGTATGCGTTCTCATAATATGAACCTTCAGATGATCAAGTTTTGCAAATGATTTCTGACATAATTGACATTTGTGTAGCTTTTTTCTATTATTGTGTTCTTTTGTGTTCACTGAGACTACTAACTTGTTGAAATAATTTCTTATATGAGTTGCAATTGTATAATGGATCTCCAGTATTCATTCTAATACAATTTTGTCAGATTACCAGTGCTTCGTGATACTGAATTTTGACATAACTGGTATTTCTCTCACAGTTCTTCAGTTTAGAAATTGATTTCCTGGCCATGACATGTAAAAGTCTTTTCTGAAATGGTTAACATAGATGCAATATCCACCAGTTGTGAGCCTGAAGATACGGTAATTGTTTTGCATTCCCTCAGTATCACTTCTGAAAATACTGATTGCAAGGTCTGGAGTGTAAATTAGACTGCTTGAAGTTGGTGAAATAAGTGACAGTTGTGACACCTGTAGACAAAGAACAAATATGAATGTAGCGATTGCTCTATAATCTAATGTCTGGTTTACTGTAATTATTTGTAAATATAATATTTAGTATTAGATAGCTAATTTATTTTGACGGCATTTTAAGTTGCATTTCTAAAAAGCATAGTGACATGAGATATATTTGAAGCCAGAGGGAAGTGGCCAATAGTAAGAGAGAGAAAGACAGAGGAGGTTGAGTTGCTTTGTGATGTTAGAACAGAAACAGTCTTGTAGACGTTAACATTATTTGCTGGAGAAATATTGAAAAATGCATGAACTTCACTTTCAGAGGTTGGAAGAAACAGTGGAAGAGGGGAGTGCCAAAGGAGTGCTACAGGGCACTGCATTTCAATTTCAGTGTACACTGTAAACGCCGAGGTGAGTCTGGAACGGATTGGAGTCAAAATCTAAGTGCTCAAAACATATAATATAAAAAAAAAAACATATTACTATGGTATCCGGACATTCCCCGCCCCGGACATTTCCCCCGAACAGGAAGTAGGTAACTCGAGATACCATTGTCCATGATAACTGTCATTAATCCAACTTCTACTGAAGCAAAGACCTTCTTTCATCAATCCAACTTTTATTTAAGTAAAGAATTTCTGTCATCAATCCAATTTCTATTTAAGCAAAGAACTTCTGTCATCAATCCAATTTCTATTTAAGCAAAAAATTCTTTCGTAAATCCAGCTTCTATTTAAGCATGCAATTTCTTTCATCAATTCAACTTCCATTAAAGTAAAGAATTACTTTAATCAGTCCAACTTTGGGGGTAATGTCCGGGGAAATGTGGAGGGGGATGTCCTAGACCAATTACTTTAGATGACACTTTCTGAATTACATCCACCTTCTCCAAGAGAAGAAGACGGATATGAAACGAGTTGGGAGTCGACACAGTCTTCAAGGTGTCACGACAATTCGTCTACGACACTTCGTCTACGAAGTTATTTGATATTGTCACGTTAAAATGGAAGCTGGATTGATGAAAAAAACCGGTTTCCCTAAATGGAAGTGGGATTGCTTAAAACATTCCTGCGTTGAAATAGAAGCTGGATTGATCGAAATAATTTTTTCCGTAAATAGAAGCTGGATCCCAAGCTAGATGCATGGATGAAAATAAGTTTTCATTCAATAGAAGTTGGATTGATGAAAATAAACTTGTCAGTAATTAGAAGCTGGATTCCTGAGAATATTTAGCACGTTTTAGCGAAACTATAAGAAAGCAGCCTCTGTTGATTAGCCGTAATGGGTAAAGATACACTTGTAGACGAAATGTTGGTAGTCGGTAGACAAAGTGTCTGTAGACAAAGTGTCGTAGTCTCGTAGACGAAAAGTCTGTAGACGAGTTGTCGCGGAACCAGTCTTCAATGGCAGTCAATGAATCAGTTGCAGCAAAGAAATTGACGAGAAATTGCCTGAAGAGAAAGCAACCTCTACCTTAGACATTAGGCAGGTTAGGACTTAGGGAGGATATGAAATTATTATAGCTAATCAAATCAACTAAGCTACGTATAACATGTGATTTAAGGAACTAGTGCAGCTAGAGTAAAAAGTCAAATAAATTGCAGAAATTGTGGTAAAACAATCAAATTTGCTAATGCTCAACACAGTGGCGGCACGACACCAGGGCAAGCCAATTCATTTTGGGGATTTGGATTTCGCAGAATCTGGTCGCATTTACCCAAATCCCAACCGGTACAGCTGTTCGTAAATATTTAAAACATATTTTAGGCATGTGGCGCTCATCTAACTTCTACTTCTACTATGACATATTTCCATCTCTCATCCAACTTCTACTTCTACCAAAAATATTGTAATCGCTCATACAACTTTTAGTTTTACTGCAGTAATTTAGCATCAACATCATTTTTTCATCGCTCATCCAGCTTCTATTTCTGCTATAAATATGCTCATCCAACTTCTAATGTCACTGCAATAATTAAGCATGAATACCATGTTTTCATCGGTCATCCAGCTTCTAGTTTTATAATAACATTATATTTATGAACTGTTATACGCGGTTGGGATTTGGGTATAATTATGCATTCAGGGTAAAAGTGCAGTTTAGCATATTTTATTTATAGTGGAGGTAGGCTTGTATTTTAGCGTATTTAATTATTTCAGTGATTTTCATGATAAATGTAATGAAACCTGCTTCTATTTAAGCAATATTCTTTTCATCAATCCCACTTCCACTTAGCATAAAATTATTTTCATCAATCCCACTTCTATTTAGCAAGAATTCTTTTCGTCAATCCAACTTGTATTCGACCATCGCGGACTCTCATGCAACGGTGACTCATTTGCGATGCTAACCTGCATAAACTGCACGCTGTTTCATCAGTCCAGCATCTCTTTTAGCAAATAACTAGTTTCATCAATCCAACTTCCATTTCCGCAAACAATCATTTTATATCAATCCAGCTTCCATTTACGCAGATACATAAGAGAAATAATAAAATACGCTCAAATACTCGGCCGTAAACAGCATGAGTTAAATACGTTAAAATGCACTTTTACTTTTTAATTTTGCTCTTGAATCACGACGTGGTTTGCGATCGGCTTCGAAAAGAGACTTCGTAATCAAAAGAACAAATCTTCAATTTGGAACAGAATGTTTGAAGTAGCTGGTCCAGCTGAATGGAACTCTCTACCAGAACTAATCCGAAAAGCATCCTCAGTTAATATTTTAAAATCTAAACTTAAAACTTATCTCTTCTCTAAGTTCTATGATTAGTATTGTATTGCAAGCTGTCTGTTCTGTTAGTAGTTAAGATTTCAATTGCATAGCATGTAAATGTACAGCGCAGTGCGTTTGTCAGGCGCTTCAATAAAGAAAAGATTATTATAGTAAGTACATTGTAACGCGTCCTTTGAGTAAGACTTTGTTTTATTAAGGCGCCTTATAAATGCAAGTTGTATTGTATTGTATTGTACCCATTCGGGCCGCACCCCGAATACAGACCTCAATTTGAACAGTCGTACGCCATTGTGTCACTGATGCAAGTTTTTCTATTACAGATACTTTAGGAACTTTGGGGCACTACAAATACAAATTATTTCTACACGAATTTGCAAATTCATACCACTTATAGTATTAGATGTCGATTTGTGTCCACTTGCTCAATTTCTCCTTTCAATTAAACAAAATGGCGAGTGATTGGAAATCTGCATGTAAAAAAACAAACGCCAGGTTTCTTTGTTTCTTTGTTCTGCCATCTAGCGAATAATATTAAAGTACTGTGGAACTCTCACCAGTTGATTGTATTGTATTGTATTTGAACACTTGTTATAGCGCCTCTACAAGATTTCCCATTCAGAGGCGCTCCCGACTACTGCGCGAACGCTGAATCGGAGTTTCACGCCGAAGCGCATGAGCAATTGCGAGTGAAGGACTTGCCCAGGGTCCCTTCGCGGCGACTTTGAGGTGGATTCGAACCCGCAACCCTCCAGCTGCAAGGCACCGAACATACCCCTAAACCACCGCGCCCCAGTTGTATTGTGATGTGTTGTATTGTGTGTTGTATTGTACTCCACGTTTATAATGCGACCGAGCCACCCGCAGTAAAGATCCGAGAAATTAATCTCTGATAAACCGACCCGACCGGGAAGCGAACCCGATAAATTGATAACAGTGACCGGCAGAGAGATTTAATGCAATTAACTCCGCGACTGTTTGTACTTTGACAATGCCAGTCCCAAGCCTGGATACAGGAGGAGGGCGACGCTAATGGTCTTTGTTACTACACAGTGGTCGTTAACTAGTAAACAAAGCAAGAAAAAACAGAGGTTTCGAACCATTTCTGCAGCTTCTAAATATTCAGGTTTAAATGAGTTGAGACAGGAGATCTCGAGGTACTTAATTCAGTAACAGGTCGATAGTCCGAAGATTCTGTAGTTCGATATTAATTCGACATAAAATAGTCGCATGAATCCAACTTCTACTTACACTGCAATATTTGTTCATCATTCTAACTTCCTTTGAAGCAGGAATCATTTTCATCAATCCGACATTCCAACTTCTACTTAGGCTAAGCAAGAATTCTGTTAATTAATCCAACTTCTACTCCAGCAAGAATTATTTTCATCCACCAAGCTACGACGGTTTTCTGACATATCAAACCTTCGGACTATCGAACCTGCGGACTATACTTAATCCTTGATTCTCGATGTCATCAATGAAAATTTCATTGATGACATCGAGAATCAAGGATTATTTAATGGTCTGAGTAACTAAATAGAGCGATATCAATGAATCTGAATAAAATGTAAGACTAAAAAACATTAATGAATTATTGTGTAATTAAGGCATAATCTCGAGACCTCCAAACACTGATGTTGAGAGCTGCTAATTAAATCAATTCTTTTACAGACTCTATGAAAAGAAGTTCCCTTGCCCTGCAATGAATTATATTTTCACTTAGGCCCTATAGGCGCCTACCTAGTTAGGCCTACTGGCACATAGCTGCATCGGTTAAAGCGTAGGCTGCGTCTCATGCTCCTCTGTGTAAGAGAGCGTGCGGATCGTTATTCACTTCCAGAGGTGGCTTATTTCAGAGATCGAAATCTCAGGCTAGCACCAGTATGGGAATTGTAAAAACAATAACTAAGGGGGTTGGACGTTGATTCATGTGTAGTTTGGGTGTGAAATGTAGACTTTACTTTGGGATTCTAGGAAGGACTGGGGGTTCGACCACACCCCCCCAGCCCACGACAATTCTCACCCTGGCTAGCATGGTCCATGGACGGGGACCTTAAATGGTGTGGCGCCCATTCAAACGCCAAGCGGTGGTGATCATCTCACCTGATCAATTCTTTGAAAAATGAGCAGGGTCGAGGTCAAATACGGGCGCCATGTAAAATCGAGTACATTTACAAATAGCCTACATTCTTATCATGAACAGTCTTTAATCAACGCTTCACTCGCTTCGACTGGTCTTCACGCCATTTAGGGCCTATAGTGGATGGGACACACACGTTGGCCAGCGGTGCATATCTTCTAAGTAAGTCATGATCGACGCACGAGGCATAGGCTACACCGGGTCTATGCTATTGCCTATTATAGGCCTAATCTACAATAATTATTGTCATTTACGGCGGCTATGTCAGCTGTGCATACAATAATGCTATAGTTCCATTTTTGCTTTATTCAAATATTATTATTGTACTTCTAATCATTATTGTTATTAGACCTAGACCTTAGTCCTTCCCGTGCAGGACTGCACATCGGGCAATGCGCCTCTGAGTAGGTTCCTTGAAGGGGCGCTATATAAATGCTCGGAATGAATGAATGCATGAATGCAGTGTTTCCACTCTTCCCTATTCTTCGCCACCTCGATAGCATCCTCCACCGTCATCTCCAGACACCTCAGATCTTCTCGAACAGTTCCCATCCAGTTCTTTCTTGGCCTTCCTCTGCCGCGCTTCCCATCCGGTGTCCAGTTGATCACTTGGCTGGCTCTTCTATCATTATTCATTCGGGCCACGTGTCCCATCTAGTTCAATCTTTTCTTTCTAATGAAGTTCTCTAGTTTATCCTGCTCTGTTCATTCCCTGATGGTTTTATTTGTGATCTTGTCTTTCCAGCAGATGTACAGATTATTATTCTTTGCCACCTGTGATGTGCTGCCTCCAGTTTTTTTCCTATTTGTAACCGTCATTGGCCACGGCTCTGCTCCATAGAGTATAGGGTACTCATCACTACGGGCTCATATAACCGGATCTTGATCTTCACGCTGCATTCATTGCTTTTCCAAATCCTCTCCAATCTCCCATTCCAAAAGCCGCATTTGCTTTCCCAATACGTATCCATAGTTCCTTGTCACAACTGCTGCTGTCTGCCGCCAATGTACTGCCAAGGTAGCAAAAGTCGTCTACCACATCAATTGGTTTGTTGTCGATCATGATCTTGTCCGCTTCTTGCCATTTCCCTATCATCATGATTTTGGTCTTCTCTGGATTTATTGTTATTACTATACATTTATTAAGCGCCATTATCTAATGACAAAGCATAAATCGATGGAGCTGAGCAATTGTGAGCGAACGACTCGCTCAAGGTCCCTACACAGTAATCGTCTTGGAGGAGAAGATTGGTACCCCCTAATCTGCGTGTTACAAGGAGAGTTTGATAAATAATCAGCTACCGTATCCCGTTGTGCCTGCCAGACTGAGTGTCGTTTCAACCAAACGAACCGGCCACCAGCTGTGCAACTTTAAGCTTCTTGATTCAGTTTAAAAGGCTTGATGCCCTGACGCAAAGACGCCCGCTGTCGATGGCTTTCATTGAAAGATTGTTGACGTATCTTTAATAGAATCCTTTGGAGCTGAAAGACGGCTGATATAATAGCGTGCTTTTTAAGGATAGCCTATACGTTGGCCGTTCACAGAGCATTGTAGGCTCTGTTTTCACAGCACATGCCCTTACCATCGCCTGTCTTGGCGCATGTTTAGTTTAGGGCGGAGATTACTCTAGATAGTCAACATATTCTGCCTAGCCGAGTTCAGCCTATTTGTTTTGAATGAGCACATGCAGTGAATAAAGTGTATCTTACTACATGGCTCTTGGGCGTTGACGATATCCGGGAATACGATTAGTGGTTAAACTGCTGGCCTGCCAATTCTCAGTCTTGTGACTGAAGTCCCAGCTTGGACATAGAGATGTTTCGCGATTTCTTCTCAACTTGCTAAATCAAGCGTCCCAATTACGTCACTTGGTTTCCCTGTAAAAATTCCCAGCGCCACTTTCCCTGTGGTCCTCGACTCACGGTGGTTTGTTTACACTCTTTGATGCGTGACGAATTCTATAATGAACCTGGACTTAAAGCATGTGCACATTTAGAGATGTTTCGCGATATCTTCTCAACTTGCGCCCACTAGCGAACCGTTGAGTTCCCGCAGACACAGCGCTAAACCGACGGTTTGTAGATATAGTGCATTGATATAAAATTCCAACATGAATTGTATACTGTTGTGTTGGAAGATGCGACGGCATGGGTGAGGCCTGTGTGAAGACTGGCCAGGCATTGGGTGAGGACTGGCCGAGCATTGGGTGAAGACTGGCCGGGCACTGGGTGAGGACTGGCCGGGCACTGGGTGAGGTCTGGTCGGAAATTGGGTGAGGACTGTTCGGAAATTTGGTGAGGACTGTTCGGAAATTGGCTGAGGACTGGTCGGAAATTGGGTGAGGACTGGTCGGAAATTGGGTGAGGACTGGTCGGAAATTGGGCGAGGACTGGTCGGAAATTGGGTGAGGACTGGTCGGAAATTGGGCGAGGAATGTTCGGAAATTGGGTGAGGACTGGTCGAAAATTGGGTGAGGACTGGTCGGAAATTGGGTGAGGACTGTTCGGAAATTGGGTGAGGACTGGTCGGAAATTGGGTGAGAACTGGTCGAAAATTGGGTGATGACTGGTCGAAAATTGGGTGAGGATTGGTCGGAAATTGGGTGAGGACCGGCCAGGAAGTGGGTGAGGACTGATCTAGCATTGGGTGAGGACTGGTCGGGGATTGGGTGAGGACTGGTCGGTATGAGAAACAAGAACCAGTTGCCAGAAGATCGCGAACTTCCTTGACTGCGCCGGGCTTTTGTTGTAATTGGATGCTCGAGAGTAAGATCATAGATCATAATTATTGGGGCTGAGACAAAAGAGCTTAATGGTGCTCATGAGCGCTGCGTCAATTCAAAGGGGTTGTCCATTGATACCGTATAAACGACAAGATCTTATTACCAGGAGACCAAAGAAGTGCGGAGGTATAGGAGCTAATGAACAGCTAAATATAGAAACGAGTAACGGTTGCATAAACACACAGAGTACAGCGTCACAATATCACAGCCGACTCCGTTGTTGACATAGGACTAATCCTTCTCACATTGTTCGGAACTACATTATCTCCACACAACAGGCGATTGTGACTCATTGTGCCAACCGCGCACCGAGCACAAAGCGCAAGTCGGAACGCAACAGATAGCAATACGAATATTGAATTGAACTGAATACGGTAACGGTTCAACGCACACTTAACATGTAACAACGCCCTGCACGTTGCTGAGGGCGGTGGCGCTCAAAGCAACGTATACGGTGTCCACTTTCAGAAACGACATGCAGTAGGGCAAAGAGACTCAAAGCGCTTACGGTTGAGGATAGTTTACGTCATACTACGATAGAAATGTTGCTGAGAAAAAGAGCTGAACTTTTTGGATTACTATTGAATCGCGGAGGAGTCATACTCGTAATATGCTTCCTAGGTAAACGTTCGTCTTACTTAGTATGACATTCTATGCGTTACTCTGCTAGGTTTTTGGTACCGCATATGAAGATGGCGGTTGCATAGATTGGCAGTCATCGTTGTCAACATCATCATCTTCATCGTCAACGTCATCGTCATCATTGTGGAACATTGTGTAGTCGATTGGCTAATGAGCTCGTCTGGCATGGGCTCAATCCTTCTCCTCTGAGAAGGTTACCATGTAGTGACCTTGAGCAAGTCCTTCACTCACAAATGCTCAACATCCTCAATTGCTGCTTCTTCATTAGGTAGTGGCGCTAAATAAATGCATAATAATAATTTAATTAATCATCATCGACATCATCGTCATCATCATCATCACCATCATCATCATCATCATCATCATCATCACCATCGTCATCAAGCATGTATCTAAGACCTTGAGATAGTGTCTTGTAAGAAACTCACCTGTGCGTTGCCTTGATGGTTTTAAACATTTCAAGCAAATTCAAGTAAGCTTAAATATTATTACAGTGCAAGAAAATAGTACAAAATGTTTCTGGTTTTTTTTTTGACAGGTGTCGCTCTTGATTACACGGCTGCCGGTAAATTCATCAGTTCCTTCTGTTCTACAATGGACCTTTTTTACTTGCTTTATTTTCCAATTTAATTTTAAAGAATCGTCAATGTAATAAGCGAACGACACATATGCAGTACAACCAATATAATAATAGGCCTTGATTATATTCTTATGCGGTTCGGCTGTGGCGTTGTCAGGAGAACACTGAGAACATATTAAATTTGGCAATTACGTTCATGGCCCGAAGGAACTAAGAGTAAATGGAATTTTACATATGAAACAAAAGAGAAGTATAGGCTAAACGTGAGATGGAAATGGAAAGGAAGTAAATATACATATACTTATAAACTTAAACTAAACCCTCCCCAAGTAAAAGAGATAGTACTGTTGAATTTCAAAGTCAATGGGAAGACACGCACGCATCATGTAGGTGTGGATGTATGTACTCATTCATGCATGTAGTACCATATACATGTGTATTGGTGTATGTATGCACGAATGTATGAAGGAAAGATAGAGTTTGAACTTGGGCCAAATATTGGCAGTCGATAACATTCCTAGGGTACAGCAACACGAGATGCACTATTGTTATAATGGCAGTTCTACATCTAGATTCAACCGAAAGACCCATAGGGCCTACCGAGGACCGCAGACTGCTTCTGACTGCGTGGCGGAATGTAATAAGAGAGAAAGCAGTGGTTGAAGGTAGGCTGGAGTGCTCTTTAAGAGGGTTTCATAGGTAGTTTAATGTTTATTCTGAATTCAACAGGAAGCCAATGCAGCTGACCGAGCAGAGTTGATGAGTTTGATTGAGAAGATGAACGCAGAACTACGCGAGCCAGAGAATCTAGGATGAGTTGAAACCTGCCGAATTAAGCTCTTTTGTATATACCTGCACCTGCAAAAAAGAGTTAGCATAATCGAGGCGAGAACAGACCAGCGAGCAGGCTGTGGTCTGTGACATTTCTTGGTAAAAACAGACCTTGCGTGAACATATAGCTCTGATACGACAGAACAAATATTTGAAAAGGTTTGTTATGTGGGTTTTGAATTTGAGATAAAATTAATGTTCAAAGTGACGCCATGTGTTTTGGTAGCGGATTAACGGCGCCGGTGTCCCGAAATATTCTACCCTCCCCCCTAAAGCATATCCCGGGTGGAATAAACCGTAGAGTATCCGAGGGGATAAACCATTTTATCCCCCATCGTCATACGCATCACGATAGCCTCGACGAAAATCCAGTCAAAATCACCAAAAACGAAGTAAAAAAGTGAAAAAATTGATTTCAGATCGACTTACACACTAAAGATCATCATCATCATCATCATCATCATCAGGGATCCATGGGCCGAAGGCCCGTAGGTGTCCAACGCTTGCATCGTATCCATGGGCCGAGGCCCGTTGGAGTCCAATGCTTGCATTGGATTTCATTCGTATTTTTTTCTTTACGAACGGAGTATCTGCACCCATCCGTTCGACCTTCGCACTTCTCCCTTAAAGAGAGTTCCAGGCTTAGGACTGGCTCTGATATCCACATGTGGTATCAAAGGCGGCGATGCCGCCCACGTTTGCCAGCTTTTTCAGGGTTCCTGCTGAGCCTGTCCACCTCGCGTAGCGCCCTAAGGTGGTGAGTCGGTCTTTAAGGGGGACACACTAAAGATACGCAGTTTTAAAATGTTATGTGTACAATAAATCCAAACAGTACGACTGAGTACACTTAGAAACCACCAAAAAATGCAAACTAAACCGAATACTCCATTTCGCTAAGGGGATATTCATGTATGAGGGATACTCTATTTCGTGACACCGGCAATGTTAACGCTGGAATGTGAAGGGAAAAAGAGAGCGCAGTCGTTGGCGTGAGCCAAACAATGTTTGCTTCAGACTTATCTGGGTTTATAACAAGACGGTTTAAGCAGAAATATGCATGAACTGAAGATTAATAATTTGCCGGACTTTTCCGTTGGTGATATAACAATGAAAAGCTGAGTATCATCAGCATACTGTTGTTACTGGACTCCAAAGTGATTGGCCATGCGACGGATTGGTTAGGTGAAGATCGTAAATTACAGGGCTCGAGAACAGAACCCTGAGGGACACCACCAGTGCAGAGTGAAGGATCCGATCGAGCAGTAGGCCTACTAATGCCCACTAGTTCAGATCGATTGCAGAGGTAAGAAGCTATCTCGCTTTAGAGACAACGAAGCATTCACTGTGTCTATAAAGTAGTAGCTGCTTGTCGATAGTGTCAAATGCAACACTAAGGTCAAGGCATACAGAGAGACATGTATATCTAGTATCAACAGATGAGATGTTGTCCATCGTGACTCTGAGGTAATTTAACCCTCGGGCTACCAAGGGGGAGGGGGTGGTTGCCACCCCCCTATGTTTTTTTCATCTCAAACTTTTTCCGTATGGAATAAAAATTTGACCTTTTAGGTAGCTGTAGGGGGTTCATTTACACACGTTTTGAGGTAAAATGTGAGATGATATCTCACACCGTTCAAAAGTTACACCCAATATACCTGAGGTACCAGGGGGGGTGGATACCACCCCCTAGATTTTCGACTATATCTTATCCGTCATTTAATATTAAGAGACACAAATAAAACCATTCTATAGAGGGAATGTGGGGCTACATTTCTATGGTCACTGAGTTGACCTGAGACAACCGGAAGTGCTCAAAATAAATAATAATACGCGTAATATGCGTGAAAATGGCTGAATGGAAGGACTCCTCCCTTTTTTTTTGTCTGTAGCGTATTCATTTGTCTTCCTGGAAGAGAAACAAAGATACCATTCGTTAGAGGGAATGAAGGGCTTCATTGGCATACCTACATCTTTGTCTTTTGAATACCGGCAGTGATCAAAATAAATAATAATACGCGTAATCTGTGTGAAAATGGCTGAATACAGCATTACAACGTAAACCGATATATATGTATGGATATATATGTATGGATGTACATTTATACTATATAAACATGTGTAGGGATGATTTTGTGTATCTTTTATACATAGATTAGTTTCAAAACACACATAATCTTATATTTGTTTATCCAAAAGTACAAAATGTACGCAATAATATACAATATTGCTAATTAATGGGTTCCGTTGTTAAAATTGATGTAATTTCGAGGTGCATTCACATAATGTACAACTAAATATACCATTCTGTGCAGAAATGAATGCTGAATCCATTGCTATATTACAAGTTATGATATCTAAAACCAAACACGAAATCCAGGGGGGTGTTAACCACCCCCCTTGGTAGTCCGTGTTACAAAAAAAGCTTGGTAGCCCTAGGGTTAAATATGTTATATAAACAGTAACATGCATACAAAACAAGCATACATAAGACCTACATGGAAACATTCATAGGCCTACGTATTTACTTTATATATTTTCTATTTATTTAGCCACATGTGCAAACTATAGGTGTGCCGATTACTGTGCAAATGACACGTACGGATGTTACGATTGTCTGCCCGGTCAAGGTCTGTCCAATCCATCGTCGCCTCCACCCCGCAAATGCTCTGGTAAGTATACAACGTAGTCTGCTTTATAAGTTAAAGCACTTCGCTAATATCTTAGACTCCTAAGGGCTTTACGAATTAGGTTCTATTATGCTTGGGTACCTCATGCGTCAGGCTACTTAAAGTTTGATAGATGTGTTCAGTTGATAATGGAAATGCATCATCATAATCTTTAATTCGTTATTATTATTAAGAACATGAAGTTTATTGTTACTATCATCATCATCATCATCATCATCATCATCATCATCATCATCATCATCATCATCATCATCATCATCATCATCATCATCATCATCATCATCACCATCATTTTTATTACAATTATCATGATTGTTATATTTCTTTTCTGCCTTCTCCATCATCAAAGTACATTGTATCTTCTGATCATCTTGATACATATACGCCCTATTCATGCATTATAAAATGTAGATTGTGGAAGCCAGTGCTCTCGCTGCATACAAGGAATGAATTGTACAAGATGCAATGCTGGTTATGGACCAGTTGATTCTTGGAACTGCTCCGGTAAGAGATCGTTCAACATGCATGCATCATTTAATTGTTAATGACCTAATCGGATCTGACCTAATGCCGTTGTCATAATTCACAATGGCACTTCGAGTGAAATCATTGGGGAAAAAATCGTAATTCGCTTAGAAGCCCGGTTGAAATCTAATATGTCAGAGAAATTAGAACATTAGGCTATGGTGGGTGAGCAGTTTGAAGCAGATGACTTGTTAAGTTTAGACTTGAGTGCCGTTAAGGAGCGGTCAGAACGCAGAAACTAGCATAGTGAATGTAAAGTTATGGATCGACCAGTCTTCTTGGTCTTGTTATCCGCCTCCTCACTTTTCCTCCTCCTCCTCCTCTTCCTCTTCCTCTTCCTCCTCCTGCTCCTCGTCTTCCTCCTTCTTTTTCTTGGACATTTTTGCCTTATCCATCTCTAAAGTACTACCTGATAACACCTGTTGAGAAGCACCATTTGATCCACTGAGAATGAAGTTGTACTCTTTCCTTTGCAGTGATTGTATTAAACTTGCTAATAGTAATTTTTATTTTTGCAGCATGCCTAACACATAACTGCGATTGGTGTCCAGTAACCATAGATATCTGCCAGCAATGCAAAGGAGGTTATGGATTGTATCCAAACAAAACTTGCGGAGGTAGATGAGATTGATGTATACGTATTTGCGTGTTTGCATGTTATTGTTATAGAAAATTTATATAGCGCCACTTCAGAGGATCTTTTCGATCGTAAATAATGTTGTTCGAGCGCTTACGGATATGATGAAAAGAAAGACCAAGATGCTCAAGTCGGAGGTTGACAGGCAGCTTATTCCAAAACAATAGGCCGACAACAAATTAACTTCTATGCTGGGCCGCGGCAGTTCTAGTAGGTGGGACAACCAGGTCATTGTGCACAACTGAGCGAAGAAATATATGGCTAAGGATATGGTAAGGTCGGGCACGGCCTTCAAGACACTGGACCTGTTACCGTATTGCTATCTGTTACGCATCGTAATCCTATCGTAAACTCAATATTTCTAGAGGACTACTCTAAACCTAAGTACAGAGCACCAGCTTCTTCACGAGCGCTGCGTCCTATCAGAGTGGTTGTCCCGAGATCGATGTCCAGTGAAGGTCCGAGTCGAGTCCGGTTTCCAGCTTTCCTGTTAATATTGTCTTATGGTATTACTACAGAAATCCAATTTCGATTTGTGATAAATGAACAGAATTAATTGTGATTAAATAATTAAAGATTCATGTTGAATTAATTATTTTGTTTGACTAAAACATTGTATTGACGTTGTGATCATTTTATTAGTGATCTGTTTCAATCAATTAATTGGCTTAAGATTTAACATGTGTGCGTATCATGAACACATTTTGGTGCCGAGCGCCAAGCTGCATAAGGTGTCAGAGACCGGTTTCTTCAAAAGATCTGTCTGTTAACCTGTTGGACTTAGCCTGTTCTACGCATTGCGCTGTCGGATGTGAATCAACTGGTGCCGGAAAGTGTGATGAATGTGATTATGGTAATGGATTGACGGCAATTGGTTCGTGTGATGGTATGTTGTAGTTTTCTGCTTCCATGTAATCAGTGTTACTATAGAGTTTCTATAATTACATGTATAATAACCATAGACACTGGAAAGATGCACGCATATTGCAATTTTAGAACAATAATTATAATTTCACGTTTTGGCATTAGGCATAGTATTTTTTTAGAACATTCTCTAAAGTTTGATTTTCGAATATTAGGCTATCTCTATTTCCATTAGAAAATGTTGCGAATATTTTGCTTATATAAAATTAGATTTTCTCATTTTCCAAAAATGCTTGTCCAGAAAGTAAAGTTAGATCCTTAGAGATTCGCATACGATTTAAACTTTGGCAGGATAGCTTCAGGAACTTCTTATTGACAACATAATGACCGTCATTTTAAAGAGAATTTATTTGACATAATGATTGTAACAAGGTTTATAAGAAAATGGTTATTTACTTTCAACATAGATTAAACCACGATATGTAAGACATTTATTAAGAAAATGGATGTTTCCTGTGTAGCTTGTTCTGTGCACTGCTCGGGTGGATGCGATGCCACAGCGGCTGGTAAATGCGACCAATGCGACCCAGGATATGGATTCACTGTCAACGGATCTTGCGAACGTATGCATTGTTCCTTTTCTGGATTTAAAAGGATCTAATTAACAATAAATTTCTAGAGATGTTATTTTCTACATACTGCTGCAAGTGCTGAGGTCCTCATGTAACATGTGGTATGTTGGGACACCTGCAGGTCTGTACCAATAAGCTCACCCTGCGCACATCCGTTTCGCACAAAACCCTTGGTCTGTGTCGTACATAATTTCAACTGAGGAGTGTTTGTTGTCTGTTGTTGTCCATCCTGCAAATGTGTCCAAGAAATTGACTCTATTTCCGTTACTTGCTGCACTGCTTTTCGGATGCAGCACACTGATTTGTCTAAGCATCTTAGCGTAGGCGATCCTTTGCTAGCACGTGATGCCAAAGATCTTTCTGTAGCATCTCATTTGAAATGTAAGCGATCTGTCACACATAAGCATTCCTATGCACACGTGCTTAATATTTATGTATTTTTGCATACATACACACATGTAGATTGTGATGATGATGGTGATGATGATGATGATGATGATGATGATGATGATGATGATGATGATGATGATGATGATGATGATGATGATGATGATGATGATGATGATGATGATGATGATGAAGACGACGATGATGATGATGATGATGACGACGACGATGACGATGACGATGACGATGACGATGATGATGATGATGATGATGATGATTATGACGATGATGACGATGATGACGATGATGATGAGTTCTCTGCCCGAAGGCTTTTATGACACTCGGGATGAGATGAGTGAGGTGGTTTCCCGTTGCCTTCCTCGCAGACAACTGTGGGTGAGCAACTTGTCCAAGGTCGCTGCGCAGTGGATTGAGGTAGATTCGAGCCTGCAACCCTCCAGTTACAAAGCACAAAGCATACCGCTACAACACCGCATCCCACACATACATACGTAACATAGGCCTATTATAGGTCTATAATTCATTAAAACACAATGCAGTACATTACACTGCATGTAATATAAGCGTGTATTCTTCTAAGGCTCTTTATGTCAGTCCCTGAAGACCACCTTGCTTTAACTATCTTGTCGTATTTATGATACTTAACCATTTTACTAAGGCTTGTGGGTTCTGCATTGCAGTCTGTTCTCCGAACTGTTCGGCCGGGTGTAACGTGAGCGGCCAGTGTATAAGGTGTGACCCTGGATTTGGATTTACGAACAACAGATCTTGTGCCGGTAGGTCTACGTTAAACTTTGGTTGTTTTCATAAAACGTTGATCTTTCAAAGTGTCATAATTATATTCTTTCTTTCTTTCTCCTCCGTCAAGTATTCGCTGACGATGAGGCTCTAACAAAACTTCTCCATTTCGGTCGGTCTCTTGAGAGTTCTATTGCCCTTCTTAAGTCCCATCCTCTGTCTTCTATGACCTCCAGTACGTTATCTATCCATCTTTTCTTCTGACGTCCTCTGCTCCTCGTTCCCTCCACCTCTCCGTGCAGCGCCTTTGCCGGCATTCTTCCGTTATTTTGTTAGAGTTTCTTGGTCTCTTGCCAGGCGGTGACCAGTCCTCTCCTGGTAGGGTAAGGAGATCGTTGGGCCATTCTGGCCTCTTCCGGTCTGAGGTGTCCTTCCAACACCTGCCTCCTGCGTTGGCCAGCTGTTTCAGGGTTCCTGGTGAGCCTTCCCACCTCGCGAAACGCCCAAGGTGGTTCTTCGACCAAGGTCTTCACCACTGATGGTATAGCCCCACCAGGCTATCCCCTACTTGGCTGTTCACCCTCTCACCACGGTGAGGTGCAGGTAGGGCTTTGAATTATATAGTACATTATAGCATTTTATTAGGCTGTACTGCATTTATTAAGCACAATAACCTAATGAAAAATCATCAAACCTCTCAACCCTCCTACATTCTCCAGCTATTCAACATCCATCCACCCTGTTCTACTCGCTCATCATCATTTTCTTTCTCTATCTCGGCCTCCAGTCTCCTCCTCTCTGAAATTTTGAAACCGCTCCTTAGTCTATTCTGCACCAGCTCTTTGAAACGGACTCCCATAAAGACCTCAGCCAGTGTGCTCATCCTCATATATCCCCTTTAATATAAGACGAACTCAGATTGAATTTTTTGAATAAAATATAAAAATATACTCAATAATAATTGCACCTATATTATTATTAATATTATTATTATTATTATTATTACTATTATTATTATTATTATTATTATTATTATTATTATTATTATTATTATTATTATTATTATTATTATTATTATTATCATTATTACTATTTGTTATTATTTTTAGGCCTATTTGTCATCATCATCAAAAGCATCATTATTACATCATTATTTCATAGAAAATATATGTTCCTTTTATAAAATACAGCTTGCTCTCAAAACTGCACTGTGGGTTGTAACGTTACCGGAGCTACAAAATGTGACCGTTGTGATCCTGGTTTTGGATATACAGCAACCAATTCATGTGCACGTAAGCGACAGATTTTCATCATCATCATCATCATCATCATCATCATCATCATCATCATCATCATCATCATCATCATCAGTTCTGTACTGCACTGTAGTGCCGAATTTATGTAGCATCTCTTGAAGATGTTGGCTTTAATAACAATAATAATAATAATATAATATCTTTTCTTTAATTAAGCGCCTGACAAACGCACTGCGCTGTAGGGCCTACATTTACATGTTATGCAATTGAAACAATCTTAGCTACTAACAGAACAGACAGCCTGCAATACACAGACTGAACCACTTCTGAATCATCTGAAACCCTTGTTGTGTTATGTTATGTTATTTTATGTTAACTACTCAGAGTGTCTCCCTGCAGATGGGCTTCGATTTTGGCGATAGCCGGATTTTATATTGTTCTTTAGCCAACAAAGTAAGAGAAGAAAACAAGGTTAAGTTTTAAAAATGTACCTTAAACTTATAATTTTTTTCCAAATAAATTGACGAACATTGATAAAAGATTGTTTAGAGTCTTAATTGTTGTCTTTGTAGCTTGTTCTGCGAACTGTTCGACTGGATGTAATGCAACAGGGGCTGGTAAATGCGATAAGTGCGACCCAGGATACGGATTCAATGCCAACGGTTCTTGCGGACGTATGTAGGCCTGTTGCTCTTTTATTGGTATTTAAAGGATTTAATTAACAATAAATAAACAGGTGTTGTTTTCTACATACCGTTGGTAGTTCTGATGGTCTGATATTGTGCACCTTTAACATGTGCTTGGGTTGATAAGAAATGTCCGTCACTTTTCAAGATAATAAATTTGACAAAATGTTGTGTTTGCCACAAGATTTGTGAGATAAGGAATAATACTATTAAGATAGGCCTACTCTGATGACAAACTTATCTACGACATTAAGTAACTGGATGTTCTCTTTGTAGCTTGTTCTGCGAACTGTTCGGCTGGATGTAATACAACAGGGGCTGGGAAATGTAATCAGTGCGACCCAGGATACGGATTCACTGTCAACGGATCTTGCGGACGTACGTATTGCTCGTTTATCGGAATTTAGCGGATTTAATTAGCAATAAGTAGGCTAACTGCAGTGTTACCTTTTAACTTACATATATATAATAAATACTAGCGTGCAATATCCTTACGTGTTTGCGTACATTCACACATACACATATGTGATTGAGTGCAATACAATGCAATGCAATACAGTACAATACAATAAAATACATAGTACGGAAGCTCGTTATCTTCCTAGGCTCTTTTCTTCAGTATCTGAGTAACACTTTGTTTCAATTGTAATCATTTCTAGTTGAATGGCTTGAAATAGTGCTAAGTAAATTCTGGTTACGATACTTGACTTTCACTAAGAACTGTAGGATCTGTATTGCAGTCTGTTCTCCGAATTGTTCTGCCGGGTGTAACGTGAGCGGCCAGTGTGCAAAGTGCGACTTGGGATTCGGATTGACGATGGGCAACTCCTGTGCGGGTAAGATCATAATGTTCAATTTTGTTTAGTCTTCAGAAGACGTTGATCTTACTAGATTAGAGTCCTAACATATCATATGTTTAGTCTAGGCTAGACTTGACTAGACCAGTTTAGGATAAGACTGAGTATTGGATTTTGAGTCAGGTTTTGACGTTTGGCAGACGTTAATTTCTTTCAGTCTGGCTATCTTTCTCTCTATTCCCTGTCTCTGCCTCTGTCTTTGTCTCTGTCTCTGTCTTGGTCTCTAGTCTCTGTTTCTGTATCTGCCTCTGTCTGTCTGTCTGTGTGTGTCTGTGTGTCTGTCTCCCTCTCAGACTGAACTAGGCTGGATTGGACGGAACTGTGACTAGACTTTAGACTAGTTTATATAAAACAAAATACGACGAACTTTTGTCTTAATGCATGTATACATACTTACATACACGCATACATAGGCCTACATGCGTACATAAATACATGCATACATACATACATGCATACATACATACATGCATATATACATGCGTGCATACGTACACAAATTCGAGTCTCAGTGAGACCAAATCATATTCTTCGGAGCAGAAGAAATCATGTCGGTTCAGATCGGATTAGATTTTAATTAGGCCTACGTGCTTTGCAGCCTGTTCTCCCAACTGTTCCGCTGGATGTAACATCACTGGGGCTGGGAAATGCGATCAGTGCGACCCAGGAACTGTGAGGCTTCCAAATGCTTCATGTGCAGGTATGATCGACTTCTCCGTTCTTCCTAAGATCTTATTAAGAAGATGCACTTTAATTGCTTTTAATATAATTGTAATAAGTACTCGACCAGACGTTTTGTTTTTAACGTTTTCTTAGACTCTTTTCAGCTGTTTGATGGCCACGTTGTTGAGCGCTTCTGGTATACTCTTAATTGGCGCTTTATAAATGTCTTGTTACATTACATTACATTACAACGTCTGGTAATAAATAAGAATTCTTTTCTTATCTCGCTTTCACATTGTTAAGCAATCTTATCTGTGTCAATTTGTTTGGATAACAACGACAAACTAATTCTTTATTTCAGCCTGTTCTTCTAACTGTAACTCCACAATAGGATGCAACATTTCTGGAGCTGGTTTGTGCGACCAGTGCAGCATTGGATATGGATTTGTTAATGTAGCAACCAACAAATCATGCGGACGTACGTCGGCTTCTTTTTCTTTTAATATATTAAGCAAGTTAAGGCTAGGATAGGCTGTAGCCTATAAGGTAGGGTGAGGATATGTAGGGTAAGGCTAAGAGAAAGGTATTAATACAATACAACTGTTTGTCATTGTTTATTCAAGTATATTTGCTTTGTTCACTGAATACCTGATGTTTTGGTATACCAAGTTAGGATATTGCTATTGATGTTTACTCACGAAATTGTTATTTATGATTTACTCCATTGGTTGCAGTATACGATTGAAATTGGGCGACCCCTGTTAGCGGAACGGTTCGTTCTTTCGGGGTTTCCCATTGTTCACTGCATGTTTATTTCTGTTTATGTTGTCTGTGATTACGTGATTATGTTTTCTTCGGTGAGCAATAAAGCATTTATTGATACTGATTGATATTGGATATTGCCCTCCTTCCGAAGTGCACTTGACCATACAACAGAATATCGATGTCCATTGATGGCGCTGAGTAAGAACTTGCTGACTGTTACTGCACAGGATCCACTTAGTGGAGGCTCGAACCCATACACTGCGCCCCAGGTAGTATAAGGTAAGGCAAAGAACAGCAAGGGAAAACAGGAAAGATAATGGAAAGGTAAGGTAAGCATAAGTAAAGTTAATTAGGATAAATAAAAGGAAGCTGATAAAAAAAATAATGAAATGTAAGGTCAGGTCTGTTTGGCCGTGGCTGGGCTGGGAGCGCCTCTGAGTAGGTTTCTTTGAAGAGGCGCTATATAAATATCCGGAATGAATGAATGAATGAAGGTGAATTTCTCTCTAGCACGGTTCGCACTCTGGAACAAAAAGGTGGTGCAAATCTCACTGGTCATGGAGAGATTTTGATGTTTTGATGTTTATTTGAATTTATATTGCTCATGCTTGTTCACCAGAGTTCTTTATGGCGGCTGGTTATAAAGAATATACTTAGGATCTCACCCCGACAAATTTGATAATTATTGCAATACAGGAAAATAGTAGTAGTTTCAGTTTAACGACACTGTTATTGCAAAGATCATTAGCGTCGCCCTCCTCCTTTATCCAGGCTTGGGACTGGCACTGACAGAAAACGATCAGTGGCGGAGTTGCAATACAGGAGAACGTCTATGCTTATAGATTTATACTAACCCAGATTACATCGCTTAAACTCATTGTGCCTACCAGGATCCTGTTGACAAAACCTAGCTCTCAGTGTATGCGTTCGTTGTAGCCTGTTCTCTGTACTGTACCTATGGATGTAACATCACCGGAGCCGGTAAATGCGATAAGTGCAATCCAGGTTACGAGACCTCGGCGACTGGTTCGTGCACGCGTAAGTACACCACTGTTTTCAATATAAATTGATTCAAACAACGCATTACAATTAATTATAATAAAAATCGTAATCATAAGCTCCTAATTTTCTACAGCGCGAGTTAAATAGGGACAAGGCGGTTTGCATTTTATAACGGGGCCTTGTATCGACACCGTCAATTGACATTGACAATTGTTTAGTGTTCATCAAATCATGCCAGATGACAAACCGTATCGTTGTTTACAGTAAAGGTGGCAAATAAAAAAAGAGATTTAGCTAAAGACTCTTGTTTTGGGAGGGTTTGAGCGTAGCATCTACGTGTATTTTAAAATCTTTGGTCTAACATTTGCGTATGAACATTTAATCACGCTGCCTTTGTAATCATGACGCTGCGTTTGTCATGCCATTGTAGTAATCACTACCGTCAAGCCAACGACAACCGTCACTCCCACAACAACCGTCAACCCCAATAAGCTTTCATCGGTCATCGTGTCCATGAAGACCGGCACTCCAAACACCGCTACCATAAATCCCAACAACACGAATAATAATAACAATAACCCTACTGATAATCCGCTGTGGAATTCAAACATCTCCACGCCGTCAGTTCCAGGACCAAATCCAAACCTAGGCTCAACCACCTCTCCATCTGTTGACATTGGCACTGGCTCCGGTGCGTCGACAACGCCAGCAGGAGGAGGAGGAGAAGGAGGCACATCTACCACCAGTGGAGGTAGGACATCGTTGTACAGTAAACCCTGTCGATAGTCTACACTAGTGTAGTTAGTAGTGCATGTATGTATGTATGTATGTATGTATGTATGTATGTATGTATGTATGTATGTATGTATGTATGTATGTATGTATGTATGTAGAGCTTGTTGTTATAGCGCCCCTTCAGATTTCTACTCAGAGGCGCTCCCGACTAAAGCGCGGACACTGAATCGGAGTTTCACGCAGAAGCGCATGAGCAATTTCGAGTGAAGGACTAGCATGCGATTGGTGTGTACGGTGTTGTTTGAAGGTGACCATTAATTGATATAACTTATTTGTCGTAAGAAAGTGGCATCGACTGGTTAGTTATTGTTTTACGACACTGTGGCTTAACAGAGCTTATTACCGTCGCCCTCCTCCTTTATCCTGGCATGGGTCTGGCACTACCAGAGTACATGCAGTGACAGAGTTACTGTATAAAAAACGAAGGAGGAATGCATTGGGTAGGATTGAGTTGGACTGAAATGGATTAAACACAACTCAACTGGATTAAACGAGTTCAGAGAAGAGTAGTTATAATTGGAATGTGGATAAGAGTAATCAGATTCTTGTTTAACTGGATTAGAGCTCGTTATGTATTGAAGTGGTTTGTACAAGGATTGATAATTGTTTTTAATTAGTAACTTCATGTATGTACAGTATGTATGTATGTATGTACGTACAGTATGTATGTATGTATGATGTATGTATGCATGCATTTGATGTATGTGTGTGTATGTATATGTATGTATGTATATATGTATGTATGATTGTCATGCATTTGTGCATGTATGTAATATTTATACATGTATGTAGGCTCTACGTATGTACGAATGTATGTAGGTATGCACTGCATACATACATACATGTATGCACATATTTACATACATTTACATCTATATTTCATATGTTGTATGTCATATAACGCAATGTAATTAGTAACTTCTGTGTCGCTGGTGTCTATTGCACAAGGCATAGACCAATAATGCACCAAAATCTAATCGTTATCAGGTCAATGTCTAGACGATCAGTGACACTGAGACAGAGACAGCATGTTGTGAATAAACAGTTCGAAAGAGGTATTATATTCAGTTGAGAGGGAAATTACTTAACTTAAGCACGTGAGCATAACTGACCGATACAGGAAGAGAGTTTCAAAATCTAGATCCAGCAACTGGAATATAAAGTAAGAGTTGATTAGATTGTAGTTGATTCGAGCTGATGATATTGTAGTTCACTAAAATTATAGTCATCAGAGTTGACGAGACAGAAGTTGATTTCGATTAAGCTGATTAGGCGAGAGTTTTAGACTGTCAATCGAGAGGTCGAAGTTCAAATCCAGAGAAGAAATTTGGTTCGAAATTGCTGCTCCATCTGCGCCCCTACCCGACTCATCTATAACGAGTACACTGGCCGTACACCATCGATGGGAAGATGAGACGGCGAGGGAGAGGACTGGTCACCCGTCCTCATATGCCGAGGGTAAGAAAATGAATAGATAACATAATATGTCAGGTCAGATTACAATGTGAATGCAATTGCTTTGTGAATTCCTTTGTCTTCGAGGTGACAAAGAGGAGCGTGACAAGGTGATCTTGACTCTGCTTCTGCTCATCTGCGGGGGGATCATCATCACCTTCATAGTGACGCTCTGCTGGTGTCTCCGCTTCTTCCTTGGCAGAAAACGCCGTATCGTCCGGTGGATCAAGAAGGAAGATCTGAAAACGCAATGTAAGCCTATTAATCACATACAACACACACACACATAATGTCTATATCAAATCAATCAATCAATCAAAACTCTTTTATTGAAGCCAAATAAAAACACGTAACATTTCAACATAAAATATCAGGTTTGGCCACAAGAGGAGTCCCAACAGGGATCAAGATCCCGCTAACTAGGGACACCTAGAACAACATTTCAGAAATCTGAATTAGCCAAATCCTTGATAAACAGTGCAACGTCAAGTTTCGTACAGCAAGGCAAATAGTATAGTACATATTACAGAGTAAATGATTATGATGTATATATTATGTATATATTATGTATTAGATAGTGGAAGACCGACACACGAATGCGAGTTTTGCAAAAAATATTTACACACACCTATAACCTACAGAAGCACATGAGATTCCACACTGGAATTGCGTTTGTGTCAACGAGTTTGTGAAATAAAGGAATAGTAGTAGTAGTAGTATGTATGTATATACACACACAAATACACATAATATTTATTTTGTGTAGTTGATATGCATTAGTAAAGTGCTTATAATGTGCCCATCTTACCTTGTCTGAGCTTACCTTGCATGCCTTACCTGACCCCAACCCTAACCCTTATTTTATAGCGTCTACTATTGTTTCGGATTTTAACTCTTAACCTTGTCAACCCTCATATATCTTGCCTATGCTTAACTTATCTTACTTATCTTGCATTACCTTACTTTAATATTACTTGACCCAGCCTTATCCTTTCCCTGCCTTACTTCATGTTACCTTTACTCAGCCTTTCTTTCCTTGCGTTACTTTACCTGACTTCACATACCATTAACCTGCCTCATCCTAATCCTTACCCATCTTTACCTCACCTTACCTAACCTTGCCTTAACTTATCTTACCCTGCTTTACCTTACTTCACTTGACCTCATTATAAATAATATGAACCACACTGTAATACATGTGTGCATCTGATCATATTGCCTATTGCCACACAGTCGTGCGTGCTCACGCTCACTATTTTTAACGTAAACACATAAATTCTGAGTGGAGTTTCTAATGCACTCCCTTGTTCGTGTAACTTCTTTTAATGCATCTAAATTGTCTACCTTTGCAGTGGAGCGTGAAGCACGTCCATAAATTAGTAACTTTGCTATTATACATGTACCTGCGCTAGGCAGAATGTTCTTTGCACAGCGCAGTCGGTATTGAAAGGCCGAAAGGATACTCCCTTATCTAACAATGCATTCCTCGCGTTGAATAGGATGGCCTCTAACAGTTAGCTTTACAAAGCAGTCAACCCAAAAGAGACTAGGGCCTACAGTTTTGCCCCTATAATGGCCTGCACATACAAAAATACTCGAAGCACAGCCAGGTTAGGTAGTCGTTTTATTGTACGCCCATTTCCTCATATATTTACCCTTTACAGAAGCCCTCACGCATCGTTTCAAACTACAATTGACAGTGTAGGCCTACTTCCTTAACCCTCAGAGGCTAACCTGGGGTGAATTTTTCACCCCACTGTCAGTATTTGCGCTGAATTTTTTTGCAGCTTTGGAGTTATGCCTTGCGCCTTTGTGTATCTGTTCATAGATGACTTTTGCTTAATTCCATATATTTTGTCTTACTTATTTTGGATGAATGATCACGTGACTGACGTCATACCGTGGCCATTTTATTGGTTATTTGTGTGAAAGATGTCTCGACGGTTATCTGCTGCTAAGCGTTACTTGTGTGTAGATGACTGTAGACTCGATGATTGTGCTGATAGTTGACTTTAGTTAGGTTCCTAGTTTAGCAGTTTTATGTTGAACTTGGTACAATTACCATTGTTGATCGAACATGGTTTAATTTTATATCAGATGCCTCAAATAGTGAGGGGTGAAAAATTCACCCCAGGTTATCCAATGTGTGATTTTTATAGGTTAGCCTCTGAGGGTTAAACGTTCGGCTCCGCCCCTCATAGGGGTTTTAGTCTGAAATAGTCTGATATAGTCTGAAAGAGATTTACTGTTTCAAACTATTTCTCACTGAAGATACTTCTTCACGACCTACATTTAACGTCTACACTGTTTTAGACTTACTCCCTTTGAAGAAACAATTGCTCCTGTAGAATTTTCTCATGCCCCAGGGTCTTTCCCCTTTCCCACCGGTTCAGATTGTCACCCACTGACTGTCTCCCAATACATTCCCCATGAACCCTTACAAGCATCTGAAAACTGTTCTTTATCGACGGAATTGAGCTGGGGGCGCCTCTTAGTAGGTCATATTCCATATACATTTCCATGTCCATAGGTCCTTCTTACCACTGGTTCAGACTATCTGCAAATGCATAAACAATCAATACATACATGTATTAATATAAATGTATGAGTGTAAATGAATGCATAAATGTATAAATAAAATGCTTCCCGCTGAAGATATATTTCCCCATACATTTAGTTCCTGTACGAGTTCATAGCTTCATGTAAAGTCACATTACAGATGCATTTCACCTATACATTCAGTTGCTGCCCATGGATCTTTCATTCTGGCTCAGAGTGTATCTCACATTTCCCCATGCATTTAGCACCTATAGCGACAAGTCTTCGATCCACTGCAGCTGGCAATAGCATTCTAGCAATAATATAGTAATAGCATCATTTCAGCAATATAACAATGCATTACAGAACAGATTATTTTTCCTTGTTTTCAGCAATATAACAATGCATCACTGAACAGATTATTTTTCCTTGTTCTTGTAGAATGATCAGGATAATATCACAAACCGGGAATTGCAAGGACAACATTCGACTATTATAATGGCATTCAGATTGCTTTACAAACTGTCTAGTAGCCTTTAACATTTTTTAAACTAACAGGATATGAAAACAGTTTTATTCGTCGTAAAAATCATCAAAAATCATAAGAATCGTTGTCATCATCATCAGAGCAATAAATCGTAATGTCGTCAAACACAATTGCATCAAGATTGTCGGAGCTCAACCATGATATCAAGAGAGACATGTATCGATTTGTATGTATTAATCTGTATATTTAAATGAACCCTGTGAACCCTCTCAAAGTAGGCCTTCTTCAATTGTTTCTTTTAAAGATCTTATAAACCAGTTCTTAAACTGTCTTTAGCAATGTTTCTAAATATGTTATAAAATGCTTCCTGTTAGTATTGCTAACAATGCTTTAATAAATATGGTAAAACTGTTCTTTAACTATTTCTAACAATCCTTTAAAGACCTTGTGAGCCTTTTCTTAAAGTAGGCCTATTTCTAACAATACTTTTAAAACTGCTTTTAAAGTCATTAAAATTCTTCTCAAATTACTTTTAAAGATCTTGAAACATTGCACTGAATGACTATAATTACTGAAGAACTATAACGCTAAGTTTCAAATTTTACGCATTTCACCTTGTAAACTGCTCAGAATGTCAAAGCATGTTAATCTGAACTCTAGACTAGAATATTCATACGTTTAAATATTTAAAAAGAATTAACATTACAGGATCATTTGCGTTATTTGCTTACAATCTTATACATTTTCTGCAATTTGCCAACTGTTATTATTTGACTCTTTATTTGATGTTTATAAAAATGGTGTAAAAAAGTTTGAGTTTTCCGTTAAGGTACTCTTTTTGAACTTAAGATTTTGGTCTGGGTCTGGCGGTGCCAGTTGAGCAATGCCCTCTGGCTTTTTACGGGAGGTCAGGTTTTACTGGTAGGCCTTTAACTGTTTTAGAGACTTTTGCTTTAAATGTAGTACTAATCTGCAGATTTTAAATGGATTATGTGCTCACTAAGAAGCCAGCTCAATGAATAGATCTTTCAGACGTAAACGATGCAACAAATCCAGCTGAGCTGCTAGAAACAGATCGCTAATTTAAGGATCTTGAGCCAGGATCTTGAGCCTGCGACGGAAAAGGACCACGAACCCTGAAGGCCACACTAACAGTCAAAGCATTTAGGCCCTATTTAGCAATTTAACGACGAGCTGCATTGGTTTCCCAGTCACGTTTAGCACACGCTTGTCGTTAAATGTTAGCAAGGTAGGGTACCGTAAAGTAAAGCAAGGTAAGGTAGACAATGTTAGGTACCATAAGGTGAGTTCAATCAATCAATCAATTTCGTTTATTCACAACACCTGTGGCAGTGACAGTTAAGGTAGGGTAAGAACAAGGCAATCAGTAAGCTCAGATAAGTAATTTTTGAAGCCAGGTTCCACAGACAACGACTGTGTTTCGATCATTTTCTGTTACTTTAGGCTAAGCATCGTTTTTATGACACAGTGTCGTTAAACAGTAACAAGCCACCTCTCACTTTCTCCTCCGACTCGCCGTTGCACAATCATCGCGGTACCTTTGATCCACATCGATCCCTCTCTAATTAGGCAAATATGTCATCGCTGTTTGGATGGTGTTATGCACAAGTGGACCAACCCCAAAATTCACTATTGTCCAGAAAACGATTTTTTTTAAAATTCTCTCTCAATTATAAATGAAAAATTTTACTTTTAATTATGCAAGTGCAAAAATGTACGTTTGATATTAGGATGATATTGTATTCAGCAATTTGCAAATGAAATTTCATTTGGAAAAATAAATGTTGGTTGGTCCATTTGAATCCTAGAAATTTGTGGTTGGTCCATATGAATTTTAACATATAATTGTGGGTTGGTCCATTTGAATCCTAAAAAATTGTGAGTAACTTGTCCATTAAATGTTTATTAGACGTGGAAAATTACTTTTACTGACAATTAGGCCTATTTGAGTATCACATAATCACCAGGCTTTTTTGGCATATTAGTCACACGGTTTACTTAACGCGTAATTTAATTAAAACCATGGAAATAATAGAGTCCATAACGCAGTGTCTATTTTTGACACGCCGCTATGAGCCCTGTTATTTTCATGGGTTAACAGAGACGATGTCAATGAAGGCAAAAGGATATTAGGCGTAAAGACTTAACGTTTCTGAAATTCTTTGATCAAACTCTAATGTTTAACTCAAACTAATGTTTGCATGAACCACTTTTGTGACAATAATCACTGTATTAAGTTGGAAACATACAATGTTAGGGAACATACCTTTTAAAAAGTAGGCCTATCTTATAAATTCCTCATAATGCAATCTTATCGGATCATTCACAAACAATTCGATAGGTATATTATTCATATAACTCAGAAACTTATTTTTTTTTCACTTCCCCGTGTGCATTTTTACTTAGCGCTTTTCCAATTGAAAATTATCTGCCAGTCCTTGGACCATCTGAACATTCTTCTTAGGTCTTCTTGCAGTAACTCCACTGTGAGATACTTGTTTGGTCCAGTAGCGTTCGTACGACTTCGTCTGCGCAAATGGACCAAGCCGCGTTCTGTGGCTTGGTCCCTGTTATGCACAACTGGACCAAGCCACGATTCTGTGGCTTGGTCCACTTGTGCATAAAAGAGTCGCAGGTTGGTCCAATAGTTTTTCGCTATTTATTAAACATTCTGACGGGCTAGAACGTTGATCTAAGTGTCAAAAGATGCAGAAAATTATTCTGAATTTAATGGAAAAATAAAAATAAATTGTGAAATTTTGAGGGTTGGTCCACTTGTGCATAACACCATCCGTTTGATTCTCCAGATAGAACTACTTTCACGGTGGATTCAATCATCTCCATCTGGCGAAAAGCTGAGACAAGGGACGGTAATTACAGTAACTATAATGCAACATAAGGGTCTGGGATTGTTGTTGGGTATGTGGAATTGTGCATGGACGATCACCTACACTTCTATACAACTAGGCTACCAACTTTTCATCTGTCAGCCACTACCCTACCTGTGGCAGTGCCAGTCCAAAGCTTCAAGAAAGAAGGATGGCGACTCTACTAATCCTTCTATGACACTGTGTCGTTAAACAGCAACTAACCGTCTCTCACTTCAAACTCTGACTACTCGCCTGTGGGCAATCCTGGCGTTACCTCTATCCTTTCCCAATGCATATTCTTCCACCGCATTCAACTCATTCTGTGACTTTAAAACTGCTTCCATTTTCACTAACTCAATTGTCCACACCAAACTTGATTACTGCAATCCCTTTCTTCTCGACCTCGATTCCACGCAACGCAAGAGTTTAAAAACTCATCCAAAGTTCACTCGTCCGAGCTGTCACCAGGACACCAAATTCAATCATCATATCAATCCTGTTCTTTACTCACTTCACTGGCTTAAGATAGTTGAGCGCATCCAGTGCCAGCTTTCCGTAACAGCCAGAACATCGAGATGTCTCACGCGTCGTGTAAAGTGTGGACTTCGTAGCAAAATTTGTCCGAGAGAGAATATGCATTCAATATAGCCAGATGAAACCTCACTCGCTTGTGTTTAAAAAGGTCATTTGCCAGGGTTTATAGGTCAATACAGCAAAAAAAACTGTAAGATAATACTCCAAGCAGGTCCTTCACACGCGACGACTCAAAACAAAAAACTCTTCACCAGCTTATTCACGAACGCTGAGTCGAGTTAGAGGGGTTGTCCAAAGGAGGTCCGAGTCCAGTTTCTGAAGGGGCAGAGTAGCTGTTAAGGCGGGTATCGTTTAGGTAGAGAATTGGAAGGTAGAGGATTAGATGACAACAAAAGGCATCGCAGGACCAAACACTTAAAATCTCTCTGGTTTCAAATCTAACACGACCCTATAATAGAATTTATTTTTCCGAACAATGATTAGATGACTTACAACTTATACAAATTACCGCACGTGGCATGAACTATGCGCCCAATACAGCAATAAAAGTATGTATGTGTGTATGTACATGTATACATGTATGAATGCATGTTTACATATATTTATATGTAGGCCTATGTATACATACCCCTAAGGGGCGCGTTGTTATAGGGGTATATTCGGTGCCTTGCAGCCGGAGGGCTGCGGGTTCGAATCCACCTCAAAGCCGCCGCGTAGGGACCCTGGGCAAGTCCTTAACTCGCAATTGCTCATGCGCTTCGGCGTGAAACTCAGATTCAGTGTCCTCGCTGTAGTCGGGAGCGCCTCTGAGTAGAAATCTTGAAGGGGCGCTATAACAAGTCCTCATACATGCATACATGTATGTATGCATGTAAGTAGGTATGTATGTTTAATATATATGTAGGTATGCACACATGTATCTATGTAAGTAAGCATGTAGGCCTAGTATTATGTACCATATGTACTATATAATTATATTATATGTGTGAATATGTAGGGTTTGACCACTCTGGCAGATAATTATTGCACTCAGACACCGACCGAGACAACCATGCATGTAGAGCACGAGGCTCAAATACCAGGCCGTCGAACATAGACCGACTGACCAGATACCACGTGGACATAGATATACAGACGGATAAAGACGAATACGGTTAGAGAGAGACAAACAGACAGACAGAGACAGAGAGAAACAGAGACAGACACACAGATAAAGAGAGATGCAGAGAGAGAGAGACAGACAGACAGACAGACAGACAGACAGAGACAGAGAGAGAGAGGAAGGGAGGAAGCGGAAGATATAGAGGGAGACGGAGATGGAGACGAAGACGGAGACGGATACGAATACGGAGACGGATAGGAACAGGGACAGGGACAGGGTCCGGGACAGGGACAGGAACAGGGTGAGTTAAAGGGAGAGGAAGAGGGAGAGCGAGAGAGGGGAGAGATAGATGGACAGAGGGACAGAGAAAGCGTGAGAGAGATGAACAGACGGAGACGTAAGAGAGAGGAGAGAGGAGGAGGAGCGGAAGATATAGAGGGAGACGGAGATGGAGACGAAGACGGAGACGGATACGAATACGGAGACGGATAGGAACAGGGACAGGGACAGGGTCCGGGACAGGGACAGGAACAGGGTGAGTTAAAGGGAGAGGAAGAGGGAGAGCGAGAGAGGGGAGAGATAGATGGACAGAGGGACAGAGAAAGCGTGAGAGAGATGAACAGACGGAGCTACGTAAGCACGTGTAACGTTACCAACAGACTTAATTTGTGCAAGTAGAGGCTGGTCTAAACATATATAGAATAGATTATAGAATAGAATATTCTTTATTGTAAATCCAATTGCAAATCGCATTGTGGCTAACATGAAAGTTTAAAGGATTGTTTTCTCTATTGGATGAGACTATTTATACATTCTATAATTTGTATGTTCACGTGTTATTTATCATGAAGGTTATTTACAGTCGTTTGTCGTCTTTGTCATCATCAATGTGCATTGCCTTTAGCGTTCCGTCAATAAACAACATCGTCTATTGAAGTTCTTTCAGTCCTTCTGGCCATCGGACCATGGCCGAGCTGGCCCGAACGATGACCACGCCCGCTCGGTTTTAAGCCACGCCCGTTACGAAACCGCTCCCACCTGCTACATTACATTAGCAACGTTATGTAAATATATTGTATATTGTTTCATGTTCAAACATTTATTAAGCGTCATTCGACTATCACAATCGCATGAAGACTGCTTTACAAAGTAAGAAATGAATTTAAGCGTTTAGTTAGACTGACAAGATATGAAAACCAGTGTCATTTGTCGTTAGAATCGTCAAAAATCATCAAAATTGTTGTCATCATAATAATAATGAAACAGAACGTCGTCTTCCAACATGACATCAACGAAGCGGAACAAATCCGTCATAAGCTCTGTGAAAGAAGACAATTGGGGCACAACGATACATGAAGTGTATGACATGGAGGCTCGAAAAATGTCTGCATTCTGTCCTGCTGAACATCCCGACTTCAATTCATGGGTTGAGTGACAGATGGCTTCTTCCTGCTCTGTTCAGAATGACTACGCGGCTAAGCGACAAGTAAAAACCAGTCTATTCAGCGCGGGAAATGTTCCCTAGTTAAGTGTGTGGTCTCATAGCATTCCGTTATTGAATGCGATAATGTTAGGCAGGGCAAAGCCGATCCGTGAAAATAACTACATGCCTGAGTGCTTTCGCAACGGATCAGTTGTTACACTGACAGAGGCTCGCTTGATAGGCAGTCATATGTAGGAAGTGTTAGTGACTTCAATTTTTTTAGCCTCGGTGATTATGAGAGTGGGTGGCCAGCGCTCTGTCTCTCAAAGTCTCATCTTCCCACAGACAGTGTACTCATTATGGCTGAATTGTCAATGGGCACAGGTGGATGAGGGATCTCTTAATTTTTGCCCTGGATTGAGAGTCCGGAGTCCAGCACACGAACCACTAGACACAAATCTAGAAGTGGCCAAGGAATTGCCTTGTTATAAATACTGAATAGGCCTATGCTTAGGGTTGCCACCCGTCTCGATTTCGAGGCAAATGTCCCGTGTCCCGACTTGACCCAGTCGGGACAGCCAAATGTCCCGACTTTCAAATTTGTGATAAAAAAAAATGTCGTGGCTTAAAACATAATACCACAACAGGGGAAGTTTGTTCCAAAGTTGAGATATAGTGTGTCATGTGAGTTGGAGAGCTAAAGGTGAGTTGTGACAAGGGGAAAGGAGAAAGTGAGATAAGAGATATCAAATTTGTTAATCTTATTCACATCTATCACACTGTCGAGGAGCGCCATCGCGAGATACGGTACTTTAGAAGGCAATAATTATATTGCATATCTTAAGAAACTCTAAAGTCAGTTACACTGATTGGGCATGCTACATCAACGTACACTACACGCCGTTACATACCGGTTGAGCGTTACGCTTTTACAGACTCAACAACTGGAAATAAATGGTGTCGCTCTTGTCACGTATGGCTGGATATCTTGTACAGCGAGGCCTCACACGAGTCTCATTTATAAACCATTTGAGACGCCGCCTCGACCTACCCTCACAACATAGCGCGTCCGATCCATTAGAATTTCTGATTAAAATAGTTTAAGATGAAAAGTACCATGGTCCTTCGAAAACACGTTAAATTACAAACTAATATCTGTAGGCCTACCTAAGAATTTGTGAATTCAGGTAGATTGAGAATGTTTTTAAAAGCCTACTTGAGCAGCGGAATTAAAAACTGATTTAAAAAAAAACTTTACATCTAGTTGATTGGCAGGAAAGCCTTCGAGAAAAACTTTAGAAGGTATTTGCGCAGCGCAACACAACATAGTACCTCAGTGAACTTTCAGATCATTTATGCTGGCAAGGACCGTTGCTTCTGCTTACACCGCATTGGTTTACATTAACGCTTCTGCCTTTAACATATTTACAAACCAAATGGACCCAACAAGTGGGAAACAAATGATGTTGCACGGATGGTTGGACCTCGTGTGCAGCGAAGCAGGACACAACTCTGAATAAAACCCTTTGATGAGTCGCATCGAAGAGTCTCAGACCGCGACCTGAGCACAATACTTCGCGTGCGACCCCGTTGTAATGCGAAATGTCTGAACTGTTATGATCGATTACAATTAGGCCAATGACCAGAAGCTAAAAGTATCTAATGCATTTGCTGCGTGCATTGCTCTATATCAATTGCCCATGAGGTTTTTACATCGCACAGATCCGAGTAAGGAACGAATCTGAATTCACTGCCGTGTACAGTTTCTTTAGATGCTTTTTAATGTATTTGAGAAGCTATTTAGAAGTATACATCAAGTTGACGATAATTTATAGCCAAAAACTTAGCGTGGTTCTTAGATTATGTGACAGACTCGCTTCTAGCTAGCCTGACTGATACCGTGTTCCAGAGGTAAGTTTAGCGTTATTTCGAGACTGTGATTATTTTCTTATTGTATCTAATCAGTCAATTAATGAGTTTAGTGCTCCTTCAAGGTCTCTATTCAGAACAGCTTCAGGCCCAGACCGTGCGGAAAAAGCAGTTTCAAAAGCCGAGTCGAGGGAAGGGCCCACGGGAGCCACGTAGGCCTACCTCCACAGGAAGTATTTACTAAAATTCCAACCGGAACAGCCGTTCGTAAATATTTAAAACATATTTTAGGCATGTTTTCATCGCTCATCCAACTTCTACTTCTACTATGACATATTTCCATCTCTCATCCAACTTCTACTTCTACTATAACATATTTCCATCTCTCATCCAACTTCTACTTCTACTAAAAATATTGCAATCGCTCATCCAACTTACAGTTTTACTGCAGTAGGCCAAATATAGTAAAAAATAATTTTTTCATCGCTCATCCGGCTTCCGTTTCTGCTATAAATATGCTCATCCAACTACTAATGTTACTGCAATAATTAAGCAAACATACCATGTTTTCATCTGTCATACAACTTCTGGTTTTATAATAACGTTATATTTATAAACTGCTATACCGGTACGGGTTCGGAGTTGGGTATATGCCCACAGGAAGCCCGTTCCACGTCACATGACCAACAACAGAGACTAAGTGCACAGCGTCTTAAACATCTCACACTCTTTCTCGGATGATGTCAATGCCTCAGCAGCTTGGCAAAATATATGCTTAGGCATAATTGTTATGCTAGTGAGAAACTACACCAAAGATGGAAAGAACAATGCCAAAATATAAAGCAGACAACCTGAAGCAAAATATCCCACTTATCAAACGAAGTCTACTTACTTCTAAAATCTGCCTCTGTCCTCTCAACTCTCGACATATAAGTATCTGATGAATAGCGACTCAAACTATTCTTTCTTTCACAAACTGATTTCACGTGTAAACAAAGCAGCTGTTTTCTATGCAATACACTCCAGGTTCTATTCCCGTTACGGTATTGGTCGCATAACGGTGATGTGCACACGGTGTGTAGCCCAGTAGACGGTTGTGCACAAATATCGCGTAAAGGCTTTTGACTCTGTTGCTGTCAGCTCTGTAAATCATTGCAATTTGACATATGTAAATTTTGTTGAGCGATCGTCTAAGATGCGCTTCTAGCCTGACTGATACCGGGCTCTAGCAAGGTACGCTGTATGGCAGAACGAACAATGCATATAGGCCTAACTAAAAACGACGACAATGGTGTTAGTTTATTGGGTATTATTGTCAATAAACGCTTTGAGTATTTTATTTAGTGTTCGCCTTAGTGTACAAGTTCGAACCTGCGATCATGAGAAGGTAGCTCTGTAGAGACCTGGAGCAAGTCCTTCGCTCACAATTGCTCAGTGCCATCGACTGATGCTTCGTCCTTAGACAGTGAAGCTCTTTTTTAACCGTAAGAGAACCTCAGTTGAACCAAAATTCAGCCGATATTATAAACATCCATGACATTATATTTTCAGTGTCCGCGCTGTAGTCAGGGGAGCGCCTCTGAGTATAAATCTTGAAGGGGCGCTATAACAAGTGCTATAAATAAATACATACATACATACATACATACATAGTATTACATACATACATACATACATTACATACATACATACATACATACATACATACATACATGCATGCATACATACATACATACATACATACATACATACATACATACATACATCCAAGATACATACATACATACATACATACATACATACATACATACATACAAACATACATACATACATACATACATACATACATACATTCATTATATACATCTACTAAAGCACGTAGAGACATGGAAAAGGGACAGGTATTGAGTTCTTTGTTAGTAGGCTATAATTATACTGCTGTTGCATTTGAGGTAATTGATACCATTGATCGTCACCCAAACAATTATGAAAATAGCAAACACATTAACGTGTAAAATATTACATAACATGAATTTACGAATTCAATGTAGATTAAAATCCTATTTAACTTGCAGAATTTAAAACTAAAAATCTTTATGAACTTTTAGAGCTACATTGCTTCAAATATCTGAATAAACTGTTAAATCCGTTTGGCAGACGGGACAAATCAAATTACATTGCGTTACCGATTGTACTGCTTAGTCCTACACATTCACAGAACCGACCGAGAGACAAAATGGTGGCTCATTTTTCACGGATGGCTGGAATTGATGTGCAGTGGACCCAACACAACTATCAATAAATCATTTGATACGTCGCCTCTACCAGTGTCAGGACGCATCTAGGCCGATACCACGCAGCACGCCCGATCCATTAGATTCTCATAAAAACCGCTGGCATAATTTATGCGCTTTGCATATCGGGCACGCCTTTATGTTTGACCTCGTTACCTCCTCTAATAACAGCCGGAGTGGTTGTCTGGCAAGTCATTGCAGTTCTGTATAATTATGTAAAGCAGCAATGAAGACTGGCAATTGTAACTCTTGTTTGTATGTATGTATGTATGTATGTATGTATGTATGTATGTATGTATGTATGTATGTATGTATGTATGTATGTATGTATGTATGTATGTATGCATGTATGTATGTAATTATGTATGTATGTATGTATGTATGTATGTATGTATGTATGTATGTATGTATGTATGTATGTATGTATGTATGTATGTATGTATGTATGTATGTATTTATGTATGTATGTAAGCACTTGTTATAGCGCCCCATAAAGATTTCTACTCAGAGGCGCTCCCGACTACAGCGCGGACACTGAATCGGAGTTTCACGCCGAAAGCGCATGAGCAATTGCGAGTGAAGGACTTGCCCAGGGTCCCTACGCGGCGGCTTGAGGTGGATTCGAACCCGCAACCCTCCGGTTGCAAGGCACCAAACATACCCTACACCACCGCGCCCCACAAGACCTTATGTTGGTTTCTCAAGTATTGAATCATCCTCATGGCTCAGTCTTCCATTGCATTTACGTTCTGTTGCATTCGGCTTTGTTCAGTAAACATTTTAAACTGTCTTAAAACACGCTTGTTTAGAGTAGTGAGCCAGCCTTGTGTGCAGCACTGTTGTTAGATACTCAAGAGGCGTTTTGTTAGGTGTCTTGATACAAACATACATAATTATTATTATGTAAAGACTTTGAGCAATTTATTTACAGCAGTTCCGATTGTTTACTAATGCATTATGATAACGACGCCATAGTAGTAGTTTCAGTTTAACAACACTGTGTGATAGCAAAGATCATTAGCGTCGCCATCCTCCTTCATCCAGGCTTGGTACTGGCACTGACCGAGTACAATCAGTGGATAACGACGCAACAGAACCCGTTAGATAAGATAAAATAGTTATAACACACACTTTCGGGTGTTTATATGTTCTAAATGTGTTGGCCAAGAGAGATGCTATTTGTCCCATAGTCAGCTATGTTGACACTCATGACTGAGTGGTGAGTTGTTGGTATAAGCACAGAAAGGGTGTTGCCTTAGATGGGCGGTTGTTCTTATTGTAACGGTCCGTTGCATTCGTTCTGTATTGCAGTCGTCCATCCGCCCAAGCGAATCGGTCATGAGTCCAGAAGCATTTATTTGAAGTTAGACAAGATCTGTGTTGTTCGTCCCTCTGGACTACCGGGACAAGATGTCGCGAAAAGCAACCGTTAAGTTATCGAAACGTCTTCGTATGGATAAGCTAGTTTTCCCTTTAATTCTACTATCAATCGCAGGTATTCAACAATATTTCTATATACTGTAGTTTAGAATTTAAAAAAAGTATAAGCCTAAGAGTTTAAGAATAATAGAATAATTGTAATGCAGGCTATTTCAAAATCCTACGTGACAGATTTTTATTGAAAGTTATCATGTCCGATGGTATCTGATGAACTCAAGGCAGCAATAACTAACGGAGTAGAATAGAATGGAATATTCGTAAATTTACCAATTGAGAACCGTATTTTTGTTCACATGACTTCTAAAGCGCCGTTATCTGAAATGAAAGTCATCAGTCAATGGTCGCTTCAGCGCTCGTGAATAAGCTGGTGCCCTGCGCTTGGCTTTCCAATGGCGCTTTGGAAGTTTGGAGATTACGATTACGAGTAAAATTATACTTAAGCATCGCAATACTTTGAAGACTGTGGGTGAACATCCATTGAGCCGAAGAGACCAAATGTCAGATATAGCCTAATGCGTAAACAAGTGGAAACAGATGAACAAACAACGCAAATTATTAATTTCGATTTAACATTTGATTTTGACTCATGTTTATCTTAGAACCAATGTGATGTTTATAAAGTATGTAAGTAAGTATATTCTTTATTAACCAATTATTGTTTATCGCTATAACATAGTCAGATATTATGCCTACATAAGTGGGTTACTCAATAGCCGCAATATCAAGTGTTTTGATGCACACACGTATAAGATACTGTAATGATAATTTAATTCTTCTTTGTAGTTTTCTTTCCATACGATGTGCAAGGTAAGCGTGACTCATTCCGACTTCCAGCTTCTCCATTCCCAAATAGTCACGACTAACAGTAATGTCATCATTAAAATCTTCGTGTTTTACTATTATGACCACAATATTTTAACAATGTAGCAGCTGTCTTTTGCTTGTTTTAAAAGCTAAAATAATGTCTGTTCAAAAAATTAGACAATTGATAGGCATAGAGTTTCAATTGTTTCTTTTTGAAATAAACACTTGAAATGTCAATAGCACGGATTTCCTCAAACACATAGAGCCCAACCAGCAGATGAAGCCAGGGCTGTTAAAGGCTTGTTTTTTTTGTTTTTTGTTTTTTTGTTTTTTTTTTTAAACCAAAAAAACCCCCAAAATCTGCAAATTTTGGTTTCTTGGTTTTATACAAATTTCAAAATTATAAATGCCAGAAATGTCGTCTCTTCAAGACTCTTGGCAATTGTTGTATGGTCTTTGTTAACTTCGTTTTATGACATTCTACGGTTCTACTGTTCTAGTTAATTTCGTTTGTATGCATCTGATTAAGTTGAACGGTATTATGCCATTTTTATGAGTTTTATTATCCGAAATAGGAAAATCTCTTAAACAAAAAACCCAAAAAACAAATAAAACCAAATAAAACCAAAAACCAAAAAAACAACTTGTCATTTTGAAAAAGTTTGGTTTTTTGCACCCCTGGATGAAGCCTAACTGGAATTCACGAAGTTTCTCAGCGTCACATAAAAATTGCATCAATGAGGCCGACTTTATTGCCAGCGCTCGGTCAAATAAATATTGTTTGAGAGTTGGTTAGTTTTTGTGACCAGGCACACCAACATATTCTCAGTATATTCTCGAATACTAACAGTATGCCTATGCTGAAGACTACAATTTGAATAAAACAGTTTACAAGGTGTAATATAATTTTAATTGCATCATATTGAGTCATTTAAAGAGACGACAGAAAGCCATGGCACTAGTCATTGAACATATGTCACCTCGATGCGTTTGTCATTCGATTTATCGAAACAAATATGTCCACAGAAGAAGAATACATTGCAAAGAATAAATCGAAGACTTTTTATGTTTATTTTTTTGCACTTGTAAACATATTAATATAGTACAGCAGCATTCATGGCTCATGGCTAACATCGAAGATTGTTGCCAAAGAAATATGTACAGTTTGACTTTGGTATAAGAGGGATGTATGGAGGGAGACAATATATGTGCAGCGGGCATCCATGGACATTAGCCCATCTGTATGAATGACGATGAGTTGGACTTGCAAATAAATGTTCTAACAACACGATAACTCTTCAGGTAATGTTTGAACCACGGTTGTTTCGGCTTATAGCTATGAATATTGGCATAAATGCATAATTATCACAGAATCGCATCATTTAATCTTGTTTGTGTTAACAATTATTTGCTTCAGCTGCCTGTAACCCTCGGAACAATTGTGGACTTTGCAATCCCGATGGGAAGTGTAGCACTTGTAGACCAGGTTATGGTATTCAGAACCAGACTGGTTACTGCGAACGTAAGTAGCGCATTCTTTGTCGTAGAATTAAATGAGGGCGTAATATCCATAATTTCCAATGGGGATTTTGATAAAAGTCCCATCGAATTCAGACAAGGTTCTTGATAGAAGGGATGGCGTAGGTATCTTTTTTGCGAGGGAGTGTGCTACGTTGGTAAAATAGTTATTAAATCTATTAGACATTTCTTTCACGCCCTTTGCAATTATCCCATTTATTGTAATGCTTCTATTTGCGTATCTCCATTTCCTTATTATTGCATTATGGAACGCAGAAGTATTAAACAAAAATTTAAATATACTCTTCATATTTACCAAATTCGATTTCCTACTAATTTTCTTCTGCTTCAATTCTGATTGTTTTAAATGTCTTTCTATATTTATTTATTTTTAAGTTTATTAGGATTTGTGTATACATTTCTTTTATTTTATATATTTACATTTAGACATACATATTGTATATTATTTGTTTATAATTCTTATAAATTTATTTAATACCGGCTTACGTGAATCTTTTTTCTGAGATTTATTAAATTAAAAAGTAATTTGATTTTATTCACTTTTAAGGCTATCTAGACTTGAGTTCTTATTTTAGGCATGTAGTCTCGATAGCCTATCCGCACGAGAGATTCTATTGTATTGGCTCTCTATTAGGCTGCTACACTGTTGATATTAACAACTATGTGAGAGACTATGCGGATTTGGATAACAATAATGCCATTGCTTGGAGTTAGAACGCATGGATCCCTCAAACGAAAACGAAGATGCATCTCTACGATGCCTTTCAATACCTCGCAAAAGAACTTCTCGATGGTCGAACTGACGTCAAGAGTTCTGAGTGACATTTTCATCTATACATGAAATGTATAGATGCCATAGATGGTGTAGCTTAAGAAGGGCTCAACAGTCTGCCTCACGTACAAACCGGCCAACAATTTGCCTTCTATGGTTAACAACCGATGCAAGGTTTCGCCGGAACAAAGATAGTGTTTTATACTGAATTAATTGTAAGTGCAGTTCGTAGTAATTTTTGTGGTTACCCAGGAGATAGACAATGTCTGTCAAGTGTCAACTAGCATACTTCATTTCAGAACGTCTTTCCTAGCCTGATTTAACTACCTACCCCTTGTAACATTCTGCATTGGGTGTTGACAAGACTGCATGAGTGTATAATACTATGCGACTCTGATTTACTTCAGAATGTGGATTGGATTGCCTAGACTGTATTCCAAATGGAGGAAATTGCTCTCGGTGCAACGATGGCTATGGTCCAGATTTCAAATCCAGAAATGCAAGTTGCGGTCGTAAGTTTAATACACGTTTTAACATATTCAATAGAATAGTGCAAATCGAAGAAAGGTCTCCGATCTCTTAGACGCGAACAGCTGCTTTGGGAAGACCAGTTAAGTAAGTAAGTAAGAATATTCTTTAATTGACTACCAGCAAACGCACAGTAGCTTACAGAAGAAATAAATAATGCAAACATTTATGCAAAGTCATATAACATTCTCATAATAAAACTTCTTTTGCAAAGACATCAATTCTAGGTAGGGTGAGATCATGTGGTCTGGGTCGCGTATTGTATGGAGTGACCTTACGGGGAGGGAGGAGGTCGTGAAGGACATGACAAGGGTTTGAGAGAATTGAACGGAAAAGAGTAGAATCAGCTCTAGAACCGTGTTTGTCGAAACTAGGAAAATCGGCAGGGAGTAAGCCTGAACGGGTCAACTTTCTCAGAATACCGTTAAGTCGTTTACGCTCACCTACAGTGGTAGATCCCCACCAAACAGGGGAGGCATAAAGTAGCCGTACGAGGGTTGTAGCTCTAACAACGTTAAAGAGACGTTGACCGTGGAGACCGTGGGCGACCAAAACACGTAGCGCGAACATGGATTGTCGGGCTTTGCAGCATATTTTGTCAATGTGTGCCCCAAAGCCAATCCGATCAGAGATAGTGACACCCAAAATAACCATCTCCTGGACCCGCTCGATACCAGGGATGGGGAAGGGAGGGCAATAGCTTTGGACCTCGGTCGTTGAATGACCATTTCTCTGGTCTTAGCATGGTTTAATTTAAGATTGCTAATGGATGCCCACTGAGAGATATGATCAAGTTCAGAAAGAGTGCTGTCAATGCAGGAAGCAGGAATCAGCAAGTAGCTATCGTCGGCATATTTAGGAAGACGGTTTCCACTGCATTTAGGTTTAAGGCTACAAATAGCTATGACAAAGTCAGTAGGTCCAAGGCCAGAGCCTTGCACTATGCTGGCATTAATGGTACAGAGGGGAGAGATTTCACCCCCAAATTTAGTACAGTGCTGACGCTCGTGCAAGAGAGCAAGTATCCAGTTGTACAAAAAAACTACATTGCTTCTAAGCCATTATACTTATTTAGCCTAACTAAGACGCTCGCTTCAAATTTCTTTCACTAATAACGAAGTTTATATCTGTATCTTAAAATATCATAATGTTACAAAAAAACTTCATTTGTACTGTAACGATGTTCCTATATGCCATATTTTAGAATGTTCCGCAAACTGCTCCGGAACTGGATGCAGTATGGCAGGCGCATATAAATGTGATCGGTGCGATTCTGGCTTTGGACTTACATCAAGTGGCTTTTGTGATAGTAAGTGTCAATGAATTTAGCTTAAACGTTATAGATGTGGGTCTCTATTAACATGTAGGGCCCATTGCCTTTCGCGTGTAATACGCAACTATTTTTTTACTGTGACGTAATTTGCTTAAATTTTCTTTCAGTTATGGAATAAGCATCTTTAGGCCTACATCAAGTAGAAAGTAACTGCAGATTAAATCTTAGAATCACAATATTCGAAAACGATTTTACAAATGGTCGTAACGTATTGACACATATTGGAAATAGGGGCCCGATAGCGCATTGGATAACATCTGGCACAGAGAGCGAGAGGTACTGAGTTCGAGCCCCGTTGGGCGGATATGCTTTGTAATTGTAGGCTGCTATTAGCGCCGTGTATTGCAGGCTGTCTGTTCTGTTAGTAGGCCTAATTAAGATTTAAATTGCATAACATGTAAATGTACAGCGCAGTGCGTTTGTCAGGCGCTTAATAAAGAAAAGATTATTATTATTATTATTATCTACATCTGCAACATCATGACTTAAAAATTTCAAATTGTACAGTATCGCTGTTCCTATAATTATGTGAAACTTCAGATTGTTTAGCTTACTTCGGAGCCGGATGCACAATGCGACCACTCTCCATTTTCTGAAATCCAAAGCTCTTGCCAGAAAAATTCATAGATTGGACAAAAACGTACACAAAAATCCAAAGTAACTGAAAAGGAAAAGGTTATGATGAAATATGAAATGCGATTTAGTAATCACAATTATTCACAAAAATGCCTATCTAAGAACTGGCAAAGAAACAACAATGAATTAACAAATTACAATGTTTACAAGAAACAATAATAATAAAGGTCTTTCAAACAGACCCAATGAGCGAGTTTTTTCTAAACTGATTCGCTGCCACTGTTGAAAAGTCCGGCAAAAACTAGTCTGTAGAACTTAGAAAAATCCCAAGATTGCTATACAAAATCCCCAGATCCCATGTCGACCCCGAAAATCCCAAGATCTTGGGGAAAATCCCAAGATCTTGGGGAAAATCCCAAGGAGTGGTCACACTGCGGATGCAATATGACAGGCGCATAAATATGATCGATGTGATACTGGATATGGGCTTACAGCAAAGGGCTCTTGTGAAAATATGTGTCAAGGAATTTAACTTAAGAGTCATGGTCATAGTTTTTCAGTGGAAATACCTTGTTACCTTGTTACCTTGTGCTGTCAGTTCCTTGAACTCTAGCGACCGTCATGATCAAGCCTCTCCATTTCCTTCTGTCCGCCGTCGCATCTCTCAGTTCTGCCAAATTCATTCCAGTTGTTTCATGTATCTCGTCCATCCACTTTTTCCTTGGTCGTTCTTGTTTTCTCCTTCCCTCTCCATATGCTAACATCATTTCCTTTTCCAATTCATCTGATCGCATGACATGACCAAAGAACCTCAACTTTGCTCTTAGCACTGTTTGTTGTAGGGTCTCTTCCTTCTCAATTCCGATACTCATGCGCACCCAATCGTTGGTCCTTTTCTCTATCCATGATATTCTCTGCATCTTCCTCCATATCCACATTTCACATGCGTTAATCTTTTTTCTCATTTTCTTGGTCATTGTCCATGTCTCGCTGCCGTATGTTACTGTTGGTATGATCAAAGCCTTCACCAATCTTTTTTTCGTGTCTATACTCACATGTTTGTCCTTCCATATTTTTCCAGACCATTCATTGCAGCTTTTCCTATCGCCACTCTACGATTTATTTCCATATCACACTTTCCCTCTTTTTCTATTACTGATCCCAAAAACGTGAAGCTAGTTACTGTTTCTATTTCCTCTCCGTCTACTTCAAAACTGTCTTCCTCTTCTGTTGTCATGATCTTTGTCTTCTTTATATTGAAGTAGAGTCCTGCTTTCTCGCTTTCAAGTGGAAATACAGGTAGGTAAATTTCAAAATGTGAATGTCCTGGTCACAAAGACGATAGCCTCAATTTTCCTTCAGTGATGACAAAGTAGTTTCAGTTTAACGATACTGTGTGATAACAAAGATCATTAGCATTAGCGTCGCCCTCTTCCTTAATCCGGGCTTGGGCTGGCACTGCCAGAGTACGAGCAGTGGCGGAGTTAGTGGTGACAAAGTTTGCATCTATACCCTAAATATCGTGATGTTAAAGAAATTTATTTGGTACAGTAATGATGTTCCTATTTTTCATATTTTAGAATGTTCAGCTGACTGCGGAGGGGGATGCAATACGGCAGGCGCATATAAATGTGATCGATGTGATACTGGCTATGGACTTACATCAAGTGGCTCTTGCGCTAGTACGTGTCAATGAAGTCATAGTTATAGTTTTTCTTTGGAAATAGGTAAATTTCAAAATATTATTGTCCTGGTCACAAAAGCAAAGTTTGAAAGGAATAATAATAAGTAATTAAGTAATTATAGCCTTTATTAATCCATTAGCAAATGCACAATGAAACATCGACATAGAATGTAAAATAACAAACAGAAGTAATGATAATGTATAGTAATAATAATAATATTATTGAATAGTAAAGTTCTAAAACATGATTAGCATTTTCAATGCTTTGCAAGCATAAGCAGGTAAGAAATAACACTTACTACCGAAGAACAAAACTTGTGTTAGGCCCATTCAGCGCCTCTGAGTAGAGCCCTTGAAGAGGCGCTCTATAAATTATATGATTGATTGATTGATTTGATGTTATTAGTTCCAAACTGTGGAAAACTGTGATTTGAAGAGCGTTTATTCTGCGTAGCCTATCTTCCTGACGCATGTACTTCTCAGAGCTGGCCTGATTCTGTGTAAAGAATTACGAATCGGCTATTGCCAATGCGAAACAATAATGTGGCGTTGTTTTAATGAAAACCTCTCAGCTTGAGCTTCAGCAAAAGCTGAGAGGGTTTCATTGAAACAATGAGAAATCTTTCATTGACGGTTTATTTCGGGCGAGCTGTCAACGAACAAAACGATAATAATAATGAGATACCTTTCAAGGACATAATTATTCAGTTTCAGAAAAACTTCCATCTTCTAACCATTGATGCTGTATTTTTGTGAAAGCTTGTATACGAGACAACTGTGATGCTGGATGTAGCGTAAACGGAGCTGGCACATGCGACAAATGTGATGATGGATATGGACCGGTTCCAGCAACTGTAAACTGTACAAGTAAGTGGTTTCCGTGTGACAGCATGCTGGTTTCCTCATTTCTAACAGAATATGAATTGAATTCGTTTAAATATTCGTACATCTTGTGGAACAACGGTTCAAGAGCTTGGCTCACATGGCTTGTCATGCAGCCTTTTACCGGGTCGGATTGTCAGATACGCCTTATTGAGTGAAATCTACTGACATAACCTGATCACTTTTGGCTGCCATGCTACAAATGCTACAAATGGACTTGAAGATCTGATGGGGGAGACTTCCATAATTATGGTGTGACTCATCCCATTGGACAGAGGAAACTGCCTTGCATGGTACGCCACTATTATTGACAACTTGGCAGAATGATCTCGAGATCATAGTAGGTCTAGATAAAACAAAATTCCAGAACTATCGTCCTCGGTATTGTTTTGTGCCCCAGGCCTTTGAAACTCTAGACCTAATTACTAACGATGGTCTTTCACTTAACAACCTCCTGGGCTGTCGCCTTGCTCAATATCGGAAGATTACAGAGACCACTTTCCTCTATCAGCACTGCAATACGGTCGCTTTCTGCAGCACATTTTCCGTCGATAATAGAATTAGCAAAGACTAGCCGTTTCAGAACACGCTACCCCAATTTTTTTTATCCTGAGGGATTATTTATACTTAGGTTCAAATAATAATAATAATAATAATAATAATAATAATAATAATAATAATAATAATAATAATAATAATAATAATAATAAAATAATAATAATAATAATAATAATAATAATAATAATAACAATAATAATAACAATAATAATAGCAATGATTGCTACCTGAAGCAACTGTTCCTAAATCTCGAAGGATCATTGATACATCAGGTTAAAAACAATAATAATGACAATTAGTATGTATGGTTTTACTTATGTATGCATGCTTTCGTAAGCGCGTGTGTTTGTTTTTTATGCGTTGTGTGTGCGTATGCGTCTGTTAGCATAAATGCGACCGCGGGTTTGTGAATCAATATACAGTATAGGGCCACATCAGAGACAAAGTTGTGTGAAGCGCTCTCTGCCCTAGTCTATAATTTATTATGTCAAATTTCATCAAAGTCTGGACTTCGATCATTTAGCAAAGCTAAGCAGAGGAACAAGAAGAGTCAACAGTGGCGAATCAAAGCACACGCTAATCCGAACCAACGGATTCCCGTCAATGGCTTTATGGTGGTAGGCTATAATGTTCAGAGTGTTTTTGGGTTGTAGTGGCAGCAGGTGGTTGAGCTCTCAATACGCGAAAACGACTTGCAGACAAAATGCGTATAGGCCTACCTTGATGTATGCGAACGGTCGTAGTACACGCTGTAATTGTAAGTGTCTAATGTATAGCGCATCCGACTTGACTTCACAAATGAAGAGAATGGTCTTCAATCGCTGGAAAACATAGTTGTCACCAACTCTTTTCTTTCTTAGTTGTGACCTACCTCAAGAACTTTCCTTATCTCTACATATAAATTGCTCAACGTCTTCTAACTGTTTAACCCTGCGACTACCAGTGGGGTCAAAAATGACCCCAGAGGTAGTTTGAATTAGTGCTGCTCACCCCCTATAAGAGATATCTCAATGACATTTTATGACTTTATAGGTATTCCTGTTGTGTACAAAATCCAATGTTTTATTTTACATTTTCTATCACCAGATGGCGCTGGTATACCATTTATACACTGAGTACCAGTGGGGTCATTTTTGACCCCAGTGTAAACTGAATAATTCTGACATATGCAAAAATAACAAAATACATTTTTATTGAGCTAACATTGATTTTAAATATATTTTAACAAGGATAAACCATTATATATTGTTTACTTAGTAAATTTATTGCCAAAAATATTGACAGTCTGCTAACAGGTTCAAACTAGTTGTGAGAAACCCAATTCTAAAGGAAACGGAAGTGGATAAATAAGGAAGGCAGTGCCATCTATGGTGAAACATGGAGTGATATATCTGACAAGCCAAGAAATGAAGCAGTACAGCAAAAATGTAGAGTTTAGACGTTGTTTCAGCGACAGAATGACTAGAAATCGGTTCCAGAAAATATCACGTGCCCTTAGATTTGACGATGTGGTGCGCAGAATAGAAAGTCAATATCCTAAACAACTTGCACTTATTTGACAAGTGGACAAAATCATAAGAAAATGATAAGAAGTCGAATATAATCTGTGCAAAAAGTAAGCGCAATTATGTCGTTCTTGCCGAGTATACCTGCATAAACTGTAAACAGTAACTGTAATGACCGGATATTGTCAATACTAGTTTTGAACATAGAACACTCGAACACTTTGAGCACTAATCTGAAAATATTAAATTAAAAATTTATTCATTTCGACAGCGTAATCATGTTCCAAATACTTTACTAATATTTGTTTTCATGGCAATAAATAAAAATGTAAAAAACAAAGAACTTATTGTAAAAATTGTGTTGGGGTCATTTTTGACCCCACTGGTACTCAGTGTATCAAAAAAATTCTGGTAGTCTGAGGGTTAAGAATTAAATTGACACAGTTTCTTTGAATGTTTCTTTCTTTCTCTTCAAACACAGTTTAATAACAACAACTCAACTCTTGCATTAAAACAACTGTACTACACTGTATAGTTCAAATTCACTGTCATCAGCAGTTTCTAAGTTTTGGCGCGCTAACTGCACGTGTAAAACAATCTACCGTCAGCCAATGTTTAGGCTACTTTAGGCCAAGCGCCCACGAGCCGACAGCGCAACTAAGGCCTAAGACTAAAACGCTTAACAATCGATACACATTATATATATATCAACCTAAAGAACACCTGTGCTCATTATATATGCAAAACATTTGTTCACATTACCTCCTTCCCTTTCTTTGGATTGAGCAAATTAAACTTAAAAATTTGCAAAATCATCATGTACTAAATTATGCAATAAACTTAATACTATATAAAACAGTAAAATAAACAATCTTATAATCTAGATAAAAAATCTGCTACAACATTTAATCGTCCTTTCTTATAATTAACTTCTACATCAAAAGTTTGCAGTGCCAAAGCCCAACGCACCAATTTAGCAGACTTAGACATAGATTCAGTCAGATAAGTTAAAGGATTGTGATCGGTAAAGATGTGAACTTTAGATCCAATGATTATCTCTTTTAACTTATTTAGAGCCCAAACAATAGCATAGGCTTCTTTCTCTACAGTTGCCCATCTCTTCTGGGTGTCAGTCAACTTCTGACTTATAAATGACACAGGGCGTTCTATTCCCTTATCATCCATCTGCGTTAAAACAGCTCCGACTGCAAAATCACTGCTATCACAGTACAAATTAAAAGGTTTTCCAACATCAAAAACATACAAAACAACGTTAGAGCGTACAGCATCTTTAAGTAACTTAAATGCCTGTTGATGTCTATCAGTCCAATCAATCTTATCTGAAACATGTTTGCTTGTCAAATCAGATAGAGGCTTCGCAATCTGTGCAAAATCTTTGATAAACTGTCTATAGTAACCAAAAAATCCAAGCAACTGCTTAACTTGTTTCTTCGTTTCTGGGGTTTTCAAATTAATTAAACTTTCAATTCTATCTGGATTCATTTGAATCGTTCCAGAACCAACCACATGACCGATGAACTTTACCTCACTCTTACCAAAGATACATTTCTTTAAGTTCAGAGTAATGTTATGCAGTCTCATTTGCATTAAATATGCATCTAAATGCTGTAAATGAATTGTCCAATCATCTGAATGCACAGCAATGTCATCGACATAGGGCTCAGCAAATTCATTTATAGGCTGTAAAACCATATTAATTGCTTTAACAAATGTTCTTCCTGAGTTGATCATCCCGAAAGGAACACGAGTAAACTCGTACAGTCCATTATGAGTAACAAAAGCAGTTTTCCATTGATCAGTTTGCTTAACAGGACAAGTCCAGTAAGCACTTCGACAATCAAAAATCGAGATCACATTTGATTTTCCAACTTTGTGTAAAACATCTTTCACAATCGGCATCGGATATTTACAATCCACAGTGAACGAGTTAATGTATCTGTAGTCACAGGCAAGTCTCAGAGAACCGTCTTTCTTTTTTTAACAATTACCAGCGGACTGGCCATTCTGCTCGAAGATGGTTTTATAATGTTGGCTTGAAGCATTTCTTTCTCTTCTTGTCTCCGTTTCTCCTCTCTTTCTTTCTCTTCTTGTCTTACACGTTCTGCTTCTTCTCTTCGTTTCTCCTCTTTTTCTTTCTCTTCTTGTCTCCGTTTCTCCTCTCTTTCTTCTTTCATCATCATCCACTGCATCATCATCTCCATAGACATAAGTCCAGGCGGTTTTTCAATAACCTTTTCCACAACACCGCCGACAGCACCTTCTTCTGCTTCTTCCTTAAGCCAGACTTCAGCTAGCGCTTCTAGCATGTCCTCACGTGACATATCTTTCAGTTTTTCTTCTTCAAAACCAGCCTTTAACAAGCGCTGCTTTAATCTTTCAGAAGACATCTTCTTCAGTTCTGCTTGTTTCTTGACACTTAATTTCTCCATCTTACTTCTTTACTTCAGTGCTGTCCTTTCTGGAAAACACGAGTTTTCTTTTGTGTTTGAAGTATTGGGGATTGTTCTTTGTTTGATAACAACAAACTTTTATACCTGTGTCGTTGAGGCTTTCGTTGTCGTTTTAGATTTACCAATGATTCTAAGTTTTGGCGCGCTAACTGCACGTGTAAAACAATCTACCGTCAGCCAATGTTTAGGCTACTTTAGGCCAAGCGCCCACGAGCCGACAGCGCAACTAAGGCCTAAGACTAAAACGCTTAACAATCGATACACATTATATATATATATCAACCTAAAGAACACCTGTGCTCATTATATATGCAAAACATTTGTTCACAATAGTCATAGAAAATAAAAACATATCGCATATTGTATTGAAGCCTGTTCCAGAATGACGGCCGACATTATGTAAATGTATGTGTGTATGATAGATAGATGGAATGATGTATGGCGTGCGCGTGCGTACTTATAATTATAAGTACGCACGCGCAAGTCATATGAATTCATATAATTATTATGTATCTAGGTGTGTATGCATGTGTGAATGTACGTAGGCTTACGCATATGCATGTCAGTATGTGCGTATCTTCGTATGCATGCATATTTGTATGTACGGATTTATGTATTTTCTGTATTTGTGTGTATCAATAAGCTTAATTTTTTTGTTGTAGAATGTACCGAACACTGCATATCGTGTCCAGTAAAAACATCGGAATGTGAGAGCTGCGAATTTGGATATGCTGTCTTTGACCCGGGAAACAAATCATGCGGAGGTTTTTAGCGTACTACTACTACTGCTGCTGTTGCTGCTGCTGTTATTGTTACTGCTATTGCTATTACTACTACTACTACTACTATTGGCTGCTGTTGCTGCTGCTGCTGCTGCTGCTGCTGCTGCTGCTGCTGCTGCTGCTGCTGCTGCTGCTGCTGCTGCTGCTGCTGCTACTTACTACTACTACTACTACTACTACTATTGCTACTACTACTACTACTACTACTGCTACTGCTACTGTTGGCTTCTGCTGCTTCACTGCTATTGTGCTACTACTACTACTACTACTATTGCTTGTATTAGTAGGCAGTAGTAGTAGTAATAATGTAATAGTAATAATAGTAATAGTAGTAGTAATAATAGTAATAATAATAATAGTAGCAATAATAATAATAGTAATAGTAATAATAGTAGTAGTAGTAGTAATATTAGTAATGTAGTAGTAGTAGTAATAGTAGTAGTAGTAGTAGTAGTAGTAGTAGTAGTAGTAGTAGTAGTCGTAGTAGTAGTAGTAGTAGTAGTAGTAGTAGTAGTCTACTACTGCTACTAGCTAGAAAGAGGTTACCATTGTAATAATTGAAATGATAAAGAAAATAGTTTAAACTGTCATTGTGACTTTGCTTCCTAAATATCTTTCAAACAATGTCTCTTAACAAATGGTGAAGATCGATTGACTGAGGTTATGAGCCTCAACCGATTAACGGAACCTCAGTTCACGGTAGAGTTGGCGAATGTGCCGGGCAAAGTTAAGTTCTTGATCCAACGTGACACCAAGGTCTCAAACAGTAGTCGAGAAAATGAAATGAGGAAACTCAGCAACGAGCATACGCAGATCTATCTTATAGCAAGCGGTTGCAGCGTGCTTAGCCCGATGAATTGTGTCTTGGATGAATTAAGCCGCAAACGGTTAGACGACATCTAGGCCACCAGATCATCCACTGTCCGGCTTATGACCTGCACTACAGCAGCGGCATCAGACGATGTGCACTGCAGATAAGCCTGGGCGTCATCTGCTTACCACTGACTCAGCACAGCATGGGCAGCAAGGAACGAGTTTAGGTCAGCAGTGTCGAAGATAGGAGTGGACCGAGCACGGAACCCGGAGGTAGACCAACAGAGGAAGGAACCAAAGAGGACCTTGTAGGCCCAAAGACCACGTAAAAAGAGCGATCGTGTAGAGAAGAGCCGATTCATTCTAGGAAATTATTAGATAGACCAAAAGAAGTAGAAAGCAAGACATCATGGTCTATGGTATAAAAGACGCGCTGTCATCGATCAAGGCCAAAAGGTCATAATTATGTATGAGATAGACATTACATTATGTAGGTCATAGAGATAAATATTTGTGTTTTTAGGGTGTTCCAAATACTGCACAGTGTACGGATGTTTCGATAAAGGACCAGGGGCTTGTGACCAGTGTGACCCTGGATACGTGCACTTCAGAAACAACTTCTCTTGTGGTGGTATGTATAGTTAGGCCTGCCACCTTTAACGCTTTAACGACCAGAGTGTAATAAAAGTTACGGGGAAACAGTGCAGCTTGTCGTTAAAGTGTTAAGGTGTTAAAAGCATTTAATAATCTCCAAATTGACCCTCATGACAGCCATTCTCTATAACAGAGGGCTGGTAACTTCTTCGCGGTGGTTCCTAACCTTATAGTCGTATTTGCAATCGTAAACTCGAAAATTTCTAAATGAGATACAAAGCGAGCGGAATTTCTAATCTAAATTTGAACTTTTCAATAATTTGAAATGTGTTCCTGCATTTCAGTTTGTTCCGAACATTGTACAATGTATGGATGCAACATCACCGGAGCGCAAATGTGTGATAGGTGTGATTTTGGATACGGACTGTTGCCAAACGGATCCTGTGACAGTAAGCTTTATGTCTTAGACTCTTATGTTAATATACAAGAAGGTAACGTTGTTCCACGATATGGTGGTGACCAAATACCCTCCTGCCTACCCTCCCTTCTTCTCCCTCTTAGACTTAAGTAAGCAAAATACATCGCCGTTAATTGCCGTTGCTTGAACTTGCATCAAACCAATTATAGCACTGTCATGGCGCCAAAATATTTCAGCACAGTGCCAAAAAGCGGCGATGACGGTCTCCACCATTTTTAAAAGTGGTGATGACCGGACACCACCGTCACAATACAAAGTTATGCTTGTGCCAATACAGTATATATATATATATATATATATATATATATATATATATATATATATATATATATATATATATATATGAACATTTCTATAGCGCCATAATTTACCTTTACCATACCTTCTCTTAAGTAATCAGATTCTTCCTTTGCTCTGCTAACATTTATTTTACCTTATATTTCCACACCTTACTGTTAACCTTAGCGACTGGAATTTCTAATTGAGACTTGAGTTTTGAACGACGATAGCGTTAGATTTAAAATGCGTTCTTTCATTTCAGATTGTTCCGCACATTGTACACAGTATGGATGCAACATTACCGGTGCCCACAAGTGCGACGAGTGCGATTTTGGATACGGTCGGCTGCCAAACGGATCCTGTGACAGTATGCTTTACGTGTTATGTGCATGTTTATACACAAGGGGATAACTTTGGCCCAACACGCGATGGTGACCATCCCCCTACTCTCTACCCACTCCATCCCTTCTTCCTCTTAGAGTTATGCCTGCAAGAATGCATCGCCTTTAATTGTCATTGCTTGAACTTGCTTCAAATCAAAACAATTCTCATGTCACATACTGTAGATGATTATTTCAGCGCATGGCCAACATGCGGCGATGACGGTCGCTACCGCTTTCAAAGATGTGGTAACCGGTCTCCACCGTCACAATACGAATTTAAACCTATTCTAATGCAGTATTATATGTATCTGAACATTTCCATAGCGCCATAGATTTCTGTTACTCTGACTTCATTGATTTACTTGGTTTACCTTAATTTCATGTTGTATCTACAGTAGTTCACTTTGTCTGACCTTAAATTCTTTAACTTTACCTTATCATGCCTCACCTTGCCTTACCTTATCTTATCCTGGTTCAACTTATACTGCATAGCCAGTGTTATAGTACATATCACATTTACCTCAAACTAACGTGAAGGTTTTTATATAATATATATGTGTGTGTGTGTGTGTTTGCGTTTGTGTGTGTGTGTGTGTGTGTGTGTGTGTGTGTGTGTGCGTGTGTTAGTAGGCTATGTATTTACTTACGTATGTAAGCATTCATACGAAGAAATAAATTTTCATGCATTACTGCGTGACATAACTCATTGCTTTGGAGCCAGAAATATCAAGAATGCTTCTCTATACAGAGCAACCAGCAGAATTCTTAATTAACTTGTTTCAGAATGTGCCGCAAACTGCTCTTCATGCGTGGTCAAAGGAGCCGGTAAATGCGATAACTGTACCTTTGGATATGGACTGACACCAAATGACACGTGCGCACGTATGTGTGATTCATTCATTCATTCATTATGAGAATTTATATAGCGCCCTTTCAAGAAACCTACTCAGGAGTGCTCCCAGCCCAGCCTCGAGTAAAGACAAATACTTGAATGACTTTTAGAACCCAATTGGGTTGATAAGAGTAATGAACGCAGCTCTGGCTGGAGATCATTCCAGAGGGAAGGGACCACAACTGAAAACGTTCGGCGCTGTCTAGTAGCAAAGGGAACCCGTGGAACTAAAAGTTCACCTCTCGTCGCAGAGAGAAGCACATGATAGCCAGAGCTCTTTCCCGTAAAAAAGAAAGAAAGACCAAGTTCACGGTCAAGCGTGACTCATGGAAGATCTGAGCAAGCTGGATCAGATCAATACCTTCAAGAAGCCGACGGCCACCCAGCCAAATAAACAGTGTTTTGAAAGGGTTCCAGAGAAGCCTAGGCCTATAAGATGCCATCTAAGAGGAAAGAGCATCGACAGTCAGGCACATCCGACTTACAGCAGTGATATTTTAAATAGGTTAGCAGGATAACAGACCAAGTAAAAGCGCCTCGAAGATTCAGGTATTACAACTTACTAATAGACACGCACATGTTGCGTGATGAATAATGACGAAAGTTATATATTTGGTTATTACGGTATTATTGTAGACAGTCGTAATAAAACTGCATTACTTTGTAATTTTGATAGCTTTCGTACATCTATTGATGAAGAGTCTCTTCATTATTATGTTGTAGATATAATTGTGATAGTAGTAGTTTATCAACTCTATGCTGCAAACATTGAAGCTTTAACATAATAGAAAATGTGTATAATTAAACAGAAACACAAGTTCAATATATTCTATTCTTGCGAAAACAGGGTTTCAATAAAAACATCTTGAATCAGTTACTCATATATTTATACCATAATCTATCATACATTTGCATTTTAACGACGAGCTGCGTTGGTTTCCCAATCAATTTTATCACACTCTCGTCGCTAAAGTATGTAAGAGTAATATTAATAATAATATAATAATAATCCTAATAATCCTAATAATAATCCTAATAGTAATAATAATAGTAGTAGTAGTAGTAGTAGTAGTAGTAGTAGTAGTAGTAGTAGTAGTAGTAGTAGTAGTAGTAATAATAATAATAATAATAATAATAATAATAATAATAATAATAATAATAATAATAATAATAATAATAATAGTAATAATAATATTCGTTAGTAATTTTATTCGTTTATTACATTGAACAATCAAGTACGCACTAAGATTACGTGATATAGGCCTAGTACTGCATGATATGGTACTATGCTCTAACCGTCTAACGGAATAAAACACAACAAAGTTATGCAGCACCAAGCAAAAGCATATACATACTACTTGACAAGAGGAGCGTGAACACTGCATAACGACATAACTACATGTAGAATTAACTCTAATATAAAACACTAAATGTAAAATGCTATTGTTTAATTGTTTATATGTAACATATCAACAGAACAATTAAGTTTATTTAAAGTAGGTTCAAGATATTCACAGTCAATTTATCATTCGATTTAGCCTACATTGATATACTATCATACTACGATACTTGCTCCCTTGGATATTTCTTTTCTGATCTGAAATATAAAACGTGTAAGCTCATTATCCTACTAGTAGTTGACAAAATAATTCCTAGAGTGAAAAAGACTCCAGTTCACAAAGTTTGACTGTGACCTTGTAACCTAGATGTTTAGCAGTTAATAAAATACAGCCCGTAAAAACAAAGTTTTTTACTATATCCATCTAGTATCCTATAATGCGTCTTACGAAGCAGTTACCTCTACAAATATATAGTCCGCGTTCATTTACGACTGCCGCCAATCACAACGCTGGCCAATCACAACGCTCCGTATCGGAAAAGGGGATTCCCCGATTCGAAAAGTTTAGTCCCCGATTCTATAAGCTAGCCTTTTTTGGGGAGCTGAAATTTTGATAGAATGAAGTGTGTGCGAGGGCGAGTCGATCTGCCAAGTTTCACGACGATTGAATGATTGTAAGTGATCGAACTAGTCGTCGCAAGATTTGACTTTTTAGCCTGTGGCTCAAGCAAGCAAGCAAGCAAGCAAGCAAGATTCCCGCAAGTTAAACTAGATGGATAAAAAATACATATACAGTATGTTATTTAAAACTAGTCAAAGAAATATGGTTACCTGAGTTCAAAATAATAATAATATATAGGTATAATTCCAACAGCGATTAAAATTATTGTTGTTGATATCAATTATGATGATAATGATGATGACGATAAAGGTGATGGTGATGGCGGGGACGACGATGACGATGATAATGATGATAACAATAATGGCTACAAGGATTGCTATATTTGAGATAGACATGAAGCTATAGCACTGTTCATTGAATGTATTAATTTTTTTAGCTTGTTCTAAATACTGCAACAAAACCGGGTGCGCAATAGAAGGAGCAGGCGAATGTGATGCTTGTGACCCCGGATACTACTACTTCAGAAACAACAGATCCTGTGGCGGTGTGTACATTTTTCAACCTACAAAACATCCTATAGTCTCTAAACGGAAATTTTGAATATTATTAGGTCTACTAATCTGCTTTATCTGATGGAACATTATCAATTAAGAGGAGTGATGTTATTATTTCAGAATGTGCCGCTAACTGCTCTTCATGCACGGTCAATGGAGCCGGTCAGTGCGATAACTGTACCTGTGGATATGGACTGACACCAACTAACACATGCGCACGTATGTTATTTTTTAAATAGCTTTGCATGCTAATAGACCAGGTAAAATCACTTAGATGACTTATCATAAATTACATATTACAACTTAGGCCTACTCATATGTTGCGTAATAAATAATGACGGAAGTTAGTAGGGTCGTAATAATTATTCTTGACTGTGGCTCCATAATATGTCACTGTGTATTTGTTGATTGCTTTTGTACCTCTATCGATGAAGATTATCTTCGCTGTCGGGTCTTTCCGTCGACAACAGATGAACACATCAATCATTAGCTTCTAGTAGGCTATACCTCAGTAACAAGAAATAATGCTATTGATCTGCTACGGATATCTGGAACATTAGTCTTACTCCGCATACTAATTAAAAGGCCAACATTCGCAACAGTGGCGGCGCCAGGGGGCTAGGGGTGCTTAGCCCCCTAACTGCGGCTCAGCCCCCCAAAAATTGGGAAATCACTGCAAATCACAGCGAGGAGGGGACAAAAGGAAAGGTTTTTGAGCGTTAGCCCCCAAACCTGAAATCCTGGCGCCGCCACTGATTCGCAAAAGTACTTATTAAAGCAATTTTCAAAGAGCGACATTTTAGATAGTTGGATCTGCGGATAAAAAGAGAAAATGGAATTTCTAAATGAAACGTGAGCTTTTGAATGACGATAGCGTTAGGTTTTAAATATGTTCCTGCATTTCAGCTTGTTCCGCACATTGTACACAACATGGATGCAACATCACCGGAGCCAAAAAGTGCGATGAGTGTGACATTGGGTACGGACTGCTGCAGCCAAACGGATCCTGTGACAGTATGATTTACGTGATATTATGTGCATGCTAGTACAGGAAGGGGTAACTTTTCCCCATAAAGTGTTGTTGACCAATCCCCTCCTCTCTCCTCACTCCATCCCTTCTGCCTCTTAGCCTATAAGTTAAGCAAGCAAGAATACATCACCGTTAATTGTCGTTCGTTGAACTTGTGTGTTTCCTTTTTAACGACTAGCTTTGTGGTAACAAAGACCATTAGCGTCGCCCTCATCCTTTATCCAGGCTTGGCACTGTCAGAAAGCGAACAGTGGCGGAGTTAAACTTGAACTTGCTTAAACTTGCTTACATGTAAGACCAAAATAACGCTTTCTGTCAATAAATTTTTCTGCACAGTGCCTAAAAAAGTGGTGACCTTCTCTACCACTGTTAAAAGTGGTGGTAACCAGACAACACCGTCAAAATACAAATTAACGCTCATTCAAATACAGTACTATAATTATGTATCTTAGCATTTTTGTAGCGCCATGACGTTCTGCAAACCGTGAGCGACCAGAGTCCGCAAGGCATAGAGAGACTTGCGAGCCTGAGAGCATATTCGGTGGATGTGGCTGCAAACATTGAAGCTATAACATACATGTAATAGAAAATGTGCTTAATTAACTAAGAGACATGTTAATGATCAATATAATCTATTTATGTTGAAAAACAGGGTTTCAACACAGAGGCCTTTAGATCAAGAACTGAGTCATTAAAAATGCCACATGTATCATCCATTTCAAGAGTGTAGTGTCTAATGGAATAATAATACTATAAAGTTATGCAGCACCGAACAATAACATTCATGGCCTACAATGCCCCACATTCTATTTAAGATTAACAGCGTGAACACTGCCTAACGACATGTGTAGGCCAAAAAAGCGTTCAATTTACAATATTTCCTGTTACTTTGTACCCTAGATTTTTAGCTTAAAAATATGTTTCATAGGAAAATTGTCAAAGAAATATGAATTACCTGAGTTCAAAATAATAATAATAGGTGTAACTCCAACAGCTTAAAATAATATAGATACAATTGCTGTTGTTGCTGATGATTATTACGATGACGATGTTGATGATGATGCTGAAGAAGAAGATGATGATGATGATTATGGCTACAAGGGTTGTGATATTTGAGTGAGACATAAAACAATAGCAAAGTTCATAGAGAGAATTTTCATTTTTTTTAGCTTGTTCTAAATACTGCAACCAAACCGGGTGCCCAACAGAAGGAGCAAGCAAATGTGACAAATGTGATCCGGGATACTTCTTCTTCAGAGACAATAAAACATGTGGCGGTACGTACAGTTTTGAACCTACAAAAATGTTATAAACTCTTCACGAAAATTTGAAATATTAGTAGGCCTACAAACATTTTTTCTGCAATGGAACATTACTGGTAATTAACAGAAATATTGCTGTTTTATTTCAGAATGTGCCGCAAACTGTACCTCATGCGTGTTCAATGGAGCTGGTCAGTGCGATAACTGTACCCTTGGATATGGACTGATGAAACCATCTAACACATGCGCACGTATGGGTGTCTTTTTATCCATCTAGTTTAACTTGCGGGAATCTTGCTTGCTTGCAATCTTGCTTGATTGAGCCACAGGCTAAAAAGTCAAATCTTGCGACGACTAGTTCGATCACTTACAATCATTCAATCGTCGTGAAACTTGGCAGACAGACTCGCCCTCGCACACACTTCATTCTATCAAAATTTCAGCTCCCCCAAAAAGGCTAGCTTATAGAATCGGGGACTAAACTTTTCGAATCTGGGAATCCCCTTTTCCGAAACGCAGCGTTGCCATTGGCCAGCGTTGTCATTGGCTGCAACAATAATGGGCGCGCTGCCTCGTTAAGCGTGCTATGTTGTAAAATGAACGCGGACTATTTTCAGAGTACACGTTATAGGATACTAGATGGATATAGTAAAAACTTTGTTTTTACGGGCTGTATTTTATTACACATCTTAATGGTTAATTGAACGCTTAGAGAATAATTTAAAGCAAATACCCAGAATAGACTTGAAACAACTTAATACAGAACAACTACATTTTCAGACAACATTCACCGTGTCAGAAGGTCCATTTTAATAGAGATTAATTTTTTAAAGATGCATTGTTATGGCTGGTAATCGACTGACCATTATGTAATGTGCTCTTGTCGCTATTTAAAAAAAACCCAACAAAATGACGCTTTCAATATGTGATCACATTGAATTGTACTTGATATTATTATTATAATTATTATTATTATTATTATTATTATTATTATTATTATTTATGATTATTATTATTATTAATTACTGTAATCCGCATGGGTTCCATGAAGTAGGGGTTATCTGTTTATTAATTTTATTCTTTACAGCGTGTGCTCCGAACTGCCCAAAGTGTTCAGATCCCTCAAAATGCGATGAGTGTGCCACTGGTTTCGTGTTAATTATTCCGAATAATACGTGCGCTAGTGAGTATTATTTTATATTTACTATATTTACCGTTTAAACAAACTGTCTACTGAACAATAAATATTTTGATGAGAGCGTCCTTATGTCTACTCTTTGTGGTTATTCGGCAGTATGTCAGTTCACTCTGATCACTGGTTTTGACAACAAAAGCGTTGCATAATGGATACAGAAGCCTTCTAACAAAATTGATGTATGAATTTTAATAGCACACAATAAAGGGCAGGCAAGCTCTAATTCAGCTAAAGTGTTAAGTAACCTACATCTTGACCAGCAATCAAGTACAATGTAATTTGGACCATAGTCAGACATGTTTGATAACAATAGATTATCTATAACATACTTGTTTGCATCACTCAGTAGAAAATCATTAGGCACTAATCTATTGCTTTATATAGCGCAGTTATAGAACATCAGTCGATGGTCGCTTCCAGTGAACCCATAGTCGAAGTCAGAATCCAATTTAAAAAATCAGGTAAAAAGTTGGAAATTCAGATTAATCAGGTCAAGATGTTGAGGATAAGGAAGCTGAAACATATGCGACGTTTTGAGTTTAGTTATGAATCGAGAGGTTGTGCTTCAAATTCCCACCAAGGCAGAAAGATATCTCGAAATTTCTGCTCCACTTGAGCGTCCTCGAGAATCGAAATAAGTAGATGGTGGTCAATTATTATAAGCCCATTTCTGCTGTTTCTCTTTGTCTCCTCCGATCGATTTGATCTCTTTGACCCTCTGGCAAGGACTGCTGTGGCCCAATCTCGTGCTTCTCCTATCGTGGGTACCTACTTTTCGAATGATCTCCCCACTAAGGTCTTTGTAGGGGAATCTTTCATATCTATTCAATCCTTAAATTAGATATGTTTGTTTCCCCGGACTCCCTCGCTGAGAGCGCCTTTGAATTGTTTCCACTGTAACCCTTTATGATAGTATGTCCGCTTGTCGGATGGCTGTTGCCTCAGCCGAAAGATACTTCAGCCCAAGTTCAAATCTATGACAACAAATCTTGATAAATGCGCATAATAAATCTGCTACTAACTTACATGATTTTACCTTATACTACTTTACTTGACAGCCTGAAGAGACCTGGTCTGTCATAATTTTATATGGCGTCGCTCTCCCTTAATTTACCTAGCCTTGTCTTCATTTACTATATCCTACCTTAACTGACCTTGTTGCAATTTGCATTATCATACCGTTTCTAAACTTTACCTTACCATCCCCTACCTGAATTTACCTCATCTCACATTCTTTTATCTTAATTACATTAATTCACCTTGTTTCACCAACTTTGTCGAACTGTATCCTCCCTATATTACCTTACCTCAACTTAATTGACATTACCGTAATTTACTTTACCTTTATTTACGGTACTTTACCATACTTCAACCTACCTTCCCTTTAATTCACCATACTTTACCTTACTTTACCTAATCTCATCGACTTTATCATAATATACCCTGATCGACATTATATCACCTGACTTTACCTTAAATTACTTATTTCTCTTATCTCACCTTATTTCACATCTTACCGTAATTTTTTATATCTGGCTGTTTCTAGTGATCACCACGGCTCCTATGCCTACCACAGTTCCGACTCCTGCTACAACTTCAAGCAATGGAGCTCTCATGACTAGCGCTGCCATGAATCCCACATTAACTGCTCCTGGTTCAACTGGTAGTACCACACGTAATGGTAATGAAAGTGATGGCGGCAACAATTATACCACTGCTCCTAACACTAATGGTAGTGGCGGCGGTGGCGGTGGCGGTGACGGTAGTACCACGATCACAACTATGTCCTTGATAGATGTATCTGGATCGACCACGCAGAATCCAGGTTGGAATTCCAACTTCACAACTTCCGGACTGACTCAGAACCCGGCTTCGCCTTCCGGTAAGCTTAGTAGTGTCAGTGATGGTAAAATTCTATGAATAGTAACAGTATTTAAAATGTACCTTAACTATTTGGAGGCATTTAGAAGTTATTTTCAATGTATTTCTTAACAACCTAACCATAACATAACATAACCATAAATTTTATTGTTTTCCAACAGAAACAAAGAATGCAAGCATCAAAAGAACAGTACAATAGTTGGGAAACATGCTTCACTATGTTTCAAAACTTTTTAACTATTCATGTAGTTAATAGATCTATGAAGCTTATCGTTTAAGCCTTTCCATTATTATTATTGTTGTTCTAGTCGACAATAATAATTATAAAATAATACCATTTTCGTCGTCATCGCCATCGTTGTTATCGTCACACTTGCTGTCAGCATCGTCGTATCGTCCTTTGGATCATCGTCATTATCGTCGTCGTCATCAATTCTTGGCGCAATTGGTCCGAATTATTTCCATACAAGGCAATGCAACGCAACACAGCGGAACACATTGCAATAGAATGTTAAAAAATGCAATACAGTAGAACATGATGCAATCATAGAATATAGTGCGAATGCAATCATAGAATATAGTGCGACACAATACAATTGTATGGAATACAATGCAATTCAACACGACGCAATACAATAGTCTATAGACTGTTTAATTGCACTGTATTATACAGTGCACTAAAATACATTGGAATGATATACAGTGCAATAAAAATAAAATGCGGCAAGACAGAGGTACAAGCATAGAATGGTTTTTCTTGTGATATAGATATAGATGATAGTTACTAAAGTTTATTAAAGAATATACTTACTTACTTACTTACTTACAGATATAACTTTGTATAAAATTTAAAAGAAATTCTAAAGCCGTCCGTTTATAATTGGCTATTGCATTGCTTTTATTTTTGTTTCTGTTCTACTGATATTGTGTTCTTGTGCTCCTTTTCGCCACAGTGGACTATGCATAGTTCGTAAAGTATGAGCGTTTGTCTAGCGCTAATTAAGATTTCTTAGGCGGGAAGCGCCTCTCGTGATTATGTTCCTTTTGAAGTTGCTCAATGCCAACACGTAAATAAAGCTACATATGCAATGCAACAGAATAAATTGAAAACTAATACAATTTATAACTCTAACGTCATTATTTTAGAATGGCTCTGAGTAGGAATCTTGAAGGGGCGCTATTTATTTTTTGGAATAAGTCTTGAATAAATAAATATAAAAATTGCGATACAATGGATCACAACAGAACTACTTGCAATGTAACACGATACAATACTTATTTCAGAAAAAAGTCTTAAAGCATGAATCAGCCTTCATTTATTTGCGACTAATCTTCTGAATGTTTCAGGATCCAACTTCCCTCCAACGGATGAGATTGACTGGAGAATTCTGTTGACATTGCTAATGCTCGTGCTTGGTGGCATTTTCGTTACGATCGTTTCAGTCTTGTGCTGGTCGTCACGCTTCTATCTAGACGCCGATGGCGATATCAGACGTCAACGTCGTAGGATCTACCTTCTGAAAGAATCGTAAAACTGGTAAGTCTAAGTCAGGGGTTCCCAAACTGGAGTGCACTCACCCCTAGGGTGTGCGACATGTCATTTCAAGGGGTGCGACAAAGAGGGAAAGTATGAATTATAAGAATGCATTGATAATACATTATAAGTTTTTGAGCTGTCATAGGATAAGTATGGGTAAGACCGTAAGATTAGAAGTTTATTTTATATAACATTGTAAGCATAAAAGGCTTGCAAGCACAAGTTTCAGTATTAACAATTTTGTGCATGCATCTTAAAATGTGATAATAATTTTATAGGAGGTGCGAACATTGGTCAAAGATTTCCAAGGGGTGCGGGGCATAGAAAAAAATTGGGAACCTCTAGTCTAAGTTGAACGGCAAGTTTTCAGCCACGAAATGGTTACTGTCCACTGCCCTGTCGATGTTCTTCAGAAGCGTAAAGGCACATTAAATACACAGTGAACACTTGAATACAGGCCTTTCGGATCATGGACAGAGATGGCATGGATCTTCATCAACATGGCGGCAACAACGAGAATGATAATGATGACGACGACGACGATGATGATGATGATGATGATGATGATGATGATGATGATGATGATGATGATGATGATGATGATGACGACGACGACGACGATGACTACGATAACAATAATCAAGTGAACAAAAATAGTAATCATTCTATATCTATATTTTGCTTCGGCGACGAGTTACCCATTGTTTCCCTAGCGTCGTTCCCTATATCCAACATAACAGTTTATTGAATAGCATGATTCTAGCCTGGTTTTTTTTCTGATACCACTTCCATTTTATGCTGCATACAACCGACCTAAAAGTCTCTTTTAAGTAGCATGGAAATCAGAACACGTGCTTAGCTTGATTTGTGCTTTCTTTTAGGATTGTAGTTGATACAGAATATTGTATCAACCTAACTGGAATTTTGTTTCACATGAAACCATTCGACGAAAGGATATGCTACCTGGAACAGTGTTCTTACCAAATTTAGCCACAGGATTTGCTGTCATTTCAATTTTTTTCTCACCAAACCATTCAACCGGTGAATTTCTTCCTCAGGCAGACATGCAATTCATGTGTAGGGTTTTCGCGAGCGATGGATTGCATAAACTACTTGCTAATACTAATTTCCGATTATAATAATTATTTCGTGTTGACATGCATTATGCATGTGTATTGACGGCATACACCGATGACAGAAAGAAGAAGAGGAAGCTTGTGAATTAGGATAACTTCATTCCGTGAACGCTAATTTACTAATCGATGGTTGGGTTATTTAACGAGTAGCATTTTTAATCTCGAATTAATTTTCATTAACTGCTTACTAATCTCTTAAACTTTTGTACTGACGTTTTTAAATTGTGTATCAGGATAAATTCGTCTTGGCGTAAGCGTTGATTGAAAAGGTGCAATTAAAATCAGTAATTATTTTAAATTTGTTCCATAAGCGAAAGTTTTGAATTCGAAATGATAATAATCGTTGAAATTGAAAAATATGGCTAAAACAGTGAAAAACGTAAATCTGTTAACAGACATACTGGCGCCTTCTAGATGTTGGCGCCCGAGGCAACTGCCTGCTATGCGTGTGCCTAAGGCCTGCACTGCAACCCACCGTAACTGCTACTCAGTTCTGTTCCTACAGAAGAAGAGTGATAATAAATTTTAAAGGAACCTTCGTGTCTTGTTCATGGTCCAGTAATTGCCATTGAAAGCAGGTAAGGTACCTATACGATGAGTCTATATTTTAGTTCATGTAGGTCTTAGGTCATTAGGTATTTCCTTCCATTGGTTCACACAAAGTCGAACTAACTAAACTTCCCTTAGGTTTTTGCAGATAGGTATTTCATTCTAGTTTGGTCAGTATGTCCCAACCAGGACACCAACAACTTCTATTTTCATTGTTCTTGTTTCTAATTGCCATTGAAAGCAGGTAAGGTACCCTGTGTCCGTCATACAAAATCATAAAACTCATAAAACTCGTCGTCGTCATCATCATTCTAATGATGCTTTACTAGTATAAACTACTTCTCCTCAGACCACTGTAATTAACCTGGAACATGGTTAATAGCCCAATTTTCCTAGCTTCTTCTTAAAAGCTGTGATAGTGTCCACTGAGACAGTACTATCATCCAAACTATTCCACAAATCTACAACTCTTGCACTGAAGCATTTCTGCCCTAATGTCCCTTTTGGTTTCTTAAATAATTTATACCTATGTCCCCGAGTTGCCTTGTTTGGTGCTAATTCAAAAAACTTCTCCTTCTGCACTGCCTCCTTTCCAGTAATAATCTTGTAGGCTTCAATTAGGTCTCCTCTGCTCCTCCTTCTCTCCAATGTTGTTAGTCCACACCTTTTCAACCTTTCTTCATATCCCAAATCCTTGTAGCCCCGAATCATTTTTGTAGCTCTTCTTTGCACCTTCTCCAGCTTTTCCATGTCCTGTTTCAGGTAAGGACTCCACACCTGGATGCAGTATTCCAACTGTGGCCTAACCAGTGATTTGTATAGCCTCAATATTGTATCCTTATCTCGGGTGACTATTGTCCTTCTTATCATGCCTAAAGTAGAGTTAGCCTTTTTTGATGCTTCAGCACATTGCCTTGAGGGTTTTGCGCTCTTGTGCATAATCACTCCCAAGTCCCTTTCTTCCTCACTCACTTTCAACACCATACCCCCCATTTCATATGAAAACTCGCTGTTTCTCTTCCCCATATGCATCACTGAGCACTTTTCCACATTAAAGAGCATCTGCCAGTCCTGTGACCATCTGAACATTCTTCTTAGATCTTCCCGTAGTATCTCCGCTTCTTTTTCGTTTCCCACTGCTCTACATAGTTTGGTATCATCTGCAAATTTAGAAATTTTAGATAAAATCCCATCATCTATGTCATTAATAAAAAGTACGAACAGCAATGGCCCAAGCACTGATCCTTGTGGCACTCCACTTAGCACTGTCGTCCAGCTAGAATGTTTGTCACCTATGCCCACCTTTTGTCTTCTTCCTGATAGCCAGCTTTGAATCCATGCTAGTACCTGCCCTCTAATCCCACATGCTTGCAACTTCTTGGCCAGTCTTTTATGAGGTACTTTGTCAAATGCCTTGGCAAAATCTAAGTAAATTACATCTACAGGCTTTCCCTCATCTATCCTCTCATAGACTTCCTCAAAGAATTCCAAAAGATTTGTCAAACACGAGCGACCTCTAGTAAATCCGTGTTGACTGCCCTTAATAATATTATGCTCATTCAAGTGTTCCACTATATTATCCTTAACAATTCTCTCCATGACCTTACACACAACACTGGTTAAACTGACTGGTCTGTAGTTACATGGTTCACTTCTATTTCCTTTTTTAAACAATGGCACTACAAGAGCATCTCTCCATTCCTGTGGTACATCTCCAGTCTGTATCGATTTATTAAAGATCTGTGCTAATGCCTCTCCAATTTCTTCCCTCACTTCATGTAAGAATTTAGGATGTAGTTCATCTATTCCTGGACTCTTGTCAGTTTTTAACCTTTTCAGCTGTTCCACCACATTTTCCTTCGTGAACATTATCTGTGTTAGTCCTTGACCACCACTGTCTAAAAATGCTTGGTTGGGTTCAGGGATGTTTCCCAATTCCTCCAATGTAAACACTGAGCTGAAATATTTATTAAGCGTTTCAGCAGCTTCCACATCATCCACAATAACTTCTCCATTCTGCTCTTCCTTTTTCAATGGCCCTACCCTTTCTTTCCTTTTCTGCTTGCTTCTAACATAGTTGTAGAAACTCTTGCTGTCTTCTTTTACATTTCTTGATAACTTCTCCTCAAAGCTTTTTATTGCTTGCCTGTTTGCATTATTGCAGATGTTTCTTTTATTCACATACTTTGCTTTTGATTTCTCAAGTCGTGCAACATAGTCACAATCCAGAACATTCTTTCTTTCCTTCTTCAACTGCTGAAAATTCTTCCAAGCTTTGTTCTTTGCCCTTCTCTTTCTTTGAACCTCGCGTGTTACCCATGGCCTCTTCTTGTTGGTCCTTTTGTGCTTGGGTATGTTCTCCTCAATAATCTCTTTCATAACTTCATTAAACTTCTTCCATGCATCGTTCACTCCCAAACCCCTTACTGCAGATTCCAAATCCTTTTCCTTCAGTCTTTCCCTCACTAATTCATAGTCCGCCTTAAAGAAGTTGGGTCTTTTCACATACGCTTTGACTTCCTGGGTTTGCTCCATGACTAATTCCCATCTGATAACCTGATGATCACTAGTGCTAAAATGCTCCCCCACACTCATATTTTCTACCATATTTTCTTCAGTTGTTATGACTAGGTCCAAAATGTTGTCTCCTCTGGTTGGCTCCATAACATGCTGTTGCATAAAGCTCGCATCAATAAAATCCAAGAATATCCTATCTTTTTGTCTCTCACCTTCCAGTTTTTCCCAATCAATATGGTAGTTGAAGTCTCCCATGATCACGGATGTTTCCTTATTAGCCAATTCCAGGAGTTTGCACATCCCTTGATCAGCTTCGTCGGTGGCATCTGGTACCCTGTAGCAAACTCCCACCAGGATCTTAGACCTGTTTATTTGAATTTCACACCAGATGCTCTCCTTGAAGGTCTCATTGCTCATATCCCATCTCTCCACTGCATTAATATTGCTCTTAACATATAGCAAAACCCCTCCAGCCCCATGTCCCACTGATTTCTGATTAGCTCTGTCCTTTCTAAATAATCTGTATCCATCTAGAGCTAGTTCGCTATCTGTGATTTCCGGTTTTGTCCATGACTCTGCTATTCCAATTATGTCGGGTGACTCGTTATCTGCATACAATTCCAGTTCTGCTCGTTTTGTGATACTTACAATACTTCTCACATTTGCAAACATACACTTTAGCATTTTCCTACCTTCAGTTTCCTTATATTTCCTGTCTTCCCTACTGCACGTTTTCTTTTTTCTTGGCTTTTTGTCTTTATTTGTGTGACAGTCAGTGAGTCTTTTTACTGCACTAACCGTCTTCCCACCAAGTTTAAAGTCTTCATCATGATGTATAGTTGTCTTGCAACCATGTCCGCACCTCGAGCATTCAGATGCAGTCCATCTCTCCCCAAGTAGCCGCCTTTCCAAGGATTGAATTCCACCTCGTAGTATCGAATCATTTCTTCCTCGCATAGTTTCTTCAGTCTTCTGTTCACCTCAACTCTCTTGCTGTCTAACGCCTCGCTCAGGTCCTGCCTTGGCAAAATACCCATTACCACAACTTGCCCCTTTCTGTCCTCGTTCAGCCTCTGCATCATGTCTTTGAATTTGGACATCATTTCTTCCGTCTCATCCATGCGAAGATTGTTTGTGCCGACTTGCACGATCACCGTGTCCTCCTTCTCTTCATCTTTCTTCTCGATTTCCAAAAACATCTGTTCAATTCTCGCTCCTGGTTTACAAACCGTGTCGAATCCAGCACATTGCTTCTGCAGATTCCTCCCAACGTGTCTTACTAGGGAATCTCCTACCAAAACCACCCTGTTCTTTCTTTGATCGGAGACTGCCTTTTCGGGTTTCTGCATCTTTGGCTGTCTTGATATCCTTTCCATCTTTCCTTGTACCACGTCCTCCGAGTCCTTGCAGTTCTTTTCTTCTGTTAGAGCTCCTTCTTTCTTCTGGTTGTTGGTTTTCTCCAGAGCACTCAGACGTTCCATAACTGATTCCAAGCTTTTTGTCTCCTCCTCTAAGCTTTTTTCCAAGCTGCACAGTCGTACTTCCAAGCAGCTTACTCGTTCACACTTCTTGCACTCGCCGGCTGACTCGTCCTTGAAACCGTCTTTCGTGCCGTACATGCCGCAACCAGAACACGCAAACAGATCGCTCTTCTTCACCGACATTATTATTCTTGCTCAACTGTTGACTGACCTCGGAAATGTGATCGCCTTACTTGCTTACTCGATTACGCTCACGCACGTGTACCGCTTTCTCCTATTATCACTCACGTGGGTCTAATTCGGGACTGACCACACGCTTTATTTCCCTGATTTATATCGCAAACTTCACACCTCTCGCTTCTGATATATTATACTATCCCCTCGATCAATCAAAACAATTTTCCTTAATCAAAATCAATTTTTAGAACAAATAACGTATCACTTATCTCCAGCAGCGACCTCCTCTCGAAAAAAGGTCGGGAGCGCCTCTGAATCTCTACGTGGCACTATACAAATGTCCAATTACAATTAAATAACTTCTGTCACTTTAGGCAAATATGCCATTGCTCTATACTTCCCCAGATAGAGCCACGTTCGTTGCATTTAGCTCTATTCGGTTCAAGTTAAGACCAGAAAAGGTCAGATAAGGTAAGGTAAGGAATTAAACGTTAAGGTAGGAAAAGGTAAGCAACGTAGTATAGGGTCAGGTTAATAAAGTCAGTCAGCTAAATTAAGGTCAGGTAAGTAAAGAAAATACGCGGTGGAGTAGCAGTATGTTCTGTGCCTTGTAGGCCTAATTGGAGGGTCGCAGGTTCGAATCTACTTCAAGCCACTGCGTAGCGACCCTGGACAAAGTTGCTCACCCACAATTGTCTGTGAGGAAGGCAACGGGAAACCACTTCACTCATCTCATCTCCGGGTGGCAATAAAGTCATTGGAACTGCCTAAAAGCAGAGAACTGATCATCATCAAGTAAGCAAATAGGTCAGGTCACATCAAATCAGTTCAAGTAAGGAAGAAAGGTTAAAGTAATAATATTATAAGGTAAGGAAAGTAATGATAATGTAAGATGGGAACAGGTCACGACAGGTAATTTAAAGTAAAGTAAGGGACGTTAAAGTAAGATAAGGTAAGTATCATAATGTAAGATAATATCCGGTCAAGTCAGATAAGCTTAAAAATAAGGTAAGGTTCAAGTAAGGTGAGGTAAGAAATATAATTCAAGATTAATTCAGGTAAAATTAGGTAGGTTAAAGTAAAGTAAAGTAAGAAAGGTTAAAGCATTATAAGGCAATGTAAGTAATGTGAGGTAAGATAAGGTCAAGTCAAGTCAGGCAAGTTAAAGTAAAGTAAGTGAAGCTGAAGTATGGTAAGGCAAGTAATGCTAGTCAGATAAGCTAAACTTTGGAAAGGTAAGATAAGCTAAGGTATGGTAGAGTATGGTAAATGAAAATAGAACTGGAGTTCTTTAACGAACTGCATGAAATTGTAACTGAACATTTATATAGCGCCCTTACAGATATATGATCAGAGTCACTCTCTGCGCTAGCCTGTATGATGCTAGATGTCATTACGAACGATTCATATTATTATAATTATTACATCAGTCAGTCAAACAATGCACAGTAGGCTGAAAGAGTCACCCGTGGCGGGCCCACGCACACACGTGGAACAAACCAACGGATTCCCGTCGACAGCTGAAGATGGCATGGATGTTCAGAGTGTCCGTCCCAAGTTGCGTCGATAGAGTAGAGCGGCGACAGGTGACAGCGTTCGCACACACGATGATGCTGCCGACGAACAGTTCCTAACTGGTGGAAGATGACGTACGTCTGGCTAGCCGTCGAGGCGCAAGGAGTACGACGGACAGCACTTGTCGCTTGTCGGTCCATAGATTGAAGAGCCACCAGTGACTGACGGTCGATGTCACTCTAATGGCCCGCGTAGGTCGCCCTCCATCGAGACAAAAACACTCGGCTACACGCGGCGCACACAGTCCGTTAGGTTCAGACTCGACCGTACATCAGAAGGATTGTCTTGATGCAGTCAATTGGGCCTAGGCGACTTGCGACAAAAATGCCCTTAAAACATAAAAAAAATCCTTGGCAAAACTGACGATTAAGTCCGGTACACGAATCTAGCACCAGAAAACTTCAGCATGTTCAAAGTTACTGGGCAAATTCTGCAGAGTAAAATATTCGTCGAAATGACGCAGAGGTCGATCAGTCGACACACATGGCCGATTACATGCGCAGAATAATAGGTCTATTATCTACAAAGGAGTAACTTATATGATTGTATGCGTGCGGGCATGTATGTATTTTTACTAGTTGGTCTTGTATATTATCAATTTTCACGAGCTTTTGTTACAAGACGCTATTTACAAGGCACTATAGTATAGGCCTATAGCCTACAGCAAAATATAAGTTAGGCATAGCCTAAGACATCAAGCAGGTCGGTCTCAATCGATTACCCAGAACCTACAAAACTCACCAAAACAACACGTGACTGGTTCACTAGCTAGCACAAATCATCCCAAACTAGTCGCTATTTTTGACGGATGGCTGGAGTTTCTCTATAGCGAGACAGGAAGCATGGGGGGCTATATAGGCCCTATATTATAAAAAAGGTGACACGTCGACCGTGGGGTTTGAGAGATCACCAAATGTAACTAGGTCTCTACAGAGCATCGGACGCATAATACGGCTCAGTGAGTCGCCTGCGTATGGCATGTCTTCCTTTGCTATGAATTCGATATTGAAAACGCGTAGCTGATAAAGCAACAAACGGATATTCTCAATCCTTCCGAACATTAGGGTAAGATGGGATCCATACCGAACTCACGATCCAAGATCGAACTTCTAGTGATTGAAATCGGATTGTCTGTGCTGTTTCTAGCAGGTATTTGACAAGAGAAACGTTCATGTTCGTGGTTCATTCACCATTGTTCACTTTCCTGCACATAGGCTACCTGTTGTTATCGCAGTACACCATGTCAATGTTAGGCATGGGTCACCTTTGCCGTTTAGTGTCAAGACGTAGCGAAACTGACGTAACGAGAATAGTAAAGATGTTATCTTACGACTTATACCTAAAATCTTCATTTTGATCGAAGCGCGCGCATGCATTTCGGTGAGACGACGTTTCACAAATATTGTGTTTTGTGTTTTTCAGCTACGGTTTTACAAGTTCAAGGTAAGTTTTCCTGTAGGCCTACACAGGCTTTTAAAATGCTCTTATACTACACTGCAAACTTACTCGGTGTAAAATCAATTTTAATTGCTGTATGTTTGTCAAACGGTGATGCTTCTGGTTTTGAAGCAGCTTCAATTTTAGCCACAAACTCACAGCTAGTATACAATAACTTTTGCACTTTTGTTATCAATGTTTCACCTGTTACAATAAAACTAGGTGCCCATGTCAAAAATAAATATTTTCCTTAATTGATTCAAGCAAATTAGAATACCTAAATTAAAGAGAAAGCAATCCATAAACTAGATCATTATTGGAACGATAGTGGCGCAAATCATAAACTCAATTTAAAAGGAAAAATGTACGCATACAGCGCTACTATGTAACCCTGTATACTTGTGGCTTGGCAGGAAACAACTAACACAGAAGTGTTCGAGTTAAGACGAGCTTGCTCGGATTAGCTTGCCTACTCAGCACATTACGTAGGCCTACTGTCGGTTACAAAAGGCGTTAGAAAACATTGTTGCGCTAAGCATATATTTATATTAAATCTACTAAGATATTATACTTTAAAGGAATAGAAAAGTTAAGCAGTCGCTGTTGAATAAACACTTCCTGATCCGACAGCGCCTAAGTAGCATCCATAGGAAATGGTGTTCATGCGTGAACAGACTTTAGCTAACGAGCCACGAGTAACTGAGAATGGGCGCTGATTCGTTGTACTTAAATAAAGAAACGATCACGTAAGGTAGCCCTGGTTCTGACATCGGCCCCAACAAAGAGACCCAGAGAAGAAGACATTGCTAAGAACAGCCCGACGATATTTTAAGTTTGATTGTTTGCACTTGTAATGGTAGTACAGTAGTATTCATGGCTCACGATTATCAGTGAAAACTGGTGCCAAAGTAGGCCTAATGTTTTTTTCAGTTTGACATTGGTATGGCACGATGGCCGTGGCGTTCTCGCCATTGTACCCGTATGCCATGGCCTCTCTGGTATTAGCATGCGGGGCCTTTAGGGCAGAGAGGCAGAACTAAATTAATTATACGTCAATTATACACAAACGACTTATTCTCAATATAAAAATTTCAATGTTTTAAGCCCCGTGCCTGGCTGGAATGGCAAGGCCCCCAAAATGGCCCCATCCCGACTCTGGAAGTAAACGATAAACGTGGGATGGATATCTGCAGGCATGGACATCAATAATGATGAGTACGACTTACAGAAAAACGTTCTTAAAATAAGATAATTCTTGAGTTAATGTTTGAACTACGTTCGTTTGGCTGATAGCTATGGATATTGGGGTAACTGCGCAATTATCTCACAATCACAGCGTAAAATCTTATTTTGTGTTTTTGTGTTTGCCATTTCTGCTTCAGCTGCTTGTGATCCTCGGAGCAATTGCGAACGTTGCTATGACAATGGGAGTTGTATTACATGTAGAACAGGTTATGGTTATCAAAACCGGACTGGTTATTGTGAACGTAAGTAGCGCACTCCTTGTCGTGGATCAACCCATGGCGTACGGATGTAATGAAAATGAATGAAGCACAAACAAAACAAAAATTGCCTATAAGTCTTATTGAAGTTTGGCATGGTCATAAATTGCTGATATGAAACTTCATTATCTGAGATCTTTGAACATCAGGAAATTTTAAGATATATATATATATATTATCTCAGATCTTTGAAATCATAAAGTAATTTGATTTTGAGATAACCTTATATTCGATTAAAATCAACATACTTTATGATTGCGTGTAACTTTAGTCATTAAGTCTCTGTGCCTTACCCGATTCAGAGATTCGTTTGTATTGACTCTCTATAACGTGGCAAAGCTGTTGATATTAGAAACTGTTATGAGAATTTTATGGAATTGGATAATAATAAAGTCAATTCCCTAAAGTTCTAATGCATCCTTCAAACTAAAATATTATTGTGCATTCTTGGAGATAATGCATAATTTTGGCTGCAATTCAAATATGCACCTTAAATAGTCTTATCGGTTGTCATTAAATTTTTATGTACAGTATAATTTTGAGGTGATTATATCCTAGCCTGGTGGGATTATGTCCTAATCTGGGGATTTTGTCTGCGGGGGATTATGTCCGAGGCATTATATCCGGGTCATTATGTCCATCCATTGGTGGGGGTCTATTGTGTAGTGGTAACATCAGTGGCGCAGTAGGTAGCGGGATCGCTTCCCGAAAGGTTCACTCAGCCTGTCATTCGCGAGATAGTGTGTTTATACTGAAATAAGTGAAAAATTATTTATAATGATTTCTGTAGTTACCCAGGAGAAAGACAATCTCTGTCAACTCCTTCAATCCAGCACGTCTCTCCAAACAACTGTTTGTACTACATTCTTTTATTACTCGGATTTGGGTGTTAACGAATAACGAAGACTATAATAGGCTACTATGTAGGCCTACTGTAAATTTACTATCTTATTTACTTCAGCCTGTGGATCGGATTGCATAGACTGTAGTCCAATTGGAGGAAATTGCACCCGGTGTAACGTTGGCTATGGTCCAGATTTCAAATCAAGAAATGCAACTTGCGGTCGTAAGTTTAATACACTTTTTAGCATTTTTCATAGAGTAGTGAAACGCTGTGTACGAGTATATTGAAGAAAGGTCTCTGATGTCTTAGTCGTTCGCTGCACTGCATCCGGAAGACCAGTTACTTTGCTTCCGAGACATTATGATCATTCAACTGGCATTTTCTTTCAGTGATGATGAAGTTCATGTCTATAAATCATTAAATTTCATGACGCTACAAAAACTTCATTTTGTGTTCTTATAATAATTATTTTGTCATGTTTTAGAATGTTCAACTTACTGCGGAGCCGGATGCAATATGGCAGGCGCATATAAATGTGATCGATGTGATTCTGGCTATGGACCTACAGCTAATGGCTCTTGCGGAAGTACTTGTCAATTTAGATTATTTTTTCGTTGTGAACTGGTGAATTTCAAAATATGATTGTCCTGATACAAAAGCAAAGTTTGAAGGGAATAAGAGCCGTTTGATGTCCTTTTGAGGCATAAACCATAGGGGCCGTCCATAAAGTACGTCACGCTCCAGGGGGAGGGTTTAAGAAAGTGTGACAGTTTGTGACAGGGGAGGGTTCAGGCCATGTGTGACGTCACACATTTATTTTATTTTTATTTATAATTTATTTTTTATTTTTTAGTAAAATTTCATAGCTTTAAAAATAATTTTCAAAAATTTTCTGAAACATTTTAATTAGTTTTATGTCAAAATAGCATGAAATGCATATCTCCTGAATGTGTTTTCACGATTCCTCTCGCTAGGAGCGCTAGTAATAATGCTGTTGCGAAGCCTTGTTTATGTATTAGCCTTGCTTTCGGAAGTATTATTATTTCTATGTTCGAAAGTGTGACGTACTTTAGGGGGTCCGAGTTTGTGACAGTTTGTGACAGGGGAGGGGGTAAAATGGTCAAAAATAGCGTGACGTACTTTATGGACGGCCCCATAGTTGTAAAAACGTTTTTTCGGTTTTTTTCATCTTTTTCCTAAAAACGTCGTTTTTTCGTTTTTTATTTCTCGTCACGTTTTTTTCCGTTTTTTTATTTTTTATGTAACTTTATTTACTTATTTACTGTCTGTTACTATTTGTTTTAATTGAATTTTTGTCTGATATTCCCTACGTTGTCTCCATCCTTTCAAGGATTCATCTAATTTACCTCACTATTTAGTATCATCAGTTGAGAAATAAACAGCACAGAAGGCTACAGGAAATAAAATTTATAAAAGCTATTTGAATTTCTAAGTTATCGAAAATGCCAAATGTTGTCTTTGTATTCAGTAATCTCTGATTGACTGATGAACTGACGGATATTACTCCATTTCAAGTTCTTATAATAATTATTATAAGTCAGAATTGTAAGTAGACCTAGGCCTATACTCACAAAGTTTAGTTTTTTATTGCTTATGCCAGCATGGATTTTTAAAGTGGACTTATGTATACAATTTAAAGTTGAAAAGAATTCAATATTTTTAATTTCTCAATTTCTTTTTAAACCAAACTTCTGAAACAAAAAATAATTGGTGTAGATTAATGTAACTTGGTGTTTGCTAATATAGTTTTGTTATTTGCAGATTAAAATTAAATTGTGTAAACAAGGTTAATTTTAAAATGCAGTAAAAGATGTATCAAAGCCAAAGTTATTTTCTGTTCGGTTTTTTCTCGGTTTTTTTGGTTTTTTATTTTTATTTTATCGTTTTTAACAACTATGGTATAAACAAGTGATAAATTACTCTTACTTTCGAGGAACAAAATATGTTTTACTTAGCGCTATTACATGTAGTAACAAACTGTAGAAAATGTTAATCCTTTACTCTGCATAGCCTGTCTTTCTGTCGCACACATCGCCGAGTTTGAGTTGTTCAGTGCAAGGAATTAAGATATGGGAGTTTGGTGACCATCCGTCAATTCGTGTGCATCATGTTGATGGCAGTAGCTAGACAAATCTGATTAGACTTTATTAGATTTGATCAGATCAGGCAACACTATATTCTTTTCTCTTGAGCTTGTATATTGCCTACTTCTGAGCGCAACAATAATGTGTTGTTTCAATGAAAATCGTGCCTCGGCAAACGCTGAGCGGTTTTCATAGACGGTTTATTTCAATCGAGCTGTGAAATATTTAGTTTAATGTCCTACGAATTTAAACATCATCAAAATAGTCATCAAACACTTTATGAAATATTCCAAATTCTTAATCAATCAGCCTCAAGTTATTAACGAATTATTTACCCGATAATATGGTTTCCTTCCCGTGGATGTCCCGTTGTTCATTTGAGCGTTCTTGGTCACTCTATACACGCGCGCGCGCACACACACACACATTTATGTATTTTTTCCGTATGCAGACTATGCGTGCATCAGTAATCTTAAATATTTTAGAATGTGTTGAACACTGCCAATCGTGCACAGCAAACACATCACAGTGCGAAAGCTGCGACTTTGGATTTACCGTCTTTGACCCAGGAAACAAATCATGTGGAGGTTACTATAGCGTACTACTGATAGCCTATTAGATTGAAAAGGATTACCATGGTTGTAATGTTAACGAAATTAATTAGCCCCACTTCAAGAGAGTCTCGACAGAGGTGCTTCCAGCATAACACAGTGAATCCACTAAAATTGCTCTCAAGCGTCTGCGGAAAGAGGCAAGGAGACTCCTACTCAGCTCCTAGCCCTACTCAACTGATCGCCCACCTTAACAGCTACTCTGCACCCTCTGATCTGCTGGAAACCGGACTCGGACCTTCTTCGGACTACCCTCTCGGACAACCCTTCTGACTAGACGCAGCGCTCGTGAATAAGCTGGTGCCCTGCGCTTGGCTTTCGAGTGGCGCTTTAGAATTTGGAAGATTACGATTACGAGGAGAGATTGAGAAGCTAATTCAAATAATGACTGTTGGCAAATACCGAAACTCGATAAACTCAGGTTTGGAAGCATAGCACTGATCTATTTGTAGTAGACAAATGATTGCTATTATTATCATTTGTATGAGACAGACATAAAATGTTATATTGGTCATAGAGATAAATATTTCTCTTTTTAGCCTGTTCCAAGTACTGTACGATTAGTGGATGCTTCTACAAAGGACCAGGTGCTTGCGACAGGTGTGATCCCGGATACGTGTACTTCAGAAACAACTTTACCTGTGGCGGTATATATAAAGAATTCGTTTATATCATCTCAGGCTGCTACGCTTGTTGACACTGGTCGCCATTGAGTTGATAACTTATCACAAATTATTTCATTGACATAAGAGTAATGAGTTATGTTCAACGAATTACTTTGTAATTTATGAGCTTTATAATTTATTGGCTTTCTACCACTTGCTGAGAAATCACCCAGTCCTTCAGCCGCCTTATTTTGGACTAATAAAACTCAGTTTGGTACAACCTGCCTTATTTGTGTGCTATTAAGATCCCTGCCAGCATACTCATAATAATAATAATAGTAATCTTCGTTTAATATTTTCAAACTGACAAGTAAGCAGTACGATTACAATTCATAGTATGAACGGATGGTTACAAGTTATTACTGGAGTCGAATTTAACTGTTTAACAGTCATGCCAGGCGCCCATCACGCCAAACTGCTAATTTCCTCAACACCATCTGGCGAATAAAAAGGCTGAGGCGACATTAGGGAGCTTAGGGGGAAGTTAACCTGCGTCCGTTGCCTCTTCGTGCCAGAGTGTTACCACTTACCAGTACCCTAAACCACTCCATCATGAGCATTAGATGGAACTCGAGTGGCCTTTATATGGGAATGAGGTTCTTATGAGTGTTCCATGTGGAAATGCCAGCAGAGACAACGCCTGTGTAAATATTTTAATGAATGTATTACAAACCCTTCAAAAGTTAAACTTATGAATCTAGGATCTACATGCAAGAACACAGGTATTCTAATTATTGAATAATTAACTGGTAAAGCAATGCGTTGAAATTACTCTGTTGTTGATCGTCCACTTCCTAACATGGTGTTAATCTTCGGCTCTTCAGGAAGCCAGTATCGCTTAAATTCGAGAATGGACAAAATATAAACATTTTAGTCAGGAAAACAGACTTTTTGTTCAATTAAATCCTAACTAAGCCTTATCTGTTGATTCTATTTCAGGATGTGCCCCAAATTGCTCTTCATGCATAATCAGAGGCGCTGGTCAGTGCGACAACTGTACCTTTGGATATGGACTGACACCAACTAACACGTGCGCACGTATGTTGATTTTTTTAAATAGCTTAGCAGGCTAACTGTTACAGACCAAGTAAAAGCACATCGGAAACCAACATAAGCCTATTACAACAAACACGCAAATGTTGCGTAAGAAATAAAGGCAGAAGTTAGGAGGTTCGTTTTTATTATCATAGACTGTCTCTGTAAATAAGCTTACATTAGGCCTACTGTGTCGATTGAATTTGTACCGCTTTTTATTCAGACGATTTAAGACATTGCTTAGCCCCATCTGACTTATGCACCTAAATTAGGCCTATGTCACCTGAAAATTCATCCTGCCAAAATTCAGCTTCGCTTGGCACTGAAATATTGATGAAGATTCTGTTCGGCTTCGGATAGTTTTGTCATCAATCATTACTTCCAGTATACATGTAACTCAGAAACAGGAATAACGCTATAGAACTACTACCGTAACGGACATATGGACTCAGAACTCGCAGGACTATCGAAACTTAGATTTACGAAATACTTATTGAAGTAATTTGTAAAAAGAGCGATTTTTATATAAGCTTAAAATAATGGATACTAAACGAGTGGAATTTCTAATTGAGATTTGAGCTTTTGAATTAAGTACAGCAAGATTTTAAATGTTTTCGCATTTCAGCCTGTTCCGCACATTGCACGATGTATGGATGCAACATCACCGGAGCCAAGAAATGCGACATGTGTGACTTTGGATACGGACTGATGCCAAACGGATCCTGTGACAGTATGCCTTACGTGTTACATGTATAACATGCTAATAAAATGTACAAACTATTCGTGCATCTGGGCATTCCCATAGCACCACACCTCACTAACCTTCAATTTCTTGGTTTACCTTTACTTTACGTTCTCCTACCTTACACTCTTTTTTGGAACTTATCTTACTTTAGGTCCTCCTTTTGTATCCCAACGTAGTATTATTTGAAATAATATGATGATTTGTTACTGTACTTTTTTGGGAGCAATAAAAAACCTATGTTATGTTATGTTATGTTATGTTATTATCTTACCATACCTTATATGATGGCTAAACTAGATTATAACAGCTTTATATCTGACATTACTTTGTCATATCTGTTATCTGTATTCTGTCATCATGATACTACAACATAACTCACTTGGATAATGGATATAGACATATTATATACTAGAACAATAATTATTTAACTCGAAGGATCTGACAGTAAGGCTTCTACTTAGATGTAACTCATTTCTTTGCAGCCAGAAATATCCAGTTACTTCTTCATGCACAAGAACCAGCAGTTCTCTTGATTAACTTGTTTCAGAATGTGCACTAAACTGCTCTTCATGCGCAGTCAGAGGAGCTGGTCAGTGTGATAACTGTACCTTTGGATATGGCCTGACACCAAACAACACGTGCGCACGTATGTGTGATTTTGTTGGGAGCTTAGCAGTCAAATAGACCCAGTAGAAGAACCTGTAAGACTTACTAATTACAACGTTCTCATAGACACGCATATGTTGCGTAAGGAATAGATACAGGAGTTAGTAGGTTCTTTATTACAATCATGTGTTGATTGCTTTTGTATTTCTCTGTCCCATTGGATCTACAATCGTCATATCAATAATGTTATCAACACTGTGCTGAAAACGTTGAGGCTCTGACATAATAGAAAATGTGCTTAACTAAAGAAAGACACGATAATGATCAATATAATCTATTTATGTGGAAAAACAAAGTTTCAACACAGAGATCTTGAATCAAGAACTCAGTCATTTATACCACATGTATCATCCATCTAAAGAGTGTATGTTTATTGTTTAATCACTTTAATGGAATAAAATACTATAGAGTTATGCAGCACCGAACAATGACATATAATTATGGCATACAATGCCCTACATGCTATTTAAGATAAACATCGTGAACACTGCCTGAGTGGGCCAAATTCTAAGAACCAAAACCAGGTGTAAAAATGATATTGTTTTATAGCATATATTGAACAAATCAACACAACAAGGTAGTTTATCTAATAATAATAATAATATAATAATAATAATAATAATAATAATATCTTTTCTTTAAAGAGCGCCTGAGAAACGTACTGCGCTGTACATTTACATGTTATGCAATTTAAATCTTAACTACTAACAGAACAGACAGCCTGCAATACAACGGCGCTAATAGCAGCCTACAAAGCATATCCGCCCAACACGGGCTCGAACTCGGTACCTCTCGGTCTCTGTGCACAGATGTTATCTAATGCGCTCGGGCATTATTATTATTACTATTATTATTATTATTATTATTATTATTATTATTATTATTATTATTATTATTATTATTATTATTATTATTATTATTATTATTATTATTATTATTATTATTATTATTATTAAAACAGTCCCAAGAGATCATTCCTCAGTTTATTAGTTGATATAACTAGAGAAAAAGTGACATACTATCATATTGCGATACTTGCTTATTTGGAAATTCTTTGACCCAGTAATTAGAACTTGTAGAGCTCATAGTTCTACTAGTAGTTGAAAAAAATTACTGAAGTGATAAAGCGTTCAATTCACAATATTTGTTTGATCTTGTAACCTAGATTTTCATTCTCTAAACAAGGATGTTTCATTGGAAATTTGTCAAAGAAATATGAAATATGAATTACCTCAGTTCAAAATATTATAGGTGTAACTCCAACAGCTTAAATATCGATAACATTGCTGTTATTGTTGATGATTATTACGATAACGATGACGATGATAATGATTGTGAACTAATGTTTTACATATATAATGAGCACAGGTGTTCCTTAGGTTGATATATAAATAATGTGTATCGTTCCTAGACCTTAAATAATTTCTATGATTAACTGTGCCCTAGCGTGTCATACACTATAGCCATTGTATGATAAGCTACATAATCACAACTACAGAACCATTGGTGAAAACGTGTGTAAATAAAAGGTCATAATAGGGTACTTTTAGGGCATACTTAAATTACAAAGGGACGTTGTAGAACCATTCTGAAACTTTGTTACGACCACTATGAAGAAAGTTATTTCTCACGAAGAATCTTTAGTGGAGGTTGTAGCAAATATTTGGACTAAGAAATTCTACTTATATGCATCACTATGCCTTTTAATAATTTCAGTAATAACTAAAATTAATATGTTAAACTTGAAACTGGTCGTAGACTACTGCTGAAATGCGCTTTGTGATATCACATCAAGTTCATTTGCTGACTTGTAGGCTACTTTCCACTCACACTTTAATCTGACAGTTGAAAATTATCATCGTTTTAAAATTGCCAGCTGTTTATTCAAAACATCCAAGGAATCAACTGAGGTTTTGTGCTTTTGCACACAGAATACTTAATATTTAATTCACTGCATCTGGCTTTGCTGTTTCGTAGCCTATTTGTTGACTACCGGTATTGAAATTGATATATCACGTATTTGAGCTTTAACCCTCGGGCTACCAAGGGGGGGGGGGTTATTACGACCCCCTATATGTTTTTCGCTTCGAAAACTTGTTCCATGTGGAATATAATTTTGATAATTTAGGTAGCTAGAGCAGGATAATTTGCGCACATTTTGAGGTAAACATCATTGTGATAGCTCACGCCATTCAAAAGTTACACCCGATATACCCGAGGTACTAGGGGGGATTGATACGACCCCCTAGTTTTTCGTCTATAGCGTACTCAGTTTTCTTCCTAGAATAGAAACAAATATACCATTCTTTAGAGGGAATGTAGGGCTTCATTTGCATACTTAGATGTTTGTCTTTTGAAAACCGGAAGTGATAAAAATAAATAAAAATACGCGTTATCTGAGTGAAAAACTGATATTTCCACGTGAATGAAAGTTCTTGTGACGCCTGTGATAAGTATGTATGCATGTATGTATGTATCTATGTATGTATTTATGTATGTATGTATGTATATATGTATATATGTATGTATGTATGTATGTATGTATGTATATTATGTATGCATGTAAGTATGTACGTATGTATGCATGGATGGATCTATGTATGGATAGATGTATGTATGTATCTTTGTACGTATGTATGTGGTATGTATGTATGTATGTATGTATGTATGTATGTATGTACGTATGTATGTATGTATGTATGTATGTATGTATATATGCATGTATATATGCATGTATGTATGTAATGTACGTATTTATGCAGGGATGTATGTACGCATATATGTTTCCATGTATGAATTTGTATGTATGTGTGTACATGCATGTACATGTATATAGGTATGGATGTATATTTGTATGTATATAAACATGTGTAGGGATGTATGTATGTATTTTGGATACATAGATTAGTTTCAAAACACACATAATCTTATATTTGTTTATTTAATAAGTGCTGGATGTACTCAATAATACAAGATATCGCTAATTATCGGTGCCTTTGTTAAAAATTATGTAATTTCGATGTGCATTCACATAATGTACAACTAAATATACCATTTTGTGCAGAAATGAATGCTGAATCCAATGATATATTACAAGTTATGATATGTGAAACCAAACATGAAATCCAGGGGGGGTCGTCTCAACCCCCCCCCTTGGTAGTCAACGTCACAAAAAAACCTTGGTAGCCTGAGGGTTAACGTGAATTCATAAATTGGCGCGTTATGTCATTTTATTTAGTTTGTATTAAAAGCATTCTATTTTTTGTTTATGAAAATGTTTAGTTGAATATTTTGCGTAATTTAGACAAAAATTTGTTTTGGTCAAGTATCTACGGTCTAAAGAATATTGAATAATTCAAAACATTAAACTGCAGTTATCCAAAACCACAATGTAAGAAATCTTACATCATGTCCAAAACTATGTCTAGTTTGACATTTGAAATACTTTTTGTTACCTTTAGCGGCAATAAAAATCGAAGTGCAAACGGATGGTGCAAAATGTACCACGCCAGTGGAAACACAGCTACTACATGAAAAAATTGAAGAGCTTCAAACCAGAACCAAACCGTGGTCACATCAAATTGATAAACTCATCAGTCAACTGAAGAACGAAGGCATAGAAATCCTCAACTCTCAACTGGATAGACAGACTGTGGTCGTTTGGATCTGGTGTCATACACAAAGAGCCTTTGAACTTATTGAAGGGCTGTACGAATCGAATCAGCTGAGATATATATTCTTCGAAAATAGTCAACCATCTATTTCAAAAGTGATTAACATCGATGGGAATCAGTTCAAGAAAACCATTGGCAAGTTCTTATGAACGCACTCGTCATAAAGAAAACTTAAAACGTGTAATCAATGCATAGGACTTCGATTAATGAAATGAGCGCTGCTTAACAAATGCAACAAGATGTTGAAGCGAACAAGAAAAGGCCGTTAAATTATGCGAATAGAGTGAAACTGAATGAACATAGAGATTTAGAGAGAGAGTCTGGACAAATGTACATGTATGTTATATTAATGAGATAAACCCCATCTACCAAGAGAGGTCTTAAAATGCGCACATTATCTTAAAGCTACTCAAGTTGTGCTTCTGTAGTCTACTTTGAGTAAAATCAAGACAGTTGAATAAAGCATAAGGTGGGATTGGAAAACAAAAATGGTATAAGAGGAAATGGCAGCGAGGCAACAAAAGGCTGCAGTGAGATGTAAAGCATGTTAAAAAGCCAAACAGTGAGATATTTAGACATCAATGGCAGGAACAGGAAATTAATCAATTAATAATTATATTTGAACCGCGTGCAAGGTCACACCGAAATATGAATTTGTGGCGCGGATAGTCTGCCGTCAGAAGATGCAGTTAGATATCCATGTGCTTGAATGAGTTTTGAGCCGCTTTTTGAAGGAAGTGAATTTGAGCTACAAAGAGAGAGCGGAAGTCGATTGCGTTCCATGGGGCAGAGGCGTGGAATGCAGGGGAGCCCATAACTGTTCTGCATCGGGGCTCAGCTAAAAGACCCGTATTTGATTATCGTAGGCAACAAGGAAGAATGTAAGGAGTTAGTAGTGACTGAAGGTAGGGAGGTGTAGCCTACTGGTGCCTGAGGGATTTGTAAGTCAAACAGGTAGTCAAACAGAAAGTCATGAAATTAAGGTCTTGCTAGTATGCAGTAAAACAGGCAATTCGAAAGAGATAGTAGGCCCTTTGAAGTCAGGGTTTTGATAATGAGGAGAATAAGATAAGATAATTAGAAAGAGAATGGTATGAAGCTAAAAGATCTGTAGCAAGAGATGGAAGCAATAAAACCCAGCAAAAGACGAACTCGGAACAATATACAATGAAAGAGACAGTGAACAGCAAGTTAAATTAATAAATAATAAAAAAATATGAAGAAATATACAATAATAGATTCGATGATATACGTAACCAACAGCACTAAATTCTAATTCTTGTAGCTTTGAAAACAGAATTAGTGAATAATAATTAGTTATAAATATCTTAATTATGTAGTTTTATTTTAGTTCTCAGTGAGAGGCTATAGATTGACCAAACATTTGCCAGATGCACTTTAATTCTGGTTAAATAATTAAAATTAAAGTATTAGAAATGCATAATACATAAATAGATAATTCAGTAATTGAAAACCAACTAAGTATTAGCAATCCATTATAATATAGATATTAATAAATCCAAAAAGAAATTATTAACAGTCAATTATTTGCGTAGAGTTTCTCCCTCACCGTGTCTTCTCTCTTCTGCAGTGCTTGACTAAAACACCATATTCACTGTTACTGCATGGTTTCCTAATGATTATTTTTTTTATCTTAGTCGTGTGTCCGATTTCCATAAACTATACTCAGATAATCGAGATTAGAGGAAATCAAAAAGTGCGTGGAGTGACTAAACTTCGAAATGAACTCTACGTCCTCTGTCGATCACTGTCTTCTTCTCCTTCTTCTAGTTGTGTAATTCGTGTCTTTGAGGATCGAATTCCATTTCGTCTTCAGAAGACAATCGAAGTAAAAGAAATTAAAAGTCCCTGGGACATTGGATCCAGTGAGAAGGGAAATTGTCTCTACGTATGTGATGGGAAATGCGTCTGGAAGATTACAAGAGAAACAGATTACAAACACAAAATCATCAAATGGCTGACCACTGATTATCAGCCAGATACGCTGTCAGTGTCCAGGGATGGTCAGTTGTTGATGGTAAATAGATCATCGTCCAGTTTGATGATCTACGGATCAGACGCAGAGCTTATTCGATCCATTCAGTTACCAAGAGACATCTGGTTAGCAGAACTAGATAATGCAGTGGAAACATCCATCGGGAATTTCGTCATCCTTCACAAGTGGAAGGAAGAGGAGAAGGGAGAGAGTGGGTCTAGTGGGGAAGAGAGGGTAATGAAGTGGGTCGTAGGCCTAAGTGAATTGACAAGAGATGGACAGATGGTCGTCCGTCGTTTCAGTCCTTCCAATGAAACACAAGAACTGAAATATCCTCGTTGTCTCTCAATCGATTCAGACGATCGAGTGTTTGTGGCTGACGAAGTGAATGGTAGAGTGATTCTCTTGGATTCCGATCTAAAATGGAACCGAATTCTTTGTCCAACAAAAGAAGAAACAGAAGAAACGAAGATCCAATATCCGTGGAGATTGTGTTACGACGAAGAAATGAAACAACTGATCGTCGGAGGATATAAAGGAGGTGGTGTTAATGTTTACACTTTAAGTCGGAATTAAACTTACTTTTCATCAACAGATTCTGACAAACAGATTTTAAAATTCATCCATTAATATCTTCTGAACATTGTTTGCTAATATTAATATAAGTAAGAAGATTGCCACGGGCCTATGTTGATTGGCTGAGTCTGCTGAAAGCGCCGAGATTTAATTTAATTAATTAAACATGCCATCCGTCTCATCTACAGCGTGTGTTAGGCAGCTCTGTACGCACCGGAGACATTTGCCTCTCTGAATAATACGGGTCTAGGACATTTCCCGGACATTTCCCCCGGACGTGTCCCCCGAAGTTGGACTGATGAAAATAATTCTCTACTTCACTAGAAGTTGGATTGATGAAAGAAATTATTTTTCTTAAATAGAAGCTGGATTGATGAAACAAATTCTATGGTTAAAAAGAAGTTGGATTGACGAAAAATTAAATTCTTAAATAGAAGCTGGATTTATGAAGAAAATTCTGTGTTTAAATAGAAATTGGATTGATGAAAGAATTTTTTTGCTTAAATGGAAGTTGGATTGATGAAAGAAGGTCTTTGCTTCAACAGGAGTTGGATTAATAACAGTTATCATTGTCAATGGTAGAGTTACCTACTTACTGTTCGGGGGGAAATGTCCGGGGGGGGAATTGTCCGGGGGGAATAATACGTACTTGTATCCGCCGGCAAACAGAAGAACGCCATGTGTTCAAACAGCGTCGACCACTTTCATCGTTGCATGTATCGAAAGAATAAGTCGTTAGAAGATCTCTTTCCAGGTGGGTTCGGTAGAGCCCAGAACGGCATCACCACACAACAGCAAAAGATGACATTGGTTGGCTATTTTATTGACTCACCTCTTTTGAGTTTGCGTTGGGTAGCCTATCCCGTGAGCTAGTCCCCGGCGCCGCCGTCTTCCGCCGCCGCCGCCAGTCGCGAAGCCCTCAAGTCGAAGTCAGTCGCTAAAGCTATCGACTGCTATCAACTTTGTCCACTTAATTATATCAGCAGTTATTTATTTACTACCTTACTGCCTACCTAGTACTACTTACTTTACTAGATATACACTAACTTCCAAGGAATCCATATTTAGACTTACTATCAAACATCGAAGACTAATTATATACGTCGATGCTATCAACATTCAGATTTTTCTGTCACGTTATCTAACGTGGCGCACTTCTTTAATTGAAAATGGCGTCTCTTCGATGCAAACATGGCGTTGAAAATACGCTGGTTTCAGTGTCTTTTAAACACGGCACAACTAAAGATGATGCCGGAAAATTGATAATAATTAAGTTTGTGAAATTAGGGGAAATAGGCGTCCATTTGCGCTTTTGAGAGAAATCCGGTGTTTGGGCCCATTTTGGCGAACTATTGGTAAGTCTGTGTGAGACGTAGCCTATAGGCTACCTACAATAGGCGTACTAATAGTCATGCTTGAATGCTGCATGCTTTTGTTTCTTATCTGATTTGAATTTTAACGCGATAATGGTTTGATAATTTTGACTTGGTTGGTGTATAGGCCAATAGGCCTATTTGCTATTAGTTTACCACCGCTTTATTTGGCCACAGACCATGATGTGGAGCGAAACGTGACTTTACAGTACGCCGTAAAATTCATTATATTGTTAGGTTACTAATAGACGTACCTGATTACACGAGAAGTCGATATCAAGTCGTTAAGTCAGTCGATAAGCCTAAGCGACTAAATTAGTCAGTCGATAAAGCAAGTGACTCAGTCAAGTCAGTCGCTAAGTCAGTCGCTTAATTACTCTCCAAGTCAGTCGCTAACGCTTCTGCCAGTTCTTACCTCGACATTTTCGTGAATAATTGTTGAAATGCATTTCATTTTTCAAAGAACTTTTCCTTGTCAGTAACTCGGGATTGTTGGTACACTTTTGGCCAATCTTGGGAATTTGTTGGATGATCTTGAGATTTCTGAAAATGAAGAGTGAAAGCATTGATCTTCATAATCATATTAATAATTATCAACGTCATGGCATTGTAACTGAACATCTATATATCGACTTCGGATCTGGGGATTTGGCATAGCAATCTTGGGATTTTTTCTAAGGTCTGCAGATTAGTTTTTTTCCAACAGTGGCAGAAAATCAGAATAGAAAAAAATTCGCTCAGTCTGAAGAGTTTTTTTTATTATTATAACTTGTAAACATTGTAATTTGTTAATTCAATGTTATTTTACGATTTTTTCTTTGCCAGTTCTTACCTTGACATTTTCGTGAATAATTGTTGAAATGCATTTCATTTTTCAAAGAACTTTTCCTTTTCAGTAACTTGGGATTGTTGGCACACTTTTGGCCAATCTTGGGAATTTTGTTGGATGATCTTTAGATTTCTGAAAACGAAGAGTGAAAGCATTGATCTTCATAATCATATTAATAATTGTCAACATCATCAGGGCCTACTACCTAGGGGGGAAGGAAGCAGGCTGCTTCCAATTTGTGCCAGAGGGAAAAGTTTTCCACCCTAGTGAAATGGATATTGCTGTACAACTGACAGTACTGACACAACTGTCAACTGTTGCAATGTATGGGCACATAGTTAAATTATAACTATTTTTCAACAAAAATAAAAAAGTGTAACTAACTGTTGGGAACTGATTTTGTAAATAAGTTAACTAAACTAAAAAATTTCAGTTCAACTTTTCCCAACTTTTTAAGAAACTATTTTACAAATGTGAAACATATTCACTACAGTTCTACCAGAAAATAATGAAGACAGTTGCTAATGCGAACAATGATGCAACATGCAGTGCAATACCGCATAACTTTAACCTTCCTGACAAGGACTCATAAAATTTTATATCTCGTATGTTATTCCTGAACTCTTACTGAGCTATTATTACTTCACACTGTAATATCTAGATGTATTTTTTTCTATGTAGGCCTACAGCGTTTTGTTTGTTATTAACACAATAAACGAATATATGATGATGAGTTCAATTGACTTAGTAATAAAACCAGTTACTCTGATTACTCTTGAGAATAATGATCAGCATCAGCAAGACCCCTGTTAGATTTGTATCTGGATCGTAAGAAAAGAAGGTGATCAAGGGTTTCGTCAGACATTCGGTATCAGTTTAACCTCAGTGAAGAAAACAGTGACTAATAGACTATTCATTTTTACTGAAGTAGCCTTTAATTCATTATAGTCGACACTCACAGTGTTCTTATTTACACTGCACCCAAGGAATCTATATTAATTTTAGTCCTTGCATTGCATACTGCACCGTAATATATTAACACTAGAAGCACCGAAGGGGTCAATCCGACCCCTTTTGGTTTTTAGCGGAACGCACCTCGGCCCCAGATATAGCCAGGGTCCTGTAATTTCATGGCTTTTCCTAACTTCGAAGGGTATACCCTCTGCCAAAATTTGAACTCGGGGATTCACAATTTCTGAGATTTTTGCTGTTCTACCTTTAAGCACCAAGGGGTCAATCTGACCCCTGTATCAGGCTTACGCATTTCAATAATATTATATATCAAAGCTAATTACGTAATAAATGTGAGAAGAGAGGAGATCTGGTGAGAGGATAGGATCAGATCTGGTGAGAGAAGAGGAGATTTGGTGAGAGGAGAGGCGATCTGATGAAAGGAAAGAAGATCTGGTCAGAGGAGAGAAGATCAGATGAGAGGATAGGAGATCTGGTGAGAGGATAGGAGATCTGGCGAGAGGAGATGAGATCTGGTGAGAGAAGAGGAGATCTGGTGAGAGAAGAGGAGATCAGGTGAGAGAGAAGAGATCAGGTGAGAGGATAGGAGATCTCATGAGAGGATAGGCGATCTGGTGAGAGGAAAGTAGATCTGGTCAGAGGAGATATCTGGCCAGAGGAGAGGAGATCAAGTGAGAGAATAGGAGATCTGGCGAGAAGGATGATTTGATGAGAGGAGCGGAGATCTTGTGAGAGGAGATCTCGTGAGAAAAGAACAGATCTGGTGAGAGAAGAGGATATCTGGTGAGAGAAGATGATATCTAGTGGGAGAAAGAAGATGTGGTCAGAGGAGAGATCTAGTGAAAGGATAGGAGATCAGGTGAGAGGGTAGTAGATCTGGTGAAAGGAGAGGAGATCAAGTGAGAGGATAGACGATCTGGCGAGAAGAAGGATGACTTGGTGAGAGGATATCTGGTGAGTGGAGAGAGTTCTGGTGAGAGCAGAGAGATCTGGTGAGAGAAGACGATATTTGGAAAGAGGAAAGGAGATCTGGTGAGAGGAAGGAATATCTGGTCAGAGGAGAGGAGATCTGGTGAGAGGATAGGAGATCTGGTGATAAGATAGGAGAGTTACTGGTGAAAGGAGAGGAGATCTGATGAGAAGATAGAAGATCTGGCGAGAGGAGAGAAGATCTAGTGAGAGGAGAGATCTGGTGAGAGGATAAGAGATTTGGTGAGAAGATAGGGTGAGGTCTGGTGAGAGGATAAGAAATCTGGTGAGAGGATAGAAGATTTGGCGAGAAGATAGGGTGAGATCTGGTGAGAGGACAGGAAATTTGGTGAGAGGCTAGGAGATGTGGTGAGTGGATAGTAGATTTAGTGAGAGCGGAGGAGATCTGGCGAGAGGATAGAAGATCTGGTGAGAGGAGAGGATCTCCTATTATTCCATTCCAACTTACTTATTACACTTGTTTATGCTAATGTAATTTATGTTAATAAAGTTGATAGTCAATTTCATTGAATTTGCAATTGACTTTGCATTATAAATTATTTGGGGTCAAAATGACCCCCTTGGTGTTTCTAGGAAGTTCGATTTCTCGGTACTTCTAGTGTTAAACATAGGCTTTTCTATGCAGAGGCAACACCAGTGTTAATAAGTAATTACAGGTCGCGTTGAGGTGGTGATAGTGTCCACCGTTCATTGCAGAAGATGGTTGCCTAGTTGCTGATTTTGTTACTTACGGTAAACTTTCTAGCTAATAACTAAAAAATATTTGTTTAACTTTTTAGTTAATAACTAAAAAATATTATTTAAACTTTGGTTTTAACTAGCCTAAACGATTTTTTAGTTTAACTTCTGCCTTAACTAAAAAATTTAAGTTTAACTAAAAATTTGCAACTTTGTAGTTAACTTTTGCCCCTCACTGACGGCTGTCGACTGTAATCGAGTCTTTGGACTGTAAAGTTAATGCATTATGGTATTCGGGGCCTAATGGTATTATTTCATTCTGTTTGTAATATTTGTATACTTTTAAGGTTGTACGGCGACAACACATTTTTGCCGTGCCACTTATTGTCTGCTAAAAGCTAGAGAATACTTTTAATAAATCTAAACGTGTATTATTTTTAGATTACGAAATATGGCATGAAACACTGTCAATATATGAAAAAATCAGCTTTTGGGGACTGCGACCCCCACACCTCCTAAATTCACAGTTTCCATACCACTTTTAAAATCGTGGTAAGGGGGGATTGCTTCCAGCTTACAGGGGGGTAGTAGGCCCTGAACATCATGGCATTGTACCTGAACATCTATATAACTATATAGTGCCTTTCAGGAACCTCTCAAGTTTCTGCATACTGGACAATGTTACCTATATCATTATACTCATCACAGTAAGTCAGTAATGTTCATCCTCATCGTCATTATCATTATCCTCTTCAGTGTCTTCATCGCGCATCATGGCCGTCCTTTCCATCTTACATTTCTAAATCAAGCATCCGCTATTATTATTATTATTATAATTATTGCTAATTAAAATTATAATGCGTGCACGGTAACACCGAAATGTGAATCTGAGACTCGAATATTCAACTGTCAGGAAAAGATGCAGTTAGATAAATTAAAGTAAAGCCTCGGATATGTGGAAATTAAACTCACGGTTTCATATAGGCCTAGGCTATGGCATTTTGGCGTACTTGCATATTGTGTAATGTGTTAGCAAGCTATAATGAGCCAGCTTACCCATTGTCTGCTCATTTATTTCTTCATAATATTATTTAAATGTCAAAAACAGCAGTTTTGTAAATAAGACTGTTAAAAAATTATAATAAGCAATAAATGGCTGTAGCACGTTGAAATGTATTCGCCAGATGACAGGATATACTTTCGTCTTTCGAAAACTCCAGTTTCGTTGTTATTGAAGTGAAAGACTTCAATCGCTCGCCATTTTGCGCTGATGAAGGTATAAAGTATAATCCACCGATTATAATTCGACATTAATGCCAGACCTGGTTAGTTTCTATAACTTTGTGCATATAATTTAGTGGACAGACAAGCACATTTAATTAACGATAGCTAGGTCAACTAGAGAATAGTTACTCGTCAGGCATCGTAATAACTCTTTGGTCAACATGCGTTCACTCTTCACGAAGAATTTTTTATCAATCCAGCTTCCATTTCATGAAAAAAGTACCCAAATTCTATTTACGCAAAAAATATTTTTCATCAATGGAACTTTTATTTAGGCAAAGAACTATTCTCATGGGTCCAGCTTCTACTTACGGAAACAATTATTTTCTTGAATCCAGCTTCTATTGCATCAAAAACTTAGTTTCATCAATCCAGTTCTAGGTAAAACCGTAGTTTACGTTGCCAAATTATTTTATATGGCCAGTTTAAAATGGAAGCTGGATTGATTAAAAGAATTGCTTGCCTAAATTGAAGAAGGATTATGAGAATAATTCTTTGCTTAAATTGAAGTTGGATTGATGAAAAATAACTAATGGCTTATACAGAAGTTGGATCAATGTAAAATAGTTTTTTTCTTAAATAGAAGTTGGTTGGATGCGACTAATTTTCACCTAAATGGAAGCTGGATTGATGAGTTATCATGGACATTGGGGTTCTGCGACAGTTCGTCTACTGACATTTCGTCTAACGACATTTCGTCTAACGACATTTCATCTACAAGTGTATCTGTATCCATTACGGCTAATCAACAGAGGCCGCATTCTTATAGTTTCGCTAAAACGTGCTATATATTCTCAGGAATCCAGCTTCTAATTACTGACAAGATTATTTTCATCAATCCAGCTTCTACTGAATGGAAACCTATTTTCATCCATGCATCCAGGTTGATTTCAAGCTTCTATTTACGGGGAAAATTATTTCGATCAATTCAGCTTCTATTTCAACACAGGAATGTTTTCATCAATCCCACTTCCATTTCGGGAAACAGTTTTTTCATCAATCCAGCTTCCATTTTAAAGTGACAATATCAAATAACTTTGTAGACGAAATGTCTGTAGACGAAATGTCTGTAGACGAAGTGTCGTAGACGTAATGTCGTTCGACGAGTTGTCGTGACATCGGACATTGGCATACTGCCTACTTGCCAACGTAAAGTATTGTATTGAAAACATTAAAATAACTTGGGAACATAAACTACTGGTACGGTTTTATTCATATTCGGATAGCAGATAATCGATATAAAGTAATCTATTGTTTTAGAGTTCTAAATTGCAGCATTATTATTTTCATCAATCCAACGTCTACTATGGCAAGAATCCATTTAATCAATCCTGCTTAGAACTATTTAGGCAAGAATTCTTTTTATCGGTTTAGTTTCTGTTTAAGCAACAATTATTTTAAAAAGTAATATTTTTAATCAATCCAACTTCTGTTTAAGGAAGAAACTTTTCATCGGTGATCGTGCATTTTAACATATTCAATTATTGACTCCTGCGTGGGTTTCAGCGTTGGTCGAATACAAGTTGGATTGATGAAAAGAATTCTTGCTAAATAGAAGCGGGATTGATGAATATAATTTTCTTAAATGGAAGTGGGCATACTGCAATCGTGCTGAAATAGAAGCTGAATTGATAGAAAATATTCTTAATTAAATAAAAGTTGTAAGGATGAAAAATAATTATTTCTTAAATAGAAGCTTGATCCATGAAATGAATTCTTTCTTAATGAAAGCTGGATCAATGCATTGGATTCTGACCAAAGTAGAAGTTGGAAAAATATATATGCTGCAATGGGTGAAATATTAAAAATGCTAAAATACAGGATTACCCGTTTCATCAATCTAAATCTAAGTAAGCAAAAATTATTTTCAGCAATCTGACTTCTATTTAGCTTAAATTGTTTTTGTCAATCCAACTTGAATTTGACCCATTCTAAAAACCCATACAGTGGCGAATAATTTAAGACGTTAAAATGATAGATTATCCTATATAATATGCCGAAGGAAAACTAATTATTTTTACCATTTTGATTTTCAATATGCCTGCCAAAAATTTGATTACAATTACCATTTTAACTGTTTCTCAGGTGTTGGCAGGCATGAGTGCCTTCATATTCTCAACAATTCCCAAATTAATCTGTCATAAATTCTTCATAATTATATAACCAAAAGCCGTCAGTTTTCAGGTCTTTGTTTATGTTCGTCTTACTTCTCTCTGTCTCTCTCTCTTCAACTGTCCTCGATACGAGGGTTGGTCACATTGTAGATGATTCTTCTCCATCCTCTCCTATTCTCAGTTTCTCGTCTTACTTACATATCTGTTATTTTTCAATTTGGATGTTTTCTAAGTATATTTCAGCCAGAAATGAATCAAGTAATCTTCCACTTTAGGTTCCTATAATTATGGTTTCAATAGAGACTGACAACAAAAACTTTAAGATGATGAAGAAGTGGAATGTTTGCAGTATGCCTCTGCTGACTTGTTCATACCACTTAAATCTGTTCCCACCAGGATACATTTAAGATCTTCTTTTTGCTGGCTGTTTGTTGTAGTAGAAGGACTTAATCCCCTAGATATAATCCATCCTCACATAATCCCCCAGATAAAATCCCCCAAGCTAGGACAAAATCTAGGCTAGGATATAATCATATATTATAATGCTTTTTGATTCCACTGGAAAAGTGTATTATTCTAAACGCTCCAAATTTGTCCAAAATTGTTACAAGCAATGCCAAAATGACAATTAGTATAAAAGTATTATTTTCATCAATCCAACTTCTAGTTTTACAAGAAATTGTTTACATTAATAATCCAACTTCAACTTTCACAAACAATTGTTTTTATCAATCCAGCTTCTATTTAAGCAAGAATTAGAATGGGCGAATAATTTAGAATGCTAAAACGATAAATTAAGCCTACCGGATTTTCTTCCAATTCGCCGATCGTTCCATCTTGCAACTTAGCAAAAGAGACTTGATTTCTGGGCCTTTTACACACTGGTCCTTGTCAGTGGAATTCACTACTACCAACTTAACTTTGTGGCACCATCCTCTTTCCCTTTCCCATAGCTTGGAAAAGACATTTATCTTTCGTTTTGGTCTTTCGATCTCTACTAAAACTCATCTCTTTCTTCTTAGGCTGTTTCCATGTCTTGTCAGATTCCTCTGTGGCCTCAAAACACAACTTATGCACGAATCTGAAGCCTTCAGCATTGTTAGAGTATCACTTTACAAGGTCTCACCTCAGATTATATTTGGTATTATTTTCAGTGCATTTATAGTGCTTTTACGATCATTCGTAATAATAATAATAATAATAATAATAATAAATTTAATAATAATAATAATAATAATAGTAATAGTAATTAGTAATTAAGTAAGTAAGTATTTTCTTTATTAAACCGGTTGCAGAAGAACCGCACTCCGGTGTACAAACATCATAGGACAAAACACAAAATCAATAGGAGTACAACATTCTTCCTACAAATGTTTTCCTCATATTATTGTCGATAAGAGTCAAGACCCTATCATGAGACCGTGGGCGAAGGGCATAGGTAGTTGATTTCCTTGGTGGGAGCAACTTATGTAAAACATGCCCCGGATTGTTTAGAACCGCTGTGAAGAGACCAGTATCAGCCTTGTGACAGAGCTGGTCAAAGGTTGGGTTGTCGACGGGGAGGTAACCCCGCCGGATCATCCTACTTATGATGGATTGGAGCCTGTTTTTATCTTGCTGACGAGCAAAACCCCACTATGCTGGGCTAGCATACAGCAGGCGTGCCACAGTCGTGGCACGAGCAACATCAAAAAGGTTTACTCCCTTGAGGTCATGAGCTGTTAAAATGTGCAATGCATACATGTATGGATTGTCTAGCCTTGCAACATATCTGACTTATATGCGCTTCAAAATTAAGGGTTTCCGTAAGTGTTACCTCTAAGACAGTCAAGTTATCTACTCTAGATACTCCTGGTATGACAGAAGGAGCCACCCATTGCCCCACCCTGCACCCACCCCGCCTAATCAGCATCTCGTGAGTCTTATTGTGATTCAGTTTCAGGTTACATGTCTCTGCCCATTTACCGACGTGGTCCAGTTCTTCAACAACTGGTTCAGCATTAGATGATTAGATAGTAAATAGTAAATAGTAATAGTAAACAATGCTACAGTAATATTAAGAATAGCACCTACAATGCTGTACTAGTAACTATATTTAGCATCTACAATCAGTCATTCAGTCAATCAATCAATCAATTCTTTTTATTTGAACCAGCAATAGAACTCACAGTGTACAGTAGTAACATGATATAAATTGTTGTGGCTACAAAAGGGGGCCCTGAAGGGATCTAAGACCCCCGCTAAAAGGGGGCACCTAATTGTAATGGCAGCAAATTAGGTCCTAACACGGCCTTGCAGTTACAAGGGTGCCTAAAATAGGAGAAGCTAAATATCTGAGTATTTATAATTCGAATAATAATGGCAACAGTAACATTAACAATAGCACCTACAATGCTCTACCAGCAATTCATCACTATCTTTTGTTGAACCTTGATGTGATTGCTCAAGAACAAGAACTGTTGGACTAGGGTTTACAAAATATCTTTCAAGTCATGTATCTTAATTCTGTCATCTTTATTGGTTAATTAACCATTTTAGAAGTTAGATTTGGGTGATTAAAATAAGGCACATCACAATAGCCAGTCATGGCTAAAATAAAAGTTATAAGTTATTGCATGTAACATCTGCACAACAGCAGAATTGATTGGTTCCTGCGTTTGTGGCCATAGCAAATGAAGAATTTATATAATGATAGAAATAGTATTAAACATATACATGTAAATGTAAAAGTCAAGTAAACTTTAACATGGCAAATTTGTTCTTTTATAGACTCAGCACGGAAGAAGCCTATAATCCAGAAGAATTACTCATTCGTTTAATAAACATAGGCAGATAGATCTAGCCTACGTTGTTTTATTCAACTGCCTCTACTGAATAATCATGAGACGCAATACTGGAGGGAAGCAACACATGTGCAAATTCTGCAGCAAGCCGTTTGATCAGGTTGATTGTCTCAAAATTCACTTGAGAATTCATACTGGAGAGACACCATACAAATGCCATTTATGTGAGAATTCATTTTCCCAATATGGTAATCTGAAGAGACACATAAGAACCCATACTGGAGAGAAACCATACAATTGCCAATTATGTCAGAAATCATTCACACAGAATGTTGATCTAGGCAGACATATGGTTACTCATACTGGAGAAAAACCATACAAATGCCAGATGTGTCTAAAATCATTCACACAGAATGGGTATCTAACCCAACACATGAAAATTCATACAGGAGAAAAACCTTACATTTGCCACTTATGTCAAAAATCATTTGCTGATGGCAATAATCTGAAAGTGCACATGAGAGTACATACCGGAGAGAAACCATACAAATGCAAATTATGTCAGAAATCATTCACACAGAATAATGTTCTAAGAACACATATGATTACTCATACCGGAGAAAAGCCATACAGATGCCAGTTATGTCAGAAATCATTTTGCCATAATGGTAATCTCAAAAGGCACATGAAAACCCACACTGGAGAGAAACCATATCGGGTTCGCCTTCGCCGTCGTCTACTGGGGTTTGCCAAGCTCTAACGTCATAGTCAGGTTCGTCCCTAACCCAATCCTGCTCTCTGTGGCGTTCATAGCTGGACACATATTGGGGCTTCCGTCTCCACGTTTCCTCCGCTTCGTGGTCTAGATCAGATGCCTCAACCCCCTTCTCTCTTGTAGACGGACCGTGCGAGCAGCTGGGTTCCCGAGATCCCATCTCTGCCACTTTGCTAGGGTGGGGAGATCTTACTTGCTCACTTACTATTGGTGGGTCGGCTGTTACACCAGCCCGCGTAATCCTCGTCGCCTTAAGGTTGGGCCTACAGACATCCTCCGAATTGGGCGCTAAGTCAATTCGTGTTGGTGAGAAGCTGAGACTCCTATATTCTGGATGAACTAAACGATCGTTATATCTGTCTTCGGTTTCCCATCTCACTCCTTCTACTAGTGGTGGTCCTAGGGGAGGTCCTTCTAACCTGGCTTGATCATCGTACCGTACTCTGGGGCGGCTACGTAAACGCTCGCTCCTCCTCACGGTTCTATCAGGCGCGTTAGAAGTTGTCACCCCTACACTAGTTTCAACGCCGGTGGCCTGAGGGCAAGACGCGGTGTCATCTATATTCACGGCCTGGGACCAGGTTTGGCCTGCGGTTCGTTTCTCAACCTCTCTTCCATGCCTAGGCCTATTCTCTCTGGTTTCATCTTCCGGTTCTGAATCTAACCGTGGCGGAATCTTCCGCCCGCCTCCTAACTCGGATATCCGTTCCTCGAATTTTTGATCCCCGCTCTGAAATCGGTTATCCATTTGTTCAAACCTATAGTCCATTTCTTCGGACATACCTCTCAACTCTCCCTTCAATCTCTCCTCCAAGGACGCTATAGAAGTTGCCAACATCGATCGCTCGCCTTGGACCTGGTCCATGACGGATTCTAATCTCGTCATTATCGAGTCTAAGGTGGACCCTTGGGTTTGGGTCGCGTGGCCTATTATAGGGGATCTAGCCCTCTCATTATCATTCACAACATTCACGGCTTCATCCTCATCTGTTTCCACATGCATTTCCAACTCCATATTCGCAACACGACAACAAGTTTTCAATGATTATTATTAGAACACACGTTAAATTCACAAACACAACAGTGGGCCTATTCTTTAACACATTCAAGAATTAACACACTGTTCACTTAAACACGCGCACAAACAACATTCACATGACTTAGTACAATATTACGTCAATTCCCGTATTTCTTATCTAGCGTAAACGTAACTATAATCCTATAGCGCTCCCGACTAATTCAGAGCTAATGCGCTACAAAAGGATTAATAGGCGGTACTCACTGGTAAGGGTTTTTCCCTGCGTCACCGTTTTCCCTGCTTTCGTTTCCACCATCGACTAACGTTCACTCGTAAACAATCTGTCGAACTGACTGTCTTTCTCGCACTTCTCGTCCTGTTCCCTTTTACGATTAACTGTTAGAGTTGGCTCCGTTCTCAGCGGATGAATAGGTCGTACATTTACAACGACGCTATTTTACATCGACCAAACGAGCACTCTTAACCAGTCGTTTCGTCCGCTTTTCTCCGTTCCTCGTCTTTCGTTCTCGAAGATTGGCCCGTCCTGGCGGCTTCTACGGGTGCAGCTAGTTACAAAGCTCTCTCTCGGTTGACATCGCTAGACTGACTTCCCTTCACTCGGGTGGCTAGATCGACCAACCCTCTAGAGTAACTTCGCTAGTCTGACCCCGAGCTACTGTATCTGAGGGTATTTAAAACACGTCTTCGTTGCTCTGCCCTGCTTACTTACACACACGCAAGCACTGGCCAACTCGCGGCAGCTGCCATGCTCTGTTCCGTTCGGTCTCGTTCAACCAATCATAGTGCTTGCTTCTTCCGCTCTCTTCGGCTTACTCCTAAGGGTACGCCTCCGGCAGGTGACTCTGTACTTTTCCACATAACAGGCTTCACTGCGCCTGTCAATATTCGGTCGGCCCGACCAATCACAGCCGTTGCCTCCTCTCCTCTTAAAGTTTTACTCCTTAAGCACACGCCTCTAGCAATGCTCCGTTCCGTTTACCACGTAGCCTCGGTCCGGCGCCTGTCAATCACGCTTTAACGCCATCCTCGTCCATATCCTTACGTCACTAGTACTGTCTAGTTGTAACGTAACATTACATAGTAAGTGTAGTAGTAATACTTCTTGAAAGGAATGTCCTTTCACTTTCCCCCGCCCACTTGGTTTCTGCCCTCAGAAACTAGCAACTGAACTAGTTCCAACGCGTTCATTTGCTGCAGACGCGCTAGAACAATATCTCACAATAGTTTCTTCCTCCGTACACTCTTCAATCGTTACTCCTCTCTCCTATTTGACACATCTCTAACAGCTGGGACTTTTCCATCAGTCCCGCAATGCAATGCCTTTCGCTCGCATCCCTACATACAAAACTAGGTCAGGCAGCTAATCTGCTCTCCATTTCCATACTGCACTGTGGTCCACAGACCCAGTTCCTTTAACCTAATTCTCTCTTACTGCAGGTTTCGTCGACTGCATCACACTAATCATCATCACTGCCGCTATGATCATCCTTGTTACATCTTAATGCAGTAATCCATTCATCCATCCATTCAAATTAGGATAATGCAATGATTAAAATAAGTTTTATAACAATTAGGCAGTGCAAAAAAATGTCCCACATAATTAACTAATAGTTCAACGTCTGCAATAAAACATACGGTTATGCAAAAATAGAACAAATATAAATGTCGAAAGATTATATAATTGATTATATAGGGAGAATTCGTTAGCGACTAAAGAGATAAATATAGTTCTCTCTACAAGCGGAGAATTCACAAATTATTCGTTGGCGTACTATGAAGATGATTATAGTTCTTCCTACAAGCAAACAGTTCAACCTTCGAATCCGCTCATTTAAGTGCCTGTGGGTCGGTTACCTCTAGCGGCGCTACATAACTTTCTTTCTCCGGCTCGTCCCAAACGATGGGAATCTGGCCAAGACTAATTTTAAGCTTATCTCGCTTATAACAAGCACACGGAATACAACGGTTCAGTTGTGATCGGACGTCCTTCGTCCAACCCGGCCAGTAGGCGCGTCGTCGTACGCGCTTCATCGTCCGACGGAGTCCAAAGGGTCCTTCGGTCGTTCCTCCGTGGGCGGACTGAAGAAGGGTTGCCCGACGAGCGCTAGGTGGAATTAGTTGATACCACCGAACGGTGGTGTGATCATCGTCCATCCAGCGTCTCGTCAGCAATCCATCGCACAGCTCCAGTTGATCCCATTGCGTGACCAGTCGTTTGACCATCACACTCTTGTCGCGGAGTTCGTCTGGAGTGGGTGCTGTATTCGACAACGTCTTGCGTCGAATCACCCATCCCAAATCGATATCCTCTTCTTGTTCGGCCGCAATCGTTGCTCTGTCCCAATCGTCCGGAAGTTTCACAGTTGCTTTCGGTTCCTCGATCAGATTCCCATCTTCCTCCTCCATCGCGGCAGTTGTCCAGGGTTCTGGAACCAGTTTAAGACCGTTTATGCGCGTAGGCCCAGACTGTTTCGAACGACGGTGAACAGGTATTCGTCGATTCCTCAATTCTATCCAGTTTTCTTTCATGTTCCAATTCAGCTGATTGGACTGCATCCAGGGAAGACCGAGCACTAGCTGCTGAATATCACTACTTACATAGACGGGAGTCAACACTTTCATTCCGTTTATAAACAATGGGATTGTAGATTGGCCTACAATCAACACGTCAGTTCCGTTAGTTGCTACAACTCGTTGCGTAGATCGTCTAATATCTCTGCGTCTCATCAAATTCCTACCAATTATCGAGCATTGAGCCCCAGTATCTAGACTGCAGAAAACAGGTCTACTTCTGTAGAACCCATTTAACCCATAGTCTCCTCTTGTAGACATCCCTCTAACGTGTAAGACTGTTTCATCTTGTACTCTGTCGTGGCTATTCGATTGCATCGTCTCTCGATTAAAGTTTGGTTGGTAATAATTGTTGTTCTGATAAGAGTAACCTGCACCTTCGTCAAAGCGGTTATTCGACGGTCTACCATTTACGTAGTGACGTTGTGGTTGGTACCTCTTGTACGGTTGGCGATTGTTCGTCCATGGTCGTTGATTGACAGGTGCCATCAGCTGTTCGACGTTCCGCCCATTTGTCGGATACCACTGTTCTCTGACGTCATACGATTGCTCTTTCCTCTGCGCTGCAAGCTCCCTTTCGACTTGTTGCAACCGTTTCTCTAATGGACTCTTTGTTTTATTATCTTCTGATTCTAATTCTTTAACAGACCTCACACGCACTTTTGATCGTTCAGAGGCTCGTGTCTCTTCCGACGCAGCTTCCTTAAAAGCCAGTAATTTCAAAGAAATTCTGTACGCTTCGTCTAAATCAGACGGTTCCCGCTCCAACAATTTTCCAGCGATGTCTCGTTCGCGTAACGAGTCAATGTAGGCCTTTACTATTACGTAATTACTGTGTTCATTGCGAGATCCCGGGAAAGCAAGATTGCTCAACCTTCTGACGTCACTCACCAAATCTCCCAGACTTTCAGATTCAGCCTGTCTCCTGGCCTGTAGTTTCACTTGCCAAAGTATACGCTGATTTGAACTACCGTACCTATTTTGAAGCTTCGTCACTAATTCTTCAGCATCCATGTTTCCTTCTGATCCGCTTTCGAGCAACAACTGCGATGCCGGTCCAGATAAAGCGCAACACAAATTGTTAAAACTCTCCGAAGGCGTCCAACAATTTTGAGCCTGGCATAGTCTGTATCTTTTTATAAAGATGTCTACAGATTCTGCCCCTGTGAATTCTTTTAATTTCAGGTAGTTTGACCTCCCTTCACGCATCCTCGGCTGTTCTATTGCTGTCGTTGTATTATTTTCCTTGTTCCTGCTTCTCCATTCTACGTACCCATCTCCATCATTCGTCTGTGTAGCACTAGACACTGTCACTTTAGGTACAGGCAAAGATCGATAATCAGCATTCATTCCCGTAGAATGATAATTTACTGATTGATGCTCCTGCCTTCTCCATTCTGGCATCACTCTGTCCTCATTGTACCTCAACGCACCAGTCTTATTATTGCTTGGCCACACCGTAGTCATGCCTTCATTTCTCGTGAACGCCGATCGATTCACCATCTGCTCAGACATCATTATTGCATCAGTGTCGTAACCACCACTGACTCGATTATCATCGTAACGTAGGTTAGGCGATCTCACTGTATCTCTTCCTAACTCAAAGTATCTCTTTGACTTCGGTGGCAAAGTTTCTCGATACGCAGACACAGGTCTATTTCTAACGTTGATTGCTCTGGTATTAGCAGACATTGATGCTCGCAAAGTTTCGTTGACTGGAAGGTGATCTTGATTTCTCCTTTCAGACACAGAGTTCAGATACGAGCTTCTCGTAAGATTACGTGGTTCAGATACACTTCTTCTCACGTTTACATCGTCTCTGTTGCTGTTCTCACTCGCCAGGGTGGTCATATTTTGTCTGGTTTCAAAATTTGAATTAGGGCACCCCCCTTTCAAAATTTGAGTTAACGGTTGGACATTAGCTAACCCTCCCTGTTTCATCAGCCTACTCTGTTGACGTAATTGTGCACTCGGTCTATCATCATTGCGGTTATTCATTCGCACTCTTAATGAATCATTTCCATATTCAACTTGTGTTTCAATCACACCATCATTTTGCCAATCAATTTCACTTAAAGTTCTTCTCTGTCTCACATCATTTTGTACACCATCATCACGAGTTTCAACAACAAACAAGCATTCATCATCTTCATCATTATTATGGGTACCATCATACTGAGGAAATCTATTTCTGGATTTATCAAAACAAAAATCTTTTTCTTTTGCAGATTTTGTTTGATAAGTCCCTAACTTTGTACCATCGGTTTGCATCCTGTGGTTTGATTGAGGGACTGCCACACCGACTGAATTAGAACTAAATGTGCCATTGATCAAGAACAAGTTTCCAGCATTTTCTTTTGCTGCTGAAAACTGATCTGATTCTACTCGATCCCTAGAGACAGCTGTTACTTTACGTGTTTCGCTGTTCTCATTAGTATTCATTTCTGTAACCAAGAGACTTTTCGAGAGCATATTCTTTTCTTTTGTGAATATGTGCCTCGTCTGGTCTCGCATTCGCTCGGGCTTAAAAGAAATTATTCTATCACTTCTTTCATTCACATACAGACATTGTTCATCATCATTTTCATCAACATTTTCATCATTAGGCCTCCTATGGTCAAGGTTTAATCTATCCGCATCCAAGTCGTCATTGTCGGGTTCGCCTTCGCCGTCGTCTACTGGGGTTTGCCAAGCTCTAACGTCATAGTCAGGTTCGTCCCTAACCCAATCCTGCTCTCTGTGGCGTTCATAGCTGGACACATATTGGGGCTTCCGTCTCCACGTTTCCTCCGCTTCGTGGTCTAGATCAGATGCCTCAACCCCCTTCTCTCTTGTAGACGGACCGTGCGAGCAGCTGGGTTCCCGAGATCCCATCTCTGCCACTTTGCTAGGGTGGGGAGATCTTACTTGCTCACTTACTATTGGTGGGTCGGCTGTTACACCAGCCCGCGTAATCCTCGTCGCCTTAAGGTTGGGCCTACAGACATCCTCCGAATTGGGCGCTAAGTCAATTCGTGTTGGTGAGAAGCTGAGACTCCTATATTCTGGATGAACTAAACGATCGTTATATCTGTCTTCGGTTTCCCATCTCACTCCTTCTACTAGTGGTGGTCCTAGGGGAGGTCCTTCTAACCTGGCTTGATCATCGTACCGTACTCTGGGGCGGCTACGTAAACGCTCGCTCCTCCTCACGGTTCTATCAGGCGCGTTAGAAGTTGTCACCCCTACACTAGTTTCAACGCCGGTGGCCTGAGGGCAAGACGCGGTGTCATCTATATTCACGGCCTGGGACCAGGTTTGGCCTGCGGTTCGTTTCTCAACCTCTCTTCCATGCCTAGGCCTATTCTCTCTATCTTCATCTTCCTGTTCTGGGTCTAACTGTGGCGGAATCTTCCGCCCGCCTCCTAACTCAGATATTCTGTTCTCGACCCTCTGAAATCGGTCATCCATCTGTTCAAATCGGTGGTCCATTTCTTCGGACATACATCTCAAGTCTCCCTTCAATGACGCTATAGAAGTTGCCACGGTGGATTGACCGTTATGGACATCGTGCATGAGCGCTTCCATTCTAGCAAATAATGAGTCTAATGCGGAGGGGCGGGTTTGGGTTGGATGGCCTAAGCTAGGGGATCAAGTCTTCTCATCCGCATTCACAACATTCACGGCTTCATCCTCATCTTTTCCACATGCATTTCCAAATCCATATTCTCAACACAGTAACACGATTTCAAATGTTATTATTAAGACACACGTTAATTTCACAAACACAACAGTGGGCCTATTCTTTAACACATTCAAGAATTAACACACTGTTCACTTAAACACGCGCACAAACAACATTCACATGACTTAGTACAATATTACGTCAATTCCCGTATTTCTTATCTAGCGTAAACGTAACTATAATCCTATAGCGCTCCCGACTAATTCAGAGCTAATGCGCTACAAAAGGATTAATAGGCGGTACTCACTGGTAAGGGTTTTTCCCTGCGTCACCGTTTTCCCTGCTTTCGTTTCCACCGTCGACTCGACTAACGTTCACTCGTAAACAAAACTGTCGAACTGACTGTCTTTCTCGCACTGCTCGTCCTGTTCCCTTTTACGATTAACTGTTAGAGTTGGCTCCGTTCTCAGCGGATGAATAGGTCGTACATTTACAACGACGCTATTTTACATCGACCAAACGAGCACTCTTAACCAGTCGTTTCGTCCGCTTTTCTCCGTTCACCGTCTTTCGTTCTCGAAGATTGGCCCGTCCTGGCGGCTTCTACGGGTGCAGCTAGTTACAAAGCTCTCTCTCGGTTGACATCGCTAGACTGACTTCCCTTCACTCGGGTGGCTAGATCGACCAACCCTCTAGAGTAACTTCGCTAGTCTGACCCCGAGCTACTGTATCTGAGGGTATTTAAAACACGTCTTCGTTGCTCTGCCCTGCTTACTTACACACACGCAAGCACTGGCCAACTCGCGGCAGCTGCCATGCTCTGTTCCGTTCGGTCTCGTTCAACCAATCATAGTGCTTGCTTCTTCCGCTCTCTTCGGCTTACTCCTAAGTGTACGCCTCCGGCAGGTGACTCTGTACTTTTCCACATAACAGGCTTCACTGCGCCTGTCAATATTCGGTCGGTCCGACCAATCACAGCCGTTGCCTCCTCTCCTCTTAAAGTTTTACTCCTTAAGCACACGCCTCTAGCAATGCTCCGTTCCGTTTACCACGTAGCCTCGGTCCGGCGCCTGTCGATCACCCGTCGCCTCTTCTGCGTAGCCGTTATTACTACGTCACTCGTAGGCGGTCCTAGTGTAATGTAGCATTACAGCGTCCATGTAATAGTAATAGTTCTTGAAAGGGCATGTCCTTTCAGTGTCACATGAGAATACATACTGGAGAGAAACCACATTTATGCCAGGTCTGTCAGAAATCATTTGCATATACTTCTTCTTTGAAGAAGCACATAAGAGTACATACTGGAGAGAAACGATACATGTGCCAGTTCTGTCGAAAGTCATTTGCAAGTGTTTATGCCCTGAAGAATCACATGAAAGTACATACTGATGTAAAGCCATATAAATGTCACGTCTGTCATAAACTGTATAAACAGTATGACCATCTAGAGAGTCACATCAGAGTCCATTCAGAAGAAAAGCCATACATTTGCCACTTATGCAGTAAAGCATTCAGAAGTAGAAGCACGCTCACCAAGCACATAAGACGTCATGTTGGAGTAATACCGTCTGATGCAGAGAGCAACCTCAATGGCAGATCTGTCACGTTAAATGGTGCAAACAGTACTTCTGGGAAATGTTCGATTGTTGCTGGATATGAATGTCGGAAAGGTTCGTATGCTAGCGATGTTTCTGACCTGTCAAAGAATGTCGAGGCTGATGATTTCATTTCTATCAATGACATTAAGTCATTGGGAGACAAGAGATCGTTTTTGGCAAAACCTTATGGATGTGGAATATGCAACGAATTATTTGAAATGGAGCAGAGATTCCTGGAGCATTGTACGAACCATGGAAATACTCCACCAGATGAATTATTTATCGACCTTTGCTGAACTGTATTTCTCGTCAGATTTAAAACATTTACAAATTAGTTTCTTACACAGTGTTACCTGGGTTGGTTCGAATTGGTGAATAGGGAACGACTGGAAAACTCATACTATCTTCTCCGTAAAAAACATTCTTCTTCCATGAATTCGTTGACTTGTAGTTGCATAGTTTTTGTGCTGCTGTGCAAAGTCGTCTTTGGACAAAGATGTTCTACTAACATGTAAAAAGCGCGCAATCGCTTCACCTTCGTCGAAGAAGCCGGGATTGGATCCAGACAATATTAGCAACTGCCGGCCAATCTAGTACATTGCATGTTTCTTCTTCAAAGGTTATCCAGAAGATTGTGGCTCAACAGATAGTACGCTATATCGAAATTGCAATCGAGCTTCAGGAAGGGGAATTCTACGGAAGGGGTTCTGCGCAAACTGATCTCGGACATCTGCGACGCAATCGACTCTGGATGTGTCACGCTGCTTCCTCTCCTTAACGTAAGTGTGGCGTTCAACACAATCGATCATGATACAGGACCCAGTGTTCAAGGACCCCAACACCTCACACGAAATCGGTGCTTGGCGTCTAGACTGGCTCAAGTCCTTCGTGGACGAATCGATTATGATGACCATGTGCAGCTTAGACACCAGTTCAATTCGGTATACCATATGGATGAGTACTCGGGCGACAACGGTACACATTGTACAATGCCGACCTGACTAATGTGACCAATGCTCTTGGAGCGTAGCTATACCAGTAGCGGTACGCTGACGACATTCGACTGTACAGCGTTTCCAACTCATCCTCATCCTACAGACTTGTCAGTGTATCGTCCTCGCATGATACACTGGCAGAAGTACAATCTTGGATGTCTACCTATCGGATTCGGTTGAACCTGACGAAGACGCAATTCATCTGGTTAGATAGACTGAATGAGCTCCCAAGGATTGACGAAGAAGACATTAAGTCGCTATTTCCTGACTGTAACTAGCAACTCGTCGTCGTTAACTTTGGTTGTTTCTTCTGGACGGTGAACTAACAATGGCTGGCCACGTGTACCTATGTACAATATTAATATGCAATTAATATAATTGTACATATGCATGACATCATCGTTTTCTGTTGGTAACTATGGAGACCTAACTGCGGAATGCAGTGATATGTGTTTTCCCATCCAAAATATTACTTTCAATTTCTAGGAGCAACAGTGCACACAGGTTGAACACGATTTACTTAACTTCTTTAGTTTAGTTCACTGTACAGCTGAAATCATATCTTTATGATTTGGCAATATTGCAATAATGCATAGTTTAGTCAGGGATTTGTTGCTATAATTTGCTGTTATTTGCTGACTGTTGGATTAACTATCTACCACTAACATACATCAAATAATGCACATAATCTTATACCAGCCATCATCGTAATATGTTGGTAAGTAGGGCCCTAATTATTCAGGTCTCCCTTTTGTGCCCAACTGTCCATTATTCAATATTCGTGTTGAATTGTGAATACGAAACTACTTGACTTACAGAATGTTCAGTTGAACCAATAATAAACTGGTGATTATGGTTATGGTTAAAATGAAACGTTAAATCAAAGCACAAAAACTGCTTTACACTTTCTTGTAAAGCACACAGCTATCGTGGAAATAATTTGCTATGTCTATACGTCAGGGTGAACATTTGAATGTCATTCTATTGGATTATTTAATATATCATAGCTATGTACTCTGTGTAAGTTATAGCACGAAATAGACCATTGGTATTTTGCAGTTTTGTAGACTTTGCAACCTGCGCATCCGTTACTATACTGAGAGCTGTCAACATAACTATAGCCTACCTCACTTAGTTAACAATTTTCCTGCATATAATAAGCCAGGCAGTGGTATATCTGTGTAATGGAAAACATAAGCCGCACTCAATTGTGCATTGTAGGACTGTAGGTCTTAAAAGAATGAACTCAAAAACTGTTGAATGCGTGTATTTGTGTTTGTATAGATATTAATGATATGTATGTATTAGGGTGTTTCTTAGCAGTACAGAAAAACATAAATGCTTGAATTGTTACGGTCTCACCCCCAGATTGGTTCCAATTGGTATAGAAAGAACTCCTGCCAAATTGTAGGAAAATATTTTAATTTTTATAGGTCGCTCAAGATCTCTTTAGTTTTAATTAATTTCTGCTAAATCTTGAATTTTGTACGCAAAGAAAATATATGTTGTAGCAAGCTTCAAGCAGGCAAGAATTAACAGTCATTGTCTGTAGAGAGTTTAAGAAGCTTGATTACAGTGCTACTGCTGAGTGCCTATATTGTCTAGTTGTCTATAAATTTCCTGGCAACGAACTGGCAGTAAAGAAGTATTTTTGCAAGTTGTAAATAGTCGACGGTGTTCCTGGACGACTTGAAGTAAATACTGTTTCTGATTTTCTTTCTCCGTAATGATATTGCTGTAGGGCCTACTCCTCATTGAGGGCAACACCTCTTTCAGCATGTCCAACAGTCTTGATGACATCCTTGTAATCGTCTCCCTGTGGTCATAAGTCCTGGTCACAATTCAGGAATGCAGCCGGAATTCCAAGCCGGCAGAAGAATTTCATCGTATTTTTTGTCACGAAGACCTCAATTCGCATGTTTTGGCATTTCCTTATTTATTTTGTCGCGTTTTGCAGGCTCTTCGATATCTTTCTTCTCACTAATTGCCTTTACCATTGCTGCGATGAATTCAACAGGTAGGTCTACTGTCGCATAAAAAACAGGCAAGGCCAGTGAGTTCTTCACAGGAGTACCAGAGGGAATCAGCAAATTTCGTGGCGTAGACAATTGAGTTGTTCATTGCTTCGTACTGGTCCAGCAGCTGAAGGAAGTGGAGATCATGATTTGAAGATGCAATTGGATTTGAAGCCGTGAACCAGGCCTTGACATAGATGCGAACAATAAAGATGCACAATGTTCCGGAATCCATTCTCTTCTTTAGTGGTAAGTTTAAATTAGCCAAGGAACATCCATATCTTTAAAGAGTACAATGCCTTTGATATACACCTGGCATGATGTATGGCTCCAGGTGCCATAAGTGATGTCCCACGTTGGTGGTATACTTCCAAGAAAGATTATCGCACGCTCAATGAATTCTTGAGAAACAACTCTAATGGTGAAGCTGACATTCAGAAAATGCTAGCAGGCTGTCCTTGTCTTTTAGCAGACTTTCTACCTCTTAATGAGCTGCTCCATGCAGGTTCGTATCTGATCTGATCATTGTTAATGGTCCAGTCCATCTGGAAACATTTTAAGATGGCAACGTCTGGCTCTGAGGTCATTGCAAAAACTATTGTGAAAGACTGCAGCTGGAACTAACTCCATTATGTGCTGCCGACATGCCAGTCGCGAAAGCTTTTCCCGAGTTTCTGTTCCAGCAGAATACAAGTGCCATTTCAATGTCCTGTGTTACTGGAAGTGGTATCAAAACACATGGAAGCAATGCGACTGACAAGTCCCCAACTTTCTATCAAACAGGCTACAACCGAGGCCTGATCGAGCTACAACAGTACTGGAAGTCAATTTTGGAACACCAAGAAACTGGTTCACTCTATCACCCATAGCTTTTACTGGCAATCGATTAACAACCTACTTCTCCTGCAGTGAGGTCTCTCAGGAGTTTACCCTCCCAGTAGTTCGAGAGAGAGGCATTTGCTTGAAAATCCTCTTTGAACTGTGAAGCAATTTCGGACAAGACAGTGCTCTCTAGCTCTGTGAATTGTCGAATGTCTGATATTTAACTCTTGGACATTATGACCAAGACTTTGAGCAACTGTTGCTAATACAGATGTAGCTTTTCTGTCGCTCAGCTTGGTTCGATCGAGGACTGCAGCTCTAACTTGCGGGTCATATGGTTAACTCGTGCCCTCTTTTTACAGCTTGCAGGCATTGTTAGTCCAACAACAGCTTCTTGTAACTAAGTATGGAGGATTGGAGGTAAGTTTAACAACAATGAAGTGTTCCTGAATAGTTGCTTCGATTTATCGACTGTCTACGAATTATGGCACTCGAATCCCTATTATTATTAATAATATTATTATTCTTATTAATATTATTATTTATTATTATTATTGTTATTGTTGTTGAACAAAATAAATACAGGTAAGTAAAATACAATGAAATAAATAGGTACAAGCAAGAAGAAATCTAAATTTATGATTAAATTCCTATGTGTATTGTGCTGTTTGTGTTGGGGATTAAAAACATTCATACCCCAAGAAATTCAACTTCGTTGAGCGACCTCTAAATGTTAACCAAATTGGCTAAAGTTTGTATAAGTTATTAATTTCACCATAGGAACAAGTGTAGGGGGTGAGACTTTGAGAAATCCAAAGTTGAAAAATAAGAAACACCCTAGTATGTATGTATGTATGTATGCTTTATATATAATGTACCAGCACTATAAAATACTAGCGCTTTTTAGACTTGAGTTAATATGCCAATTATGTCATCTGACAATTTCAAAATACTAGTCTCATGATTAGTGAATATTCTGTATCACTAACTGTATAATCTGTTATCTAGATTCTAGAAACAATAAAAGATCTAATTGATTGATTGATTGATTGATTGATTGATTGATTGATTGATTGATTGATTGATTGATTGATTGATTGATTGATTGATTGATTGAAACTGGAACATTAAGCTTCATGATGTGTGGGTGTGGTGTCGCCCAACGAGGACCGATCAAGGAGGAGAATCTTTACTTAATTCTTCGATCACTTTTATAGGAGACCTTTTGGCAGATTATTCAGTTGAGAATGGACTACGGCGGACGCATGGTGAATTTGGGCTGCAACAAAGGATAATTATATAGCACTGAAAAATGTCGGAGATTTACATTACAAATAGTAGTATCTGCTTAAGAATACTTCCATTGACTCGGACGATCATATTATGTCCAATTGCAGACACATCTCAACTTTAAATGTCATAAAATTGTTCAAAGGTAGTTATGAATCGTAGACAAACATAAAGACAGACAGACAGACAGACACAGAGAGGAAGAGAGGGAGAGAGCCAGACTGACAGACATTGGCCTGGGACTGAGATCGTTCACGCAGACGGAAATATAGACATTTTCAGGTAGATAGTGAATGCCAGCGAGAGACATACAGAGAAAGAGAGATAAAGGGAATCAGAGAGAGAGAGAGAGAGAGAGAGACAGAGAGACAGAGAGAGAGAGAGAGAGAGAGAGAGAGAGAGAGAGAGAGAGAGAGAGAGAGAGAGAGCGAGCGACAGCCAAGCAGACAGACGGACATACAGAAAGACAGTAAGACAAAGCAACAATGATAGAGAGGCAGAGAGACAAATCGAGAGACAAATCGATCGAGACAAGAACAGTGAGATGAAGAACCGCAGAGACCGAGACAATAAAAGAGAACGGAGGCTGAGACAAGTGGAGAAAGAGGAACGTAGGCCTATCGGTTGAACTTTGAACCGACCAGATAATTATTTAACTGAGTCTTCGACTGTATGAGTGGTTCCATTCTTTCGCAGTCGAATTCCTGGGTGCCACGACAATTCGTCTACAGACATTTCGTCTACGACACTTCGTCTACAGACATTTCGTCTACAGACATTTCGTTTACCGACATTTCGTCTACAAAGTTATTTGATATTGTCACTTTAAAATGGAAGCTGGATTGATGAAAAAAACTGTTTCCCAAAATGGAAATGAGATTGATGAAAGCATTCATGTGTTGAAATCGAAGCTGGATTGATGAAAATAATTTTTCCTGTAAATAGAAGCTGGATACCAAGCTGGATTGATCGATGAAGCTAAGCTTTCCATTCAATAGAAGTTGGTTTGATGAAAATAATCGTTTCAGTAATTAGAAGCTGGATTCCTGAGAATATTTAGCACGTTTTAGCGAAAACTATAAGAAAGCGGCCTCTGTTGATTAGCCCTAATGGATACAGATAAACTCGTAGGCGCAATGTCTGTAGACGAAGTGACTATAGACAGAGTGTCGTAGACGAAAAGTTTGTAGACGAGTTGTCGTGGAGCCGACAGAGAAGAGTTAACCCTTTGAGGTGAGGTGGGGTATGACACACCCCAAAGGCTATTCTACGCTGCTTTTCTACGGAAAACGTAGAACCAGCTTGGATTATTTTTGTCTACCTTAGTGAATGTGAAATACGGACGCTTTAGGACACTTTCAGGTACTTTTGGACGCCATTTTTTTATTTCTTGCATATTAAAGTGAAATTTTAATTTTTCGTATACATATTGATTTTAATGAATTTAAAAAAGTAACGGCACAGTGCCGAAAAATGTGCGATTATAAGATATTGCTGCATATAGTGTTGCATCGATGCAAAATTGATTCATTATTACGGGTATTATGTCAGGACATTGTCACGTGTTCCCAGAATGTTACATGTTTTGAGGGCCACGAAGATGCCATTGCAAAGGGCCGCTTGATTTTGAGCGCCACCACGCTGGCCATATCAATTAAGATTGAAAACTGTTATTTGTTCCTGAAAATCACCAGTTTAGCTGAAAATTGGTTACATAACTGTAGTTTAGCTCACAATTTATATTATAGTTGATATTGCGACTTGCAAGTAATTATATGTATTGGGGTATGTCAGACCCCACCTCACCTGAAACGTTACAATGCTTCACCTCACCTCCAAAGGGTTAAAATCGATAGAGTTAGGAGCCATACTGTCACTACCATATAACAAATGGTATCCTATCAAAAGGGCGCATTCAAAAGGGCGCAGCTTAAAAGAGCGCCTGGTTAAAAGAGCGCCTGATCAAAAGGGCGCGCAAACAAAAGGGCGACAATCGAAAGGGTATGCTCTACGCTGACGACATGTTATTAATATGCCCATCTGTTAATGGGCTACAAAATATGCTTGACCTATGCATGTCTATTAGCCTACTAATGATTTATCTCTACAGTTCAACCCTTCCAAGTCTCATTTGCATTGCTGTAGGTAAATCTGCTAAACTCGCAATTACTCCCATGACTCTGGGAGACGTGTCGATTCCTTGGGTGCAATCAAATAAATACTTGGGTGTGATGATTAATCATGAAGTGTCTGTAGACGAAGTGTCTGTAGACGAAGTGTCTGTAGACGAAGTGTCTGTAGACGAAGTATCTGTAGACAGGCGTGTCTGTAGACAAAGAATGTCGTTATACAAGTGTGTAGGCGAGTGTTCGTAGACAGTTCAGCAGTAGACAGTGTCTGTCAGACGGAGTGTCTGTAGACGAAGTTTCAGACGAAGTCTGTAGACGAAGTGTCGTAGACAGAAGTGTCTGTAGACGACTGTCGTAGACGAAGTGTCTGTATACGAAGTACAGACACTTCGTCTACAGACACTTCGTATAACGACACTTCGTCTACAGACACTTCGTATAACGACACTTCGTCTACAGACACTTCGTCTACGACACTTCGTCTACAGACACTCCGTCTACAGACACTTCGTCTACAGACACTTCGTCTACGACACTTCGTCTACAGACACTTCGTCTACAGACACTTCGTCTACAGACACTTCGTCTACTAGTGTGTATGTATCCAATACGGCTAATCAACAGAGGCCGCTTTCTTATAGTTTCGCTAAAACGGGGGGGAGGGGGATAACTACGGTCCGCGACCTTGGTGTCCTGTTGGAGCAGGAGCTAGGCTAACTCTTGCTCCACACAATCACCGCCTTGCTCGGGACTGCTACTATCAGCTGCGCCAGCTTCGCACCATTGCCGTTCGGTTACCCTTAGTGCCCCCACCACCCTAGTGCATTCTTTCATTACATCCAGCCTTGACTACAGCTCGTCACTCTACGTTGGCCTTCCTCTCAATCGACTTGTGTGCCTGGACCGAGTCTTGCGCTCTGCAGCGCGTCTTATTGGGCAAATTCCCAAATTATTATCATGACATTGTCTCCAGCTATAATTATGCTGGAGACTTTAAACTTTCTCCCTACCCGGCAGCGCTTTGAGTACAGGATTGCTGCCTTGGTACGACGATGTCAGCTGGGTCTAGCCCCAGTCTACCTGCGGGAGCTTTGCTCCTCCTCTGGTATTTAAGGTCGCCGCCCTCCGCTCTGCAGAGAAGGGGTGCTCTTAGTCCCATTTGCACGAACTGCAACTATGCAGAATCGAACCTTTTCCGCGGTGGGCCCAGTGGTCTGGAACGGGCTCCCCCAGGAGATACGCTTGCTCCCGGGACTTTTATTGGCCTTCCTTACTAAGCTCAAAACTGTACTTTTTGGCCGTACTCGAGTCGGGAGCGCCTCTAAGTAGTCTTCTGGAAGGGGCGCTATATAAATCTTTGAATGAATGAATGAATGAATACGAAGACCAGTTACGACTCTTCCATCTCAGCATGTCTATTAATTTTGTCTGTCTATTTGTCGGTCATACTGGCAAATATTCAGGGCTGTTGTAACAAGTGATGCAGGTCTGTCTTTCTCCCTCTGCACTGTTATAAATTCTTCCTCACAATGATGATCATCGTCATTCTAATCATGATGATCGTCTGCAACAGCATCTAATCTAATCTAATATGAACATTATTGTATAAAGCGCTTCTCACAGCAGAGCTATTCAGAAGTGCTATCAGCGTGACAAGCCCCTAAATAGGCCCCAACTAAGCTGGACTAGACGTCCATTTTGGAGTCCCTGTAGGCCCTACCTCACTGAATATTTGACTAGGCCTGTGTTATTACATCATCGAGTGAGATGACATGTTAATATTTATCATTGTCTAATATAATGTGTTAAAGTAGGCCTACATATTGTGGGAACAATAAAGTGTCTTATGTCTTATTGTGTCAAGAGGCGTCGCTTGATCTTCTGCATGTCATAATTATAAGCTATAGAGCTTCCTCTAAGTCTAAGCTATGACTAAGAAACGAACATCACTTGATAATAGAAATGACTAGCAAACGACTGTAGGCTTAGACTGTAAGTTTACTGCAGAGAATTTTGGTTAGTGCGCTGTGTAATGAAATGCCGTTTCAGTTACTATAGAGGAACCCGAGGCAGACGACGGAAAGTGAAGGGAGGCGTTCGTAGAGGAACTGATGATGTGTAGAGATAAGACCTACGCTGTTGTAACAAGTGATGTAGGTCAGTCTCTTTGGTAGATCAGACAATAATTGCGGAAAATTTTACGGCAGTTTGTTCCAGAAGCATATAGCACCTTAACGCTATTCACTCCGAACATGTTTCATATTTCTCAAAGAAATTCTACCTTGATCTATCAAAAAAGCCTACTCTGCCTTCCAACATTTCTTGTCCTAGACGGTATCTCCCACTTAGCAGCCACTTTGATCCGACACAGCGCTCGTGAGTAAGCTTAACTTCTCGAGCACTCCAGGTAGGCTATGTGTAGGCCTATTATTATCATTATAACGGTTTGATATCGGGCGTACCTGCATATTGTGTTAATGAGTTATAGGCCTAATGAGCCAGATCCAAAAAATCTGTTCACTTTTTTCGCTTAATATAATTTACATGTAAGACTAACAATATTATTTTTGAAATATGACTATTAGTAATAATATTTGCATTAGCCTATCATTCTAGTTGCAACGGTAGCACATTAAAATTTATTCGCCAGATGGCAGACAATATTTTCACGAACTCCAGCTTACCTTTATAGCAGTGAAGCACTTCAAACGATCGCCATTTTGTGCTGATACCAGCGTAAAGATTACGAAAAATTTGACTTTATTGCCAAACCAGGTTAGATTGTATGAATCTGTGCACACAATTTAGGGTAAACCCGTAGTTTAGGTTGCTAAATTATTTTATATCGTCATTTTTAAATGGAAGCTGGATCGATGAAGAAAACCGTTTCTCTCAGTGAAAGGTGGATTGATGAAACCATTTGTGTATTTAAATAGAAGTTGGATTGGTAGAAATAATTTTTACCGTGAATAAAAGCTGGATTGATGAAACTAAGTTTTTTTGGTAAAGTCGTAGTTTACGTTGCTAAATTATTCTAATGTCTTCAATGACGTACTTGACGTTGGTAAGTAAGCAGTCTACATATGTGCATATTAACTATCATCAATCCAGCTTCCATTTCATCGAGAAAAATTTTCATCAATCCAACTTCCATTTAATTGGAAAAAATTACTTTTATCAATCCAACTTCTATTTGACGAAAGAAATATTTTTCATCAATGGAACTTTTATTTAAGCAAAGATATATTCTCATGGATCCAGCTTCTAATTACGGAAACAATTATTTTCATCAATCCAGCTTCTATTGAATCGAAAACTTAATTTCATTCATCCAGCTTCTATTTACAGAAACAATTATTACGATCAATCCAACTTCAATTTTGAACACAGGAATGTTTTCATCAATCCCACTTCCATTTAGGGAAAAAATTTTTTCATCAATCCAGCTTCCATGTTAAAGTGACAATATCAAATAATTTAGCAACGTAAACTACGACTTTACCTTTTGATGCAATAGAAGCTGGATTGAAGAAAATAATTGTTTCCGTAAGTAGAAGCTGGACCCACGAGAATAGTTCTTTGCCTAAATAAAAAGTTCCACTGATGAAAATATTTTTGGGTGAAATAGAAGTTGGGTCATTTTTTTTCATGAAATGGAAGCTGGATTGATTAAAAAATTCTTCATGAAATGGAAGCTTGATTGATGATAGTTATCATGCACATAGGTAGACTGCTTACTTACCAACGTCCGAAGGTGCGGCATAGAAGATATTTAGAATAATTTAGCAACACTACGGATAACCATCTTGACTCTTTGCCTGTATTCTGCGGTAATTCAGGTTCAATAGTCCGAAGGTTCGATAAGTCCGAAGATTCGTAGTAGATTGACGATGAAAATAATTTTAAGCTTGAGTGGAAGTTGGATTAATTAACAGAATTTTTAGTAAAATAGATGAAAAGATATTGCAGTGTAAGTAGAAGTTGAATTCATGCAACGATTTTATGTCGGATTAATGTCGTACTACAGAATCTTCAGACTATCGAGGCGTAACCTCAACATAATCCTTGTCATGTATTGCATAAATTGTTACCGCCGATCAAGCAATCGCACTACTCCTGCGCGCAGTGGCGTAAATCATGGGGGGACAGAGAGGGACTGTCCCCCCCAAAGTTTTGACTTAAGCCCTGCTGTCCCCCCCAAAAATCTGGGTCCTCGTAGGTACTCTTTCCCCCCAAAGTTATGTGTAGATCTTCGCCTACTCCCTGTGGTCACGGTCCCATAACCGTGAGCTTTCCATGTTTGACAACCTGACTCAGAATGCTTCCTTGCCCGGATGCTATACAATTAAACTATGTTTTCCCTAGATCTGGCTATTTAGGGTCTTCATTATCCCTCTGTGACTAGCCCTAACTCCTCCTTCTCATATGTTCCTCTGATATACAATTACGTCTCTCGTTCAATTCCTTTGTTGTATATATAAATTTTTGTCTATTTGTTTGAATGTATTAATCTTACCATGTACAGAGCTGTGCTAATGCTTCTCAATAACGGATATATTTACTTACTTAACTAGCTGTTCAAGAGATTTAGGCCTAGTTATGAGGTTCATAGATGAGATGGATCTGTACCGTAATTAGACAGAATATGCACATTTTGAATTCCGGATGACATGCCATGGACGGTTGAACTTGTTAAATCTGTAAATATGTGTCATCATAATTCAGCACAAGTCAGTAAATAAGTCGTCAGGTGGAGAAAATCTATGGCTAGAACAATGCTCCAGAAATGCATTTTCTATTTCAAGCAATTCGTTACATATACCACATCCAAAAGATTTTGACATAGACGTCTTTGCATTCACAGAAGATTTGAATTTGCTAAAATGCAGACATTCTCCATCTCTAATTTTCTGTAAAGGACCTGAAATTCCAACAGAATCGAGATGAATATTATTTGAGAAACTTTCATTTGGTCTATCAATAACAATTGCATTATTAAGTGTGATGAAATTATCAGATAGGTTAACAATCACTTGACTTCTCAGTTTAAGATCCTTTGGCTGTGGTCCTGCTTCGCTGAAGAACTGCTGTTGGTGCTTGGTTTATTGAGCGAGTGGTACTTCTCAGTTGCATGACTTCTTCTGTGTTTATTTAGATTTCCAGTATGCAAGAATCCTTTATCACAAACCCCACAAACGTATCGTTTTTCACCAGTATGGGTTCTCATGTGTGTTTTCAGATTTCCAATTTGTGCAAATCCTTTATTAGAAACCTCGCATATGAATGGTTTTTCTCCTGTATGAGTTCGCATATGATTCTTCAGACTACAGACAACTGAAAATGCCTTCTGACATAACTGGCAAATGTATGGTTTTTCACCAGAATGGGTTCTCATGTGCAGTTTCAGGTAACTACCTCTAGCAAATGATTTCATACATAACTGGCACCTGTATGGTTTTTCACCAGAATGGGCTCTCATGTGCATTTTCAGGTGAATACTTTGATTAAATGATTTCTGACATAGCTGGCAACTGTATGGCCTGTGGCCAGTATGGGTTCTCATATGCATCGTCAAACCTGCAACGAAGGTAAATGATTTCAGACATAGTTGGCACCTGTATAGTTTCTCACCTGTATGGATTCTCATGTGTGTTTTCACATAAGCACCATCAGTAAATGATTTCCGTAAGCAAACTGTTTTGCGTATACGCCGATGCGCAGTAGGCCTACCTAGGAACATGCAAAGCGTGACAACTAAGCGTGTTATCATAATTATTGGTAATAAAGGCGTAAAATTTAACTGAGGAAACGAATATAAGGAAGAAACTCAAGTAAAATGACAAAGGAATTTTCAGTGAATTGTGACTAATTTCATATTTTGTACTTACAGTCGGTTGGTTGCCTGACGGTGGTTTGATTTTCAAGGGATCGTTGGCTGTAGTCCTATTGAGAGGGGTCAGGAAGCAGCTGGTACCAATTCCCGACTGAATCTTCATCACTTGAATATCCTATATCATCATTATAGAAATTGTTATATTAATGTAGACATACCACTACAAGAATCTTCGCACTTCCAAACATGAGCACGTAGGCCTAGAACCTAGAACTTTTGAACATCGTCCAATCCAATCCTGAGTGGCCGAATGGGTTGGTAGCCTGCTCGTCACGTCGGCGCCCCGGGTTCGCTTCCCGGTCGGGTCGGATTATCAGAGATTAATTTCTCGGATCTTTACTGCGGGTGGCTCGGTCGCATTATAAACGTGGAGTACAATACAACACACAATACAACACATCACAATACAATTGGGGCGCGGTGGTTTAGGGGTATGTTCGGTGCCTTGCAGCTGGAGGGTTGCGGGTTCGAATCCACCTCAAAGTCGCCGCGTAGGGACCCTGGGCAAGTCCTTCACTCGCAATTGCTCATGCGCTTCGGTGTGAAACTCCGATTCAGCGTTCGCGCAGTAGTCGGGAGCACCTCTGAATGGGCAATCTGGTAGGGGCGCTAAAACAAGTGTTCAAATACAATACAATACAATACAATCCTAACCCCTCGATGGCAATGGAAACCTAACGGCGGTTTTACCAAAGACAATATGTATCTCCACGTATATAAGTCCCCGAATGCAGTCTTTCTTCCTGTGAACTCATTCAGTGATTCTATTCACATACTTTAAAAATTCTGATTTCTCTTACACCACTTCTATTGCTCGTGCTCTTGATTCGTTCTCTTTTTTTCCAGTCCTGATATTCCAGCACATAATAGAAGATAAGCTTGACTCACACATAGGTCTACATTGCTATTGGTGGTTTATTCGTCTTCTTCTGTTGGTACAATGGACGGTACATAGGTTAATAGTTATTAACAATATGTTATGTCTGCTCATTATTTTGTTTTAATACAAAATGTGCCGACCAACACGCGACGAATGACTGTCCGAAGTGCACGCGGTGGTTCAAACGTGCATCACCTTTCAGCTGTGGATGACTGCTGGACGGATGTTAACGCGTTCTAAAAACGCTACCGTCTATCGTCGCCATACATAATCGACGCAGCTTGGGCCACAGACTATAAACATGATGCCTTCTGAAAACTATGAACACGTTTCCGTTCGTTGACCACCAACCTAGCGACCGCGATAAATGCAAATAATTGTTTGAAATTCGGTTTGATTTTACGTGCCTTGGTTGGCCAGCTTTCAATGCATTGAAAACTTGTAGCCCCGATTTTAATCTTTGCTGAAGAAATAAGCCAATGCAAAGAGTTAACTGTCTAATTTAGACGTCTTAGTTTTAGCTATAGCCAAAGAATTGTGACCTCCCTGAGGTTTAATAGTGTTTTGCTTTGTAACACTAGAAAAGGGGTTAGAGTAATCTGGGCGACTGTAAACCAATGTCGGAAAAATCGTGGAAGAAATATGCACACGACAAATTCTGCGAATGTCACGAATGCTCTTATTATGACGATGTACAAATTCCATTAACATAGTCGATAAGAGATACAATCAATTTAGTGCGGGAACAGAAACCACAAACCAGTGCGGAAGACGATGCGAAAGAAGAGAATGATCCACAGTATCAAAAGTAGCAGGCAAATCAAGCAAAAACAAGTGTAGTCACCTTACACTTATTCATAGAGCACAATGTTTTTGTACGAGCAGCAAGAAGCGAGGATTCTGTTGAATGAAACTCACAGTATTGAGATAGAAAATGGGAGCTTAATGACACCCATAAAATCCGAGCACTCTTTCTAAAGAGCTGTAGGAATCGCCTCAGTGAGGAGACTTGTTAGGCGAGGAATGGATAACTTTGCTAAACTAAACGAGTCATTTTAGCAGGCTTATATTAGCTATCAGAATACAACTTTATATAAGTCAGTGGTTATACTATTGCATTGTCATTTCAGTACCGGTAGCCTACTATTGCGCTTAGGTCTGCCTGCATGGCTAAACTTACTCGGTTAAAGTCGTTGACGATCCACGCCTCGTATGTCTCACTGTTGACGTGGTACTGGACAATGTTCGTATTTGGATCACTCGTCACTTCCTCTTTGGTGTTCTTGTCCCGATTGTACGAGAACTAAATTGACGTTTGAAAAGAAATCAAAAATAATTACAGATATTCGATAAACAATTCGAAGCGACTCAGAATAAATCAGATTCTATCAACTACAATTCAAACAATTTTACTCTTAATTGATCATATCATATTAGATTATATTCTCTGTAATTATTTCTGCCTATATATTAATGCATTTCTATATCTGTTATTAATTCCGTTTTAGTGATACGTTAGTAGCTTATAGGACTTGTACATAATTATCATTTACTTGTACAATGTCTTTCTGCGCCTGCGTGAACAGATGCATCCCAACCAGGATTGCAGTGAGAATGATGGCCGCAGCAAGTATTCCACTAACTGCAGCGATGACATATTTCTTGTACGAACGAGATTTCGGAGCCTCACCGTCATGTCTTCCCTTCATATTAAGCACGAATTATTCCAACATTAAACGAGTTTAACAACGACATGTATGATACTCGCAATATCATATATATATATATATATAATGATTACATAGTTAAATTGACTCAATTGTTATGCAGAAATTTCTGACAGCGGCGTTTTCGATGACAGAGTGTGGTTGGGGTGTTTAGCGTGTTGAGAAAGTATGTTGAACATGATACCTCTATCACATGCGTCACGTTCGCACAATACGACGCTCGATTAAGACGTATGCAGCAACGACTCTGAAGAATGCTTTCATAATAATATACCAGGGTTGACTATGGCATTGCAACCAGGCACGTAGGCAGACTTAAATTGTATAATTTTTATTCTCACTTTCTGTCCTATGTATAGGTTTCCCATGAAACGTTTCCAGTGACCCCTATTTATTTTCAGTCCATCCATTAATTTATTCCAATCCACTCTATCGAAAGCTATATCCAAATCCACAAATCATATATTAGCTGTCCTGATCATGCTCTATGCTTCCTACAGCCAGCACCCTCGATGCTCCAATTGCATATCTTGTGCCCTTGTCCATTCTGTAACCGTATTGTTCCTCTCCTATACATTCATTTGTTTCCGCTCCGGACTGCATTCTGTTTGTGATTACTCTTAGTACGATTTTAATCGTAATTACTCGTTTAATTGTAATGCTAAAAAGTTTGCAGGATATGTTCTATTATAAATCAGAGAGCTATGTGTCTCGGTCTCTTTCATCCCTGGCCGTGGATTATTTCACTCTGCTTCTTAGCTCAGTGACTTTGTTCGCATTGTGAACAGCAAGCACAAGCACAGCCTGGAAAACGCAGTTTACGATAGGTAGACAAAGTCGTTTTTTGCAGTTTAAATTTCTAAAAATAAGTTTATGTGGCAATATATACCTAACGTCAAGCAGAAAGTCAAACTTAACGTTTCTCGTTTCTATAAGAACATCGAATGCAAAAGGCGACAAGTAAAGTTCGACTTCCATGCAAGATTAAAAGTAAGAGAAATTAAAGCGCGAAACTTTTCAACACCACCAGAGTTAACTTTATCTGTGCCTTGCGCCAACATTTCTATTTAGCATACCACATAAGCTGCCTGTTGAGCCAAAAGCCAATTCACTCAATCGTAAAAAAGTTTGGATTAGGCCTACTATTTGACAGAAAATTCAGCAAATGATTAAAACAATAAATAAACATTCAATAATTTTAAGCGTTATTATGTTTTATTTTCCTTTCACTAAAGACAGATTTACCTCGGTAGTGGAAATGACGAACGTTGGCGAAACGGTTGTCTTCTTGTCTTCTGCAGACATATTTGGTCGCATACTCTGAAGTTTTCTTCGAGCAAAAGAGAAGGAGCACTTGCACGATATGACTCTTCGTACACAATGGATTCTATGCGTGAATGTCTGTGCAATTTATACATTTTGCAAACAAAAGTGAAGTAGCTCGATAAATCCTTAAACTGGTTTTCCAGTCATGCATGATCGCAACAGGAAGATTGCATCAGCCTAGTCACGCCCCACTGATCTTTTGTCCCCAGCGTAAATGCCTCACTTTTCTGTCGGAATCTGTCTGGCAAATAAAACGATTCGTAAACAGCGCACAATGCGCGATGAGTCAATACCATATATAGAACGTCGTTTTTCCTGAATCGCCTACTTCAAAAATTTCATACATCTTTTCTTATTACCCTACCACACAATATCTTCCAATCGACATTTATGAATGGTAATGCAATACAAATTATTTCAGTGTATTAAAACACCAAAATAGCGCCATTCATGCACTTTCCCAAGTGCTGAACGCCCGGCTATCTGACGGATCTAGACATGGGTCGGAATCTTTTTTCGCCTACTTTAAAATTTCCCGTCCTTGTTTATTAGTCTACGAGACAATAATCTTCTAACCGACATTTATGAATGGTAATGTAGTAAAATTATTTAAATGTATTAAAATATTTATATAGCGCATGCATGAGCCTTCCATAGCGTGGCTATCTAACTGATAGTTTAACATGTGCGACAAGGACGATTGTCACACGATGCATCAGTCAGATGAGTTCGTAATGAAAATGAAGAAAAGAAGAATTTACAAAATTAATATCCACATGTAGCAGAGTTTACTTTTTGACTGGAACATAAATGGAATATAAAACCCTTTGATGATTGCCGAGGCATTACAGACTAACGTGATATTCGCTCTAGTAGAAGAACTTCTTTCGAATCAGTTCCTCAACAGAAGAAAGTGTTTCTCGCATATGTGCGGGAAATGGAGGCATTTTGGCTCAAGGGGCGACCAGAGTTGACGTATTATGAACCAAGGCAGTCATGGAATGAATGAGCTGCAAGGGTCAGTGGACTATGTGGAAACGGAATGTTATAATTGGACTACGTGTTTTGGTGTGGATAACAGTATAAGCTCTTTCAGCTCATCATTGGCCTCTATGCTGAGCCGATCAATGCATTGCTTTTTTCGGATGGAGCCGGGTCTTCTGTCTCCCGGCGAACTTCAGTCACTCATTTTGTGATTTGACGAAACTGAGCGTGGCCAGAGTCCAATCCATTCACTTGCTTATCAGAAACGACAATTAAGCTACTGACCACGCATGGTTCTGCACTTGAATCGATACTTTGAGTTGTTTGCTAACATATGGTTGTAATTGTGCTTGTTTATTGTTTTTAGCACCTTCTATTGACGGTATCGAAATGCAAAAGGCATCAACCGATATCACACCAGAGCCAAACCGTAATCAGGTCAATATTCAGAAGATCAGTCCGTAAGACAGAGAAGCAGTCTACGGTGGAAAAGCAATTTGAAAGAGGTAATTTTTCCGTCGAGATAGAAATGACGCATGTGACTGAGCACAGCGCACAGACACAGGAAGAGTGTTCCAAAAAGTAGGTCCTGCCACCGAAATAGCTGGTTTACTAAAAGCACTCCCTGATTTAGGTATGATTATGGTTACTATTACTATTTTGATGATTATCTGATTGTGTTTGTCTGTTAGTACCTACATGTAGATCAAGATACGTGATAGAAACGATGACAGCAGCTGATGACATAGACACGCACGGACAAATGTTGAGAGGTGTTCCATGGCGTTAGATAAATGCCAACTTAAACTCACGCCTACTTATTTTCACAGTTTTTCTAACTAAGGATATTGAATTCAACGGCAAACAGTGTTACTCATTATTTTTCAAAGGCATCGACACGTCTATACGCGCCGACAACCAACCTTGACCATAAACATCAAACCATATCACGACACACAACAAATGAAATAGAATTACACTTGTTCATTTTCATCGTCGGGTAACTTCTTTAGGCAGAAGACAGTGAGTCAACACAAGCCGACCACCAACCGTGACAATTATTAAGCAACAAACCATGTAACGAACAACAACACACGTCAACCCGAGGTCAAGTCACGTTCATTTATTCAAATGATGTCTTTTCATGAATTTAATCACTCGTTAAATTCATTCATTCATTCATTCATTCATTCATTCAGAGGACTTATGTAGCGCCCCTCCAAGATAACCTACTCAGAGGCGCTCCCAGCCCAACTCCGGCGATAGATAACAGTCTTCAAATTCTTGTAAAAGGTGTAGGCAATGCAGAATCTCCTAAAACCTGACTGATTTACACGGAGCAAGTTATTGGAATCGACGTGCAGTGCTATCTGACAGGCTACAATTTTCTCAATGATTTTATATATAAATGTTACATTCTATATAGACCGGTAGTTGACCATGTCGGTTGGATCAAGTGCCTCACGCTTCAAGGAAGGAAGAAGTATGGAGCGCTTTTGGAAACTGGCAGAATACCGTCCTCCAGCGAACGGTTACAGGGGATCGTGAGGAATGGAAGAAGATATTCCACAAATTTCTGCACAAGGAAGGGCGGTAGAGGATCGAGTTCACAGGACTTCGGTGGTGACGAGAGGATGAAGTGACGGAGTAAGTCACTGAACACGCATCTCAGCTCAGACAGACGGCATTCCGTGGGAGGAAACTCTGGAGGAGCGGAGCCGGAGGTGTCATCACGGAGTTGACCTTGGCTCAGTCTTTACTTCGAAACAAGTGGCGTGCTGTTGCATGGGCCAATATTGCTTCACTATGCATATCATAAACCCACTCATCTTTTCTGTGCGACACAATATTGGTCATTGGATAACAACCAAACTAAATATTATAAGAGTGAACTATTAAGTGAACAAGAAAGCAAGGCGTGTTAAAACCTATAATGTTAAAATAGTCTTACATGTTTTCCAAGCATTGTTGAATTAAGTGACATAATTATCTAGTTTAAAGAAGAAGCAAAGCCATTGTTATGCACTTCACAAACTCTCATTGCTTGACTGTAGGACTACTTTCTTCAGCACTCAAGATACTTTTACTTTGGTTACAATTCTCCATTTTGGGATCATAGGTATTCCTATCAATGTTCGGCATTTTGGCCAAATTAATTCAAACTTGGAGAAACAATTGAATGATGAAAGAACTGGGTATCGCTGTCGTTATAAAATGTTCATTTAAATTTGGAAATTGTTAGCACTGTTAAATCAGCACGTTAATTTTATTTTATTTTATTGCAAGCAGCTGTCGTCCGGTTTCGCTATTTGAAAAATGCCGCCCGCTTTGTTGAACAGTCTTACCTCTGAGGACCAATAAGCATTAGCTTTCAATTGGGCCTTTCAACTTGAAAGTGGACGTAAAGCACTCGTCACGGCTGAACAAATCCAATGTTAAGAACAAGAATCAACGTGTAGGTCGACACAGTCGCTTTCAGGATCGTGACAGAAAAATGTTATTAGCGGCATTTCCAAACAGACGTTAAGATGCGAAATGGGTGCAAACATAGAAGGGTAGTCATTTAATCTAAGAACCAGATTAACCTTATGACGCACACCTTCCTGGCCAACACATTTAGCACACCTGGGGTCTAATAGACTCCGCCGATAACACGGGTGGCATGTATACCATTTTAATAGAAAGTGGAAATGAATGCTCCAAGTTTAGGTTGGACAGAGTGCGTGCACTGACGAAAAATGTTTGGATCACGATATAATGTTAAATTCACTGTACGAGACCAAAAATTGTTTAGTGTAACCTAAGCATTCGTTCAAATGCTTGAAATGAAAGTTCTTGTTACGTCTCTGATATGTATGTATACATGTATGCATGTCTGTATGGATGGATGGATGTACGTACGTATGTATGTATGTATGTATGTCTGTATGCATGTATGTCTGTATGGATGGATGGATGTACGTATGTATGTATGTATGTATGTATGTATGTATGTATGTATGTATGTATGTATGTATGTATGTATGTCTGTATGCATGTATGTATGTATGTCTGTATGCATGTATGTGGTATGCATGTATGTATGTATGTATGTATGTATGTATGTATGTATGTATGTCTGTATGCATGTATGTGGTATGCATGTATGCATGTCTGTATGGATGGATGGATGTACGTACGTATGTCTGTCTGTATGCATGGGTGGGCCCGTGGCGCTTTGGATAACATCTGGCACAGAGACCGAGAGGTACCGAGTTCGAGCCCCCTGTTGGGCGGATATGCTTTGTAGGCTGCTATTAGCGCCGTTGTATTACATGGCTGTCTGTTCTGTTAGTAGTTAAGATTTCAATTGCATAACATGTAAATGTACAGCGCAGTGCGTTTGTCAGGCGCTTATTAAAGAAAAGATATTATTATTATTATTATTATTATTATTATTATTATTATTATTATTATTATTATTATTATTATTATTATTATTATTATTATTATTATTATTATTATTATTATTATTATTATTATTATTATGTATGTATGTATGTATGCATGTGTGTATGTATGTATGTATGAATGTCTGTATGCATATATGTAATGTATGTATGTATGTATGTATGTATGTAATGTATGTATGTATGTATGTAATGTATGTATGTATGTATGTAATGTATGTATGTATGTATGTAATGTATGTATGTATGTATGTATGCATGTATGTATGTATTTATGTATGTATGTATGTATTTATGTATGCGCAACACATTTATTATCAGTCTTGAGGTCTCAGGTCGTGACAACAAGACTGGTAATAAATGTGTTTCGCATAAGGCTGTCGTCGGGGGGATTATGCGGTCATGGGCATGGACGGATTAGGGGGTGGGTTTGGTTGGAGGTAGTAGTTGCTGCACGACATCGTACAGGTCCGTTAAGACAACCCAAAGAAGTGAGACCAAGGTCTAGACTTTGAACCTCAAGACCAATCATACCCAGATTTCTATTCCTAACTAAAAAAATGTCAAGCTCGCTATTTAAATGAAAGCATGATTCTTTTCCTCTATTCAAGCGAAACAACTCTAAATGCAAACTGCGGAGAAATCCGAAATGGAACTTACAAAGTCCTCTATGCGAAATGTTATTCCCATGCCTGCTGCATATTATTAAAAGCAATTTGCGTAGGATTTCTGACCAAGGCGTGCCCTGTCGGTCTCATAAAAAATTCTGTCATGTGAAAAAATACGTTCTACAGGCGCTGAAGTCGCTTGCACATTCGGCAGCTTTTCAAGCACTGGATGTGAATGTAGAAATCATTAGTCTTTTTTAAAATCCGTCTCTGGTGCTTCTGAAACAAGTCCTGGCAGGGCTTCCAGATACAGCATGGCTGTTGCTGCTGCCGATGGCTTTTCATGACCAACAAGAATCGTATCCGTCCGTTGACATTTTGTCTTATCAAGCAAACAGGCTTGGCCGTTTTCGTGGCGGTGATTTACTAGTTCTTAACTGCTCTATCCATGAAGCAATGCTAGACTTGCAGAACCAAGACCAAGACTTTGAACCTCAAGATCAAGAACGAGACCAAGACTTTGAACCTAAAGACCAAGACCAAGCCTTTGAATCTCGAATACAACAAGACTGTTTAGTATTAGGATGCTATTTACTTCTTAACTGTTTTTAGATGATTCGACTTCCTCCCTTGGACTCTGAGAAACGAAACAAAACATAGCACATTACTGATGTTTATTTAGAGCTTCATGAGTGGACGAAAGACAGCGACAGAATTTCACATAGGAAGAGGCAGTCGATATTCAACAGTTTAGCCCTTACCATGATTACCAACAGCAATAATTAAGTTAAAATTTCGACTATTTAAAAGAATAAACAACATTAACGCGTATATATTTAAGACCATGTAGAACAATGAAGGTTTTCGTCATCTGGGAAAGAGAAGAATGTCTCAAAGTTTGAGTTAATGTAAATCATTAACTTGAAGGAGTCTTTTCCGAGATCACGACAACTCTCTGGCTGGTAGAGTGTAACGAGTTTGAACGAAGAAACTGGCAGCGTAAGTCAACAATCGACTGCGTCATATGATCGTAGGCTACTTGCACTTTCTGTGCACGACACGAGCATTATTATTAGTCCCTTGAAGACTGCCTTCCCTTCTCTTTATAATCTATATCGCTGATTTCCTCCCCTTCCACGCTATGCTGGGCCAGCTGTATACTGACGTTCAGGCCTATCAGCACTTTCTCGCATCTGACACCGTTGTGACCGTCTGGGCTATGAGCTTGGCCATACTGACAACCAAATTACTTTCGCGATCTCTTCAACATCCAGCCACCCGTGTGCCCCAACCCGGTTATCCTCCTCTCCCCCAGTCACTACTCTCCTCAAGTTCTCCAACCGATCAATATGCCAAACAGGCTACAGCATCTCAATTCTGGAACGAACTTGCCCCTGAATTCCGCCAATTCTTAATTCCTCCGCCAATGCCACCACTCACTCACCGTCATTTGCTTCACGAATTCCTGCCATGATCCATCCGATCGTCTCCCTTCAAAGCTTTCTCGCCCTCAAAGAAACCTACCTAACAGCTGTTACAATCGTCACTCTGTCCAAATTAGTACATTTTATCCGCTAGCGCAAAGCAGAGCAGTAAATTGCAAATTTCTGAGTTATTCAACAAATTGAGAACTTCCTAACAAATTATAGTTTCAAAATTGAACTAAGCAAACTGTTTCCACCTTGGAAAGTCGCCAACTTTGATTCAGTTTAACAAATACGATAAACTCGTTAGCTCTACAAACCGAACTGCTCTTTGTTCATGTCATTTTAATGTAAGAAATGGATTAGTATGATCGCACAAACCTTCATAAAATCAACGACAAATATGTGTGTCACGAGTTTGACACAAAAGTTGAATATTATCTGGTTCTTTTAAAGTCTTGACCAATTTAAAACAGTGTTCTATTTGACAGCATGAAACCAATAGGGGCTATTTGAAGCATCTTTTACAATATCAAAATCAGTTATTTAGGAGAAGGACTTCGGAAAACAAAAAATGCAGCATATTCTAAGCGTTATTTGTGAGGAAATAACCAGAATAAGCAAAACAATTACGCATAATTTGTGCACTTTTGGAAATATCATCGTTATTATGCTGCTTTTAACCTCCACTTTAAACTGTACAATATTTTACATCAACGCCAATCTCAATTTGTCGAAGTTTTTGTTGAAGAAACCAACGTATGATGTGCTCAAAAGGAAGACTAGCTTTGAGTTTCTTAAATTCTAACATTGCTTCTGAAAGTGAGTGACAGCGATCGATCAGACATCTCACTTTCAAATATCTTGCCAGGAAATGTCTTCCAAGGAAATAATGACACTTAACAGAGTCACAATAGATGAGAGCTGAGAGCTTCTCAGTTGATGCGCGAGAACCGACTTCTCAGAGTAAATATGATGCGCGAGTAGAGGAGAAATAAATGGACATCTGTGTCGAAAAAAGAATCAAGGACCATTTACAAATGCGCTACATAAAAATCTGTGATTCTCCCATAGCCTAGGTTATTAATGATCACACGTCCACGCGTTTCTTTTATCAAAAAAACTCTGGATCAAATGGAAATCTCCCCAAGGTATCGATCGATGAGTCATCGCGCGCGAAAGTTCCCAACAGTTTCGATCAGTCGTCAGTCTCGATGATGAGCCGTCACACGGTCGTTAACTGTTATCTCATTTTGACTTAAAGAAAAATCTTCTGTATATAAAATGGAATACAAAACGAAAACAGTAAAACAATTACGAAATATTGCCAAAGAGAATGGCTTGGTTAGATATTCGGGACTGCGAAAAGCGGATCTCATGACATTAATATCATCGAGACTTTTGCAAAGCGTTAAGACTGTACACGAAAGCAACCCTCTAGACGCTCCAGTTCCAGACATCAAAGTTCCAACGCTTCTTCCAGGTAAGTATACACCTCCATCTAATACATGGAAATCTCGTTTTAATAATGTTTTGACTGAAGCGAAGAACAAGGCAAGGTCGAAAATTAATTCTTTTGCGGATTGGTTGATTAATTACGTAGCTCCTCGAGAAAAGAAACCCGCGAATGAAAAATTAGACTCGTTGAAGTCAAAGATTTCGAGTATTTTTAGCAAAATCAATAAAAAGAAGTTCGAAATCCTAGAGACCGCGAATGCTATTAAGGGATTTACTAAGCGATACACGGTCGAAGGAACTCGAGGGATCGACGTCACATCTTTCCTCGATGCTGTAAGGCCGCGGGTAGTCAGTCTGCTAACGAAAAATCGAGGGGTAAAAGTTCAATTCAATCTTTTATGTGTAATGGAGAAAGTAGATATGAAATCTGGGGAAGCGGTCGAAGCTGAACCTAATTTTAAATCGAAGAATGAGATTATTTTAGACGCAACCGACGTGGGTGAAATATATAGTGGCGCAGTGGATAAAATTAAGGAAAGCATGGCGAGTTATCAGATGCGAGGTAGTAATTGGAGGTTTAAATCAGTTATGAAGTTGGATATCGATACGGTGGAATATAAGCCGTTCAAAGGTAGTTCTTATATTTCCCTTCCTGAGTATTTAGTTAATAAAAAGGCTATTATTAATATGAAAAACGAAGACGATGAATGTTTCAAATGGTGCATCACTAGAGCCTTAAACCCTGTTGAAAGACATCCACAGCGAATTACGAAAGAATTAATTAGACAGTCTGAGGATCTCGATTGGTCCGGCATTGAATTTCCAGTAGCGGCGGATGCTAATGTGATAAGCAGGTTTGAGAGAAATAATAACATTAGTATTAATGTCTTCGGTTATGAGACAGATGTTAAACTATACCCATTATATTTAACGAAGCATGAAAGCGATACCTATGTAGATCTATTGCTTATTTCTGATGGAGAAAAAAAACATTATTGTTGGATAAAGAATTTTAATAGATTGATGAAGAAACACACAGAGAAATCTAAAAATTCAATGCACTATTGTAGACGATGTTTAATCGGTTTTCAACGAATAGAAGCGCTTACTAGGCATTCCGAGTACTGTTCCCAACACGACGCTCAAAAGATCGAACTTCCAGAACCGAGAACTATGTTGAGTTTTAAAAATTATTATAGAAAGATGCGAGTCCCCTTCATAATCTACGCCGATTTTGAAAGCTTCATTAAACCTATAGACACTTGTCAGCCAAATCCTAACACGTCCTATACTAACAAATACCAAAAACACGTTCCGAGTTCATTCTGTTATTTTATAAAATGTTTCGATGATGACCTATATTCGCAAGACCCCGTAATGTTTACAGCGGAAAACGAAGACGATGATGTAGCTCAAATATTTATAGACACTCTTATAGAGAATATAAAAGATATTTACAAACGATTTAAATTTCCTAAACGAATGATATTCAAGCAGAAAGACAAGGAGCTATACGATTCAGCCACCGTTTGCCACATTTGCGAAGGTGAATTAGGGACAGATCGAGTTAGAGATCACTGCCATCTTACAGGTAAATTCAGAGGGGCGGCCCATAACAATTGTAATTTAAGCTACAAGGTCCCCAAGTTTTTCCCAGTACTCTTCCATAATTTATCTTGTTATGATGCACATTTATTCGTAAGGAAATTACGAGGTGATGATAATGAAAGGATTAATTGCATACCTTGTAATGAAGAAAAATATATCTCGTTTAGCAGAGAGGTCGCAGTCGATAAGTTTGTAAACAAGGAAGGAAAAGAGATAACAGTAAAACGTGAATTACGTTTTCTAGATAGTTTTAGATTCATGCCCTCGAGTCTCGACGCGCTATCTAAAAACCTTAGTAAAGAGCAGTGTAAGAATGTAGGTGAATTTTATAAAGGTAGGCAGCTCGATCTATTACTCAAAAAAGGAGTCTACCCTTACGATTATGTCTATGGCGTTGAAAGATTAAACGAAACCGAATTGCCTCCCAAATCCGCATTCTATTCTAAACTAATCGACTCGGATATCAGCGATGAAGATTACGATCACGCACGGGTGGTATGGAATGAATTTGGATGTAAAACATTGCGAGAATACCACGATTTATATAATCTGTCTGATGTTCTCCTGCTCGCTGATGTATTTGAGAATTTTAGAGACGTATGCAGTGATAACTATGACCTAGACCCCGCCTGGTATTATACTTCACCGGGTCTCGCTTGGGATGCCGCTTTAAAGTTGACTGGTGTAGGGTTGGAATTATTAAGCGACTACGATATGATACTAATGGTTAAACACGGGATAAGAGGAGGCGTTAGCACAATTTCGCATCGTTATGGGCAGGCTAATAATAAGTACATGCCCTCGTTCGACGCAAGCAAGCCTTCGTCATTTATAGCGTACCTTGACGCGAATAATCTTTACGGATGGGCTATGTCAAAAAATCTACCAACTCACGGCTTTGAGTGGATGAGTGATGACGAGCTAAACGATTGGAGGACGACGTCTTGTATTTTAGAAGTGGACTTGGAATATTCGAAAGATCTGCATGATCTTCATAACGATTACCCGCTCGCTCCAGAGAGTGTTACACCTGAATCTTCAACCGTGCCTAAACTTATTCCAAACTTAAACGATAAAGTAAAGTATATAGTTCATTACGAAAATCTAAAGCTGTACGAAAGTTTAGGATTGAGGATAACTAAAATTCATCGCGGAATTAAGTTCGAAGAAAGTGCCTGGTTGAAAAAATATATCGATCTAAATACCAGCTTGAGGACTAAAGCAACTAACGATTTCGAGAAAGACTTTTTCAAGTTAATGAACAATAGTGTGTTCGGAAAAACAATGGAATGTATCGAGAATCGGGTAGACATTAAACTAGTCTCCAGCGAAAAGCAAGCGATAAAACTAGCGGCGAAAACTAGCTACGACACTCGCACAATTTTTGACGAGAATCTAATAGCCATTCATATGAAAAGAACGAAGCTGTATTATAACAAGCCTATATACTTAGGCATGAGTATCTTAGACTTGAGCAAAACGCTAATGTATAATTTTCACTATAATTACATTAAGCAGAAATACGGAGATAGAGCAAAACTGTTATTCACGGATACCGATTCTCTAGCTTATGAAATTAAAACCGACGATTTCTATGCCGATATCGCTCCTGACATTAGAAGCCGGTTCGACACAAGCGACTACCCAAAAGACCATGCATCTGGTATAGAAACTGGCATTAATAAAAAAGTCATCGGTAAATTCAAAGACGAAGCAGCGGGTAAACAGATCGAAGAGTTCGTAGGATTGAGATCGAAACTGTATTCATACAAGATGGCTGGAGTGGATTATAAGAAAGCCAAGGGTGTAAAGAAGTCTGTAGTTAAGAAATCAATCACACACGAAGACTATAGAAATTGCTTGTTCACCAAACAAGATCAATCGAGACGAATGAATGTTATAAGATCGCATCTTCACGAAATCTACACCGAAGAAGTAAATAAGATTGCTCTATCAGCCGACGATGACAAACGGGTGATAATGAAAGACGGCATAAGCACTTTAGCGTACGGCCACTATTCGCTGAAATCTACTTAAAGAATAAATATAATAATATAAAAATGGAAGTGATAAATGTGTTCTGTACCAAATGCAAACTGGAAAAAAGCTTAACTGAATTTTATAAAGATAAAAGTAGTAAGAGCGGGCGTCGATCTAGTTGTAAAATATGTAGTAATATCATAGGTAAGGAATGAGGCAAAAATATACTCAAACTAGACGATAAGGAAACGAAAGATAAAAAAGTTTGCGGCTGTTGTAAAAGAAAGGAATATTAAAGAATTTTCAAAAAATAAAAATCAAAAGAGCGGGTTTGATCTGAATGTAAACTATGCAAAAATAAATATAATAACGCGTATATTAAAGCTCGAAAGCTATACGATCCTGAATTTAAACTACTTGGAAATATGAGGGTAGACTTCATGATGTATTAAGAGGTAAATCGAAATCACAAACTACGCGACAACTTATAGGTATTGACTTTGAAATATTTACCAAATGGATTAAATTTCAGTTCGAAGAAGGTATGACGATGGAAAACTATGGCTCGGTTTGGCAACACGATCACGTTCTACCTATATCATCGTTCAATTTGCTAGAAGAAGAAGAACTTCATAAAGCTATGAATTGGATGAATATTCGCCCTTTAACACCGCTTAAAAATATCCAAAAATCAAACAAAATAGATCCCTGGCTATACGTAATGCAAGAAGTCAAAGCGGATTACTTTCTAAAACATTTAGAAGAAATATAAAATGAGTTCTACAACTGTAAAAAACATAGACGTTGAAGGTATACTTCTTCCGAATAAACCATTAACAAATTTCGAGTTATTAGATGCGGCGAAGAAGCTGAATATACTGAATTTCAGAGGAGTTTTTTATGCGAGACGAGTTGCCGAAAAAACCTAGACGGAACGAGTGCGGTATCCTTAATCTTGACGATTCTGATGGGTAAAGGGACGCACTGGTGGTGTTGGATTAAGAATCGCTAAGGATAAGCTTTATTTTGACAGTTACGGTCTCCTTCCACCTACCGAACTGTTAAAATATTTAGGCGATCCGGTGTACTACAACAGCGAGCGAATACAGCCGGATAACGAAGTCTTTTGCGGTCATTTATGCCTGTACGTGCTGAAGAAAATAATGAACGATGGTCGTAATTTTCAAGAAATTATAAACGATTTATATTAATAAATAATATCGTATATTTAAAAAAACAATGCCTGTTGATAAATTTGGTCATACAGACTCTGGTTATATGCAACGAGTTGTAGCCGGAGGCGTTACGTTAACTCAGATAAATAATTCTTTTCTAAGGTTAGACGGAAGCAACGACGTTACCGGAGATATAGATATGGGTGGTCATCTTCTCGTAGGTTTACCGATTGATTACCCATCAGCGGGCAACGGTGATGAAGCCATTAGCTTTAGTCAGGCTACTGCTCTAATCGCTGATAAAATCACTAATATCGCCGCGCCAACCGCCGACGACCATTTAGCTAACAAAAAATACGTCGATACGAAGGTATCAAAGACTGGAGATACCATGACGGGCAATCTATTCCTAAGCATCAACGGCGATAGCTTCCGCACGATGGGGTGTAAGGATTTGAGAGGAACTAAACAATTTCAGTTGTTGTTGGGTAGTACGACGAATAAAATCCAATGTCAGTTGAACAACCCAATTACATTACAAACAACAGATGGATTTTTATGCAAGCACGGGGAGCATGATATAATAAGATTCGGTAAATCTTCTACCGATCGTAGAATCGAACTCTATCAAAATATCGTTATGAACGAAAAATATATCTCTGATTTACACGATCCCGTCGAAGCTCAAGACGCGGCAACTAAGAATTACGTCGACAAGTCTTGGAAAAAGTGCCGCGTCGGATACGTTCCTAATTTGGAAGCTGATAATAGTATAACCGGCTTCGTCGCTAGCGCTAGTTCCAATCGTCCTGGGCATGATGCGTACAGAGCCTTTAACAATCTCACGCTCAGTTCTGCTTGGATTCAAGGTGATAATATAACGGTTTGGATACAGATCAAATCATTTTTAGTGTAAAAATTAAATTTGAAAAATGATTCTACATGTATTGAGCCACTGTGTTTCTTTTTTGTAGGGGGGTTCTGGGATTGCCATTATATAATTTTTAGGGGTCCGGCTAATGTTTGACAAAGTTGTTGATTAAGTGGGGAGGGGGTCAAAAACTACCTAAAAATTTGTTGACATAATTAATGGACGACCCCTATGTTGATGAAACATAAATTTCATTTGACGGTTTCACTTGTCATGCGTCTGTGCTGCTTCTGTTCATTTCCTTCGAGGAACTGCAACCGTGGACGATGGCCAAGACACTCAACCTTAATAATTCTCCGAAAACTGTTCACTACACAGAAAAAAAGAACATTTCAGTGGCTTAAATCGGTGAAACTGGTGACCTTCTTGCTGGATTGACTAAAGATGCTTGTGTAAATGCACATTCTTCACATAAGCAGATATATAAATAGTATATACCCATTTCAACAATAATATCTCTCGAAAAACGCAATGGTCCCCAGTTTCCTCGATTTCTGGAACTCAATATTCTAGTTGGAATTACACAGTCAAATATAACGAAACTCTATAGAGTTCAGAACTCTCTGGCTGGGGTTAAAACTAATATTATGTCTTAATATCAACATAATTTTATGACCCATGTGTTTAAATCTATCCATTGATTTCCTGCTCAGCAAAGGATTTGCTTCATACAGACTACTTTACAATATGATGGCCAACCACAGTTTATAGAGTTATTCTTGATTTCTGAGATTAATCATCATTCAACAAAGTCATCTGATTGCCCTTCTCCGGCACCAGATCTGTTCTTGATGAACGAGATATTTCGGTTGTTGGACCTTGATTTTGGAACTCTCTCCCTGTATTTGTTAGTTTTGCTCATTCGCTTATGTTATTTCGTTTTTGGCTAAGACCGACCTTTTCGAAGATCTTTATCCACCATGAGTTGCCTCTGTGTTTTAGCAGACTGACCTTCTGGATATTGACATGATTAAGGTCTGGTTTTGTGCGCCATCGGTTGATGTCTTGTGCATTAGACATAGACGCGATAAAAAATAAATGGTTACAGTTACTTAGACCCCTGAGGTAAAATATGTGTTTAATTTTATGTAACTCTTGTTGTGCCTCTATTTCTTCTAGACAAAATTAAACTGCGTGCAATTCATGACTTTGATCCAGAACAGATGAATAAAAGAGAAGAAAGAGAACTCAACGTTACTTTAGAAAGAATACGTTTAGCAGAGCAAATAGACCATGAACAAACTGAAAAGCATCGTCACCGATTTAAGAAGAATGACCTGAGAAAGCATGGGGACATAGAATATGACAAAGAAGTATCTGATTTCTTTAAGGAAATTGGTCTATCAAGGCAGGACAAACAAATTGGTCCGGAGGATGAATTAGGAACACCAAAAGTCAAAGTTTACGACAGACGAGAAAGAGCATGTGACATTGAAGATCAGGAAGAAGCCACTACAACGGAAGAGATGAAAACGTTAAAGGGGAGAAAAGAATTCATCACAGATGCAAAAGAGATGAGTCCACATGAAGCAGAATCAGAATTGAAATCGGATTATGAATCAGCGTCGTCTCATGCCGATGAAAGAAGTTTCGACTCAGAAGATGAAGTGGATCTTTATGCGCTGGTGATTCCATTTAAAAGAGGAGACATAATGGAGACTATTCCTGTTGAGGATAGCAGGTCAGTATTATATTATACAGCACTCAATTATTGCAATTTTATTTCAATCCGAAATTGGTAAAATACACAGATATCTCAAGGTTTCTCAGAACATAAAAAATTCTTACTTATAATGGCTAATTCATTAAGATGTTAGCTTATAATTGCTGTGCCGTGATTATAATCCTTGTGCGTAATTCGCAATAAAAGTTGGCCCTGATCTGAAAAAGTTCATCCAACCTATCAATGCCAGGCAGAAGCCAAGATAAGATAATAAAATACGCCAAAATAATGGATATCGAAACTTTAAGTTTTCGACGCATCTATAGCGATGATGTGGTATTTACTTCAATCTAGCTTTTGTTGAAACGAAAGATAAGGAAGCCACTGCAACTCACCTCTAATGAATGGGAAAACAATTTCACCAGCCATTTCAAAGACGACATACAATGAAAACATTAAGTTAAACAGCCAGCACAAGAAATGATCATCAACCTATTAATATGGTATATTTGCAGCCCCTCTCAACATGGACATTTCTCCTGCTTTTACCTACTCCGGTTTGACCAACCTGGATCACTCTGAGGCTGAATCTTGCCCTCAGCACCCAAGCCTGACGTAACAATTCTCCTGATTTTAATACGTACAATAAAAGATGATACCTAATTTACCAAATTCTATTTTCATCAATCCAACTCACCGTAAGAACTTGGCTATCCTACTGATATTTAGTTGCATTTACAAAAATGAACATTATTTACTACGTTTATTAGCGCATTTAAACGTCCGGCGCCAAAACGTCCTGCTTCGAAGTTTTGCAGATTTGGTTTAAGACCTGAGCAGTGAGCAGTCGTTTGCTAACATCTGTAAACTTATCGCTTGACCCAGTTGAAGAGCGTTTCGTGAATATTATAAGTAGGACCAACAAAGTAAGCAACGGTAGGTCAACGGAATATTTATATTTTAATATTAAAGAAGGAAGAACTAATGTGATTATAGCTTTTATATAACTTATTTCAGTGAGTGGTTGTCTTATTAGTATTAATTAGCGCAGACATCTAATGCACAAGACATCAATCGAGAGCGCACGAAACCAAAGCTACAGCCAGGAAGATATCGGCATTTCAAATAATCTATGGAAATGTATTGCGTTCAACATACTACACCTATCTATAAAAATAGGAGAAAAACAAAAACATCCGTAACTTCAGATCTAGGTTTCATATGCTAATGCTTGTAAAATTGGGCCAAATCTTCAACTGGTTTCCTCATTCTGTGTCGTTATACCCGTAGTTCTGGTCAGCTTTCAGTGAGGAGGCCAATTTCGTGAGCAAATCGGAGATTGTTCACCAGCGCTCCAGTTAATTTAATTTCTGCCTCGCTGTTGCTAAGGCTCAGTGGTAACATTACTGCCTAGATTAGAAAATAAGATTTCTTTGCCGTAATCCCGTTTATAATATGCGAAAGTATTCTGTGAACTTTTTATCTACTTTTATGGACCTTATTGATTTTCAATATATCCCTTGTACAAGTTTGATCTGTTGCCCTGGTATTTTTGCATTTGCATCACTCTACACACTGCAAAATGCTACATGCTGTCAAATGCTTGTTTGAAGTGCACGAAGTTGATGCAGGCTTTCTGATTGTCTTCTATGCTTTTTTCAGTATCTCATTGTGAATTGTTGATCAATTGTATTTCTTCTTGTTCTTCTCCAACTGCTCTTTCGACATACTGCTTCAATCTGTTTTGCATAATTCTGGTGAAAACCTTTCCTGGAATGCTCTGCATGCTCGTGCCTCTATCATTTTCCAATCTTGTGGATCTCCTTTTCTATTGCAAAATGGGACGATTGTCGATTTTGCCCAGTTTTCTGGTATTTCTTTCTCTTGTTGAATCATTGTAACAAGTGTAAGTAGAGTAATTCTAAAAAGCCTTTGCGTAAGTTAAGTTTCCGTTCGTTGCTAAATGAGGTGTTTAGGTTTTCAGATTGGTTTTAATCATGTGTATTAATTTCCCCTTATTGCAGCATGCAGCGTTATGGTACAACACGATACAGTACAGCTGTAATTGATTTTCTCTTCTTCCAAAACTCAGAGGTGCACATCACAATACAACAGAGCATAGAAGGCGCAGAGCAATTGTGAGTGAAGTAGTTGATCAAGTATTATACACAGTAACTGCATCGGGCGACGTTCGAATCTCAAGATCCGCGTTACAGCCGCGCGCTCTTATCAATAACCCCTCGAATTCTATTGGTAACCGGAAGTTCTACCACTCACCATTTTCATACATCCAAAAATCTTCCCACACAAATCCCAAGATCGGCCAATAGTGTAATAAGATATCTCAAGTAACTGAAAAGGAAACAGTTGTGATGAAATGTTCTTTCACAATCACAAATTCACAATTATTCAAAAAAATGCCGAGATATGGAGTGGCAGAGAAAAAACTGGGCATTAGGCCTAGACTACATGGTATTACCAACTTATAATGTTTACACGTTATAGTAGGCTAATAATAAACGCTTTTCAGAGCGAGTCTCTTATTAGTTATCCTCGTAGCATCCTAGATAAGCTAATCGCGATATCTAATATTGTTTTCAAGTGCGAATTTGCATTTGTTTGTATTGCAGCTGTACGATCTTCCACTGGAGATGTTGGACATTATCTTACAAAAGTCCTTTTTGCATTGGATATTGAATTCACCAACAAAGCAGAGAGACGAAGAAGTCATCAGGTCTCTCATATCAGTCGACGTTTGCTTCAGTCGAAGAATAACCAGACGACGGTTCAAGAAGACAATCTGGCGTTACCTGAACGGTGAGATGTCTTCCAAGTATTATTTTCAAACTTATTTACCTCAACCACAATCGATTACTTTCATAATATATATTGTAATAAAAATACGAAAACTTCGGAAGGTCAGTAGCCTATCGTCACACATATTGTTAGCTAGTTATCCAGACAATTGACACAGTGCAGTTTAACCCTAGGGCTACCAAGCTTTTTTTGTAAAACGGACTACCAAGGGGGGGGGTGGTTACCACCCCCCTGGATTTCGTGTTTGGTTTCACATATCATAACTTGTAATATAGCAATGGATTCAGCATTCATTTCTGCACAGAATGGTTATTTAGTTGTACATTATGTGAATGCACCTCGAAATTACATCACTTTTAACAACGGAACCCTTTAATTAGCAATATTGTATATTATTGCGTACATTTTGTACTTTTTGGATAAACAAATATAAGATTATGTGTGTTTTGAAACTAATCTATGTATAAAAGATACACAAAATCATCCCTACACATGTTTATATAGTATAAATGTACATCCATACATATATATCCATACATATATATCGGTTTACGTTGTAATGCTGTATTCGGCCATTTTCACACAGATTACGCGTATTATTATTTATTTTGATCACTTCCGGTATTCAAAAGACAAAGATGTAGGTATGCAAATGAAGCCCTTCATTCCCTCTAAAGAATGGTATCTTTGTTTCTCTTCCAGGAAGACAAATGAATACGCTACAGACAAAAAACTAAGAGGGAGTCCTTCCATTCAGCCATTTTTCACGCATATTACGCGTATTATTATTTATTTTGAGCACTTCCGGTTGCCTCAGGTCAACTCAGTGACCATAGAAATGTAGCCCCACATTCCCTCTATAGAATGGTATAATTTGTGTCTCTTAATATTAAATGACGGATAAGATATAGTCGAAAATCTAGGGGGTGGTGGTGGCTTCCCCCTGGTGCCTCGGGTATATTGGGTATAACTTTTGAACGGTGTGAGATATCATCTCACATTTTACCTCAAAACGTGTGTAAATGAACCCCCTACAGCTACCTAAAAGGTCAAATTTTTATTCCATACGGAAAAAGTTTGAGATGAAAAAAACCTAGGGGGGTGGCAACCACCCCCCCCTTGGTAGCCCGAGGGTTAAGCACCTCACAAAATTGCCGCCTGAAATACGTTAGAAACTGTCGTTAGGGGTAAGTGGTGCAAAAGTGGCAGGGTAGAGTAAGAGTGGCACCCCTATTTTCAAAGTACTTACTTATTTTGAGAAACCCATACCTAGTGCGAACATTGACTATCATTAAGTGATATGTTTCTATGGGCATAATGGGCCGGAAGTTCCCGAAAGTTGAATTGTACACATTTTATATAAATTTTTCGACTGTTCGCGTTATTTCCAACCTTCGTGAATATCTTATAATTATATATATTGTTCACATCCAGTATTAAGATCGCACTTGTCAACGTTTTATTTTATACTATGCAGGAAAGTGTGTTCTCTTTAATGATAAATGTATGATGGACCGGAGTCAACGCAGTAATTCTGACTGATCCTCGTAGTTATAACCACCCAAATCGGGGCAAAAGCAGCACAGTAATGCCACTCTTGCCTCGTTTTACGTGCCACTGTTGCCCCATGACTGACACTTTTGCCCCAGTGGTATGCCAGTCTTGCCCACATAATAGGCTATCAGGTTTACAATTGAAATTGTAGCGTCATGGTTCGACGTTATAAGCACAGGACTCGACGACGAAATTACACTGACGAGATATAATTGTGTCATGCGATTGGCTAGTGGTGCAACGATAAAGTTTGGAATTCCAAGAAGCACTGTGGCTATAGGCCTACCGCCTTAAGAATCCTTGTTTTATGCCTACAAGCTTAGGACGGTTTAAGCTAGTGATTAATGAAAGGCTTGAAAAAGAGCTTGTCTATTACACGCATGATATGCAGAACCGTTTTATGGCTTAACAATTATGATCTGCGATCTTTGACCTTCCAGTTTGCGAAGGGCAACAATCTTGACCACCCGTTTTCGGAAGAGGAAAAACTGGCAGGCATAGATTGGGTAAGGCCTTTATGAGAAGACATCAGCTAACTTTGCGTCGCCCTGAACCAACAGGATTTAATCTTGTTCTGGTAGGCCTATCCCGTTTTTACTACATCTTAAAGGAGGAATTAGGCAATCATGGATGTGAGGCAAATCAAATCAATAACATTGATGAAAGCGCGGAATAACAGCTGTGCAGACACCTTGTAAAGTGATCTCGAGAAGAGGCTGCAAGCAAATCGGAAAGTTGTTAGTGCAGAGAAAGAGGTAGCAAACAGCAATAATAGGCCTATCTGAGCAACGAGCGTATCTGGAGATATTTTCCACCATTTTTATTTCACCATTTTGTTCCAGGCTTCCTCCCAGCCGATTTTCGTAGTTTGAACAAACACTGTTCCAGAGCTCACACTCTTCTTTTTCGTTCAATTTTCTCAAACCCTTGTCACATTCTTCTTCTCTCAAACCTTTGTCACATTCTTCATCTCTCAAACACTTGTCACGTTCTTCATCTCTCAAACCCTTGTGGGGCTCGGTGGCGTAGGGGTATGTTCGGTGCCTTGCAGCCGGAGGGTTGCGGGTTCGAATCCACCTCAAGCCGCCGCGTAGGGACCCTGGGCAAGTCCTTCACTCGCAATTGCTCATGCGCTTCGGCGTGAAACTCCGATTCAGTGTCCGCGCTGTAGTCGGGAGCGCCTCTGAGTAGAAATCTTGAAGGGGCGCTATAACAAGTGCTCATACATATACATACATACATACCTTATCACATTCTTCATCTCTCAAACCCTTGTCACATTCTTGTTCTCTCAAACCCTTGTCACATTCCTTCTTCTCTCAAAAATATTCCTTCATGAAATGGAATCGGGATTTATGATAGCTATCATGGACATAAGTAGACTGCTTACTTACCAACGTGAAGTGAGGCATTGAAGACATTCAAATAATTTACCATCCTAAACTACGGGATACCCATGCGCTGTATAGGAATGCGTAGTATATTCCCGAAGCATCACCGCTGGTAGGCATCGAGCTTCGTCTCCAGATAGTTAGTACGCAGGAGGCCAAGTAGTATTCATGCCTTAAAATAGGTGGTGTTTCGTGTCCAGCCCGAAGTTAGTGCTCCAAATTCCTAGTTGTAAGCTGCTCATGCAGGTTTTCTTGTTTCAGTGGTTGTTAGTATTCCAGTTTTCAAACGTACTTATACCCAACAATAGTTTGCCTATCCGTTTAACTTCCCAGGGACCACTGATTAGAATGACCAATGTATTCTCTAATGAAATAGCAAAACATAGTTCAATCAGGCGCAATATAAATGTACATTATTCTAAATACGCATCTTATGAGTCACAATGCGCGAAAAATGGATGAGTTATTTGCATTTAGACGAGTCAGGCATCTTGGCTTGAATGTTGTTTTTCGAGTTGAATCACTTCCTCACTTCTTTCTCATCCAAAGTCGGTAGAGTTTTCTATTTACTTCATATAAAAATGGTTCGCTGATGTTGTGATGTAATAAAGTTGTGATGCTATTCAGAAGTATTGGTAGTTTGTGTCTTTTTAGATTTCTATGGAAAAGCCAGGAAACTATCTGCAATCATTAGAAACAACAGAAATTATCTCTTAGAAAATATTCATCCAAATTACGAGTTAATTGCTTCACTGTTGTCTCTGAACTGCATAACGGAAGAACAAAGTCATTTCATTAAAAGACAACGCTTACATCGAGATAAGAACGCACAACTTTTGTACTTCATGAGATCCTTCGAAGAGACAAAGTTTTCAAATTTCTTGAAGTGTCTTCGACAAACCAAACAGAAGACAGTGGCAAGGATCATAGAAAACGGAGGAGGTTGAAATAACAAACGTTACATCAGTGCTTACAATCAACATAATTAGCTTCATAATAATGATGATTGCGGATATGCATTTATATTCGAATTACATAAAGATCATTCCTAGACCTTAAATAATTTCTATGGTTAATTGTGCCCTAGCGTGTCATACACTATAGCCATTGTATGATAAGCTATATAATCACAACTCCAGAACCAGTGGTGAAAACGTGTGGAAATAAAAGGTCAGAATAAGGTACTTTCAGGGCAAACTTCATTTCCATTCTGAATCTATGTTACGACCACTAAGAAGAAAGTTATTTCTCACGAAGAATCTTTAGTGGAGGTTGTAGCAGATAATTGGACTAAGAAATTCTACTTATATGCATCACTAGGCTACGCCTTTTAATAATTTCAGTAATAACTAAAATAATATGTTAAACTTGAAACTGGTCGTACTGCTGTAATGCGCTTTGTGGTATCACATCGAGTTCATTTGCTGACTTGTACTTTCCACTCACACTTTAATTTGACAGTTGAAATTATCGTTTTAAAATTGCCAGCTGTTTATTCAAAACATCCAATGAATCAATTGAGGTTTTGTGCTTTTGCACACAGAATAGGGCCCTACTGTTTAATTCACTGCATCTGGCTTTGCTGTTTCGTAGCCTATTTGTTGACTACCGGTATTGAAATAATTATTGATCTATCACGGTATTTGAGTTTTAACGTGAATTCATAAATTGGCGCAGTTATGATATTTTATTTATTTTGTATTAAAAGCATTCTATTGTTGTTTATGAAAATGTTCAGTTGAATATTATGCGTAACTTAGACCCAAAAAATTTGTTTTGGTCAAGTATCTACGGCCTAAAGAATATTGAATAATTTAAAAAAGCATTAAACTGCAGTTATCCAAAACTAGGGCCTACGTCTGCGTAAGTAGTTTGACATTTGTAATACTTTTGTTACCTTTAGCGGCAATACAAATCGAAGTGCAAACGGATGGTGCAAATTGTACACCGTCAATGGAAACACAGCTGCTTCATCAAGCAATCGAAGATATTCGAAACAGAACCAAACCGTGGTCACATCAAACCGATAAACTCATCAGTCAACTGAAGGATGAAGGCATAGAAATCCTCAACTCTCAACTGGATAGACATACTGTGGTCGTTTGGATCTGGTGTCATACACAAGCAGCCTTTGAACATATTGAAGGGCTGTACGAATCGAATCAGCTGAGAGATATATTCTTTGAAATAGTCAACCATCTATTTCAAAAGTGATTAACATCGATGGGAATCAGTTCAAGAAAACCATTGGCAAGTTCTGATAAATGCACTCATCATAAAGAAAACTTAAAACGTGTAATCAATGCATAGGACTTCGATTAACGAAATGAGCACTGCTTAACAAAATGCAACAAGACGTTGCAGCGAACAAGAAAAGGCCGTTGAATTATGTGAATAGAGTGAAACTGAATGAACATAGAGACCCAGCAAGAGAGTCTGGACAAAAGTATGTTATATTAATGAGATAAACCTCATCTACCAAGAGATCTCGAGGTCTTAGAATGCACACATTATCTTAACGCTACTTAAATTGTGCTTCTTTAGTATACTTGGAGTAAAATCAAAACAGTTGAATAAACCATAAGGTGGGATTGAAAGACAAAATGGTACAAGAGGAAATGGCAACGAGGCAACTGTAAAGCATGCTAAAAAGACAAAAAGTGAGATATTCAGATATCAATGGCAGGGCCAGGTAATAAATTAATTAATAATTATATCTGTTATGCGCGCAAGGTCACACCGAAATGTGAATCTGAGGCGCGGATAATCAGCCGCCATGAGAAGATGCAGTCATATATTCATGTGCTTGAAAGCCAAGGAGAAAAAATGAGTTTAGAGCCGCTTTTTTAAGGAAGTGAATTTGAGCTACGAAGAGAGAGCGGAACTCGATTCCATTCCATGGGGGCAGAGGCATGGAATGAATCCGAGCCCAGAACTGTTCTGCATCGGGAATCTGCTAAAAGACCCGTAGGCCTACTTGATTATCGTAGGCAACGAGGAGGAATGTAAGGAGATAGTAGTGACTGAAGATAGGAAGGTGTAATGGTGCTGAGGGATTTGTATGTCAAACACTTTGTCAAACGAAAAGCACGAAATTAAGGTCTTGTTAATTATGCAGTAAAAACAGGTAGTTGGAAAGAGATTAATTTGTAGGCCTATAAAGTCAGGGCTTTGATAATGAGGAGAATATGATAAGATAAATTGAAAGAGAAGAGTAAGAAGCTTAAAGATTGATAGCAAGAGATGGAAGCAATAAAACCCAGCAGAAGACGAACTCCGAACGATAGACAATGAAAGAGACAGTGAATAGCAACTTAAACTAATGAATAATAAAAACATATAGAAAGAAATATACAGTAGCCTAATAGATTCGCAGATCTACGTAACCAACAGCACTCAATACTAATTAATGTAGCATTTAAAACAGAATTAGTGAATAATAATTAGTTATAAATATCTTAATTATGTAATTTTATTTTAGCTCTGAGTGAGAGGCTTTAGAATGACCAAACATCTGCCAGATGCACTTTAATTCTGGTTAAATAATCAAAATTAAAGTATTAAAATGCGTAATACATAAATAGAGAATTCAATAATTGAAAACCAACTAAATATAAGCAATCCATTATAATATAGATATTAATAAATAAAAAGGAAATTATTAACAGTCGAGTCGTAGAGTTTCTCCCTCCCCGTGTCTTCTCTCTTCTGGAGTGCTTGACTAAAACACCATATTCACTGTTACTGCATGGTTTCCTAATGATAATTTTTGTTTATCTTAGTCGTGTGTCCGATTTCCATTAACTATACTCAGACAATCGAGATTAGAGGAAATCAAAAAGTGCGTGGAGTGACTAAACTTCGAAATGAACTCTACGTCCTCTGTCGATCACTATCTTCTTCTCCTTCTTCTAGTTGTGTAATTCGTGTCTTTGAGGATCGAATTCCATTTCGTCTTCAAAAGACAATCGAAGTAAAAGAGATTAAAAGTCCCTGGGACATTGGATCCAATGAGAAAGGAAATTGTCTCTACGTCTCTGATGGGAAATGCATCTGGAAGATTACAAGAGAAACAGTTGACCAACACAAAATTATCAAATGGCTGACCACCGATTATCAGCCAGATACGCTATCAGTGTCCAGGGATGGTCGGTTGTTGATGGTAAATAGATCATCGTCCAGTTTGATGATCTACGGATCAGACGCAGAACTTATTCGATCCATTGAGTTACCAAGAGACATCTGGTTAGCAGAACTAGATAATGCAGTGGAAACATCCATCGGGAATTTCGTCATCCTTCACAAGTGGAAGGAAGAGGAGAAGGGAGAGAGTGGGTCTAGTGGGGAAGAGAGGGCAATGAAGTGGGTCGTAGGCCTAAGTGAATTGAGCAGAGATGGACAGATGGTCGTCCGTCGTTTTATTCCTTCCAATGAAACACAAGAACTGAAATATCCTCGTTGTCTCTCAATCGATTCAGACGATCGAGTGTTTGTGGCTGACTATAGGAATGGTAGAGTGATTCTCTTGGATTCCGATCTAAAATGGAATCGAATTCTTTGTCCAACAAAAGAAGAAACAGAAGAAACGAAGATCCAATATCCGTGGAGATTGTGTTACGACGAAGAAATGAAACAACTGATCGTCGGAGGATATAAAGGAGGTGGTGTTAATGTTTACACTTTAAGTCGGAATTAAACTCACTTTTCATCAACAGATTCTGACAAACAGATATCGCTTTAAAACTCATCCATTAATATCTTTTGAATGTTGTTTGCTAACATTAATATGACAAGAAACTCTTTGCGTTTAATCTCTGCTTTACAGCAATCACAGACAGGCAATTCGCTTAGAGCGTCATGACTGTAAGTAAGAAGATTGCCACGGGCCTATGTTGATTGGTTGAGTCTGCTGAAAGCGCCGAGACGGAATTTAATTAATTAAACATGCCATCCGTCTCATCTACAGCGTGGGTTAGGCAGCTCTGTACGCACCGGAGACATTTTGTCCCTCAAGGCTCCGTTCTCGGCCCTCTCTTATTTATTTTATATACGGCTGACATCTCCTCTCTTTTTCCGATCTGTGGTGCTGCTGGTCATCTCTTTGCTGATGATGTGCAAGCTTTTGTCCATGGTCCTTCGTCATCGCAGTTGCTTTTGGTCGGGAGTATTCAATCTCTCTCTAATCATCTCCACTCTTGGATGTCATCTAATCGCCTCTCCCTTAATGCTTCTAAGACTCAATTCGTCTGGTTTGGTAACCCTCAGCAGCTCCATAAACTTGATTTTGCTCTCCTCTCTGAAAAGTTCCCTCTCTTCTCTTTCTCGTCAAGTGTACGCGATCTGGGTGTTACCCTTGATAGTTCACTTACCTTTACCGAGCACATCTCCAATCTCACACGCTCCTCCTATTTTCACTTAAGACGTCTCAGGATCATTTGTCGTTCTGTCTCCTCCTCCATCTTCACTACTTTAGTTCATGCTTTTGTATTTTCTCGGATCGACTACTGCAATTCCCTTCTTGTTGGTCTTCGTAAAGTTCGTCTCTCTCCTCTTCAGTCGGTCCTAAACACAGCTGCTAGACTGATAGCCCGCCTTTCCCGGTACTCTCACATCTCTACCTTTATGTTTGATGAACTTCATTGGCTCCCTCTGCATGCTCGCATACAATTTAAAATCCTCTCTCTGATCTTCAAGGCTCACAAGGGTCTTGCCCCTCAATATCTGGTTGGTGTAATTCTTCGGCCTCACTCAGCTTCCTCCCACCGTCCACTTCGTTCCTGCAATAGACTTGACCTCTTGATTCCCCGTGGTAGAACTGCTATGGCTCAGGCTCGTTCCTTTGTTTCAATTGGTCCCCCTCTTTGGAATGCTCTTTCTCCTTCTGTTCGCTCTAAAATTCTCTCTGGCAGTCTCTCTTCTTCCTTCGCTTTTCTCAAAACCTGTTTATTTTCGCGGGGTTTAGCACACTGGGAGCGCTTCTGAACGGTTCACCCTATGAGAGGCGCTTTACAAATTCTTAAATACGATACGATTTGCCTCTCTGAATAATACGTACTTAAGATATCCGCCGGCAAACAGAAGAACGCCATGTGTTCAAGCAGAGTCGACCACTTTCATCGCTGCATGTATCGAAAGAATAAGTCGTTAAAAGATCTCTTTCCAGGTGGGTTCGGTAGAACCCAGAACGGCATCACCACACAACAGCAAAAGAAGACATTGGTTGGCTAGTTTATCGACTCACCTCTTTTGAGTTTGCGTTGGGTGGCCTATCCCGTGAGCTAGACCCCGTCATCCGCCGCCGCCGCCAGTCGCGAAGCCCTCAAGTCGAAGTCAGTCGCTAAAGCTATCGACTGCTATCAACTTTGTCCACTTAATCAGCAGTTATTTATTTACCGTACTACCTTACTGCCTACCTAGTACTACTTACTTACTTTACTAGATAGGCCTATACACTAACTTCCAAGGAATCAATACTTAGACTTACTATCAACCATCGAAGCCTAATAATTATACGTCGATGCTATCAACATTCAGATTTTTCTGTCACGTTATCTAACGTGGCGCACTTCTTTAATTGAAAATGGCGTCTCTTCGATGCAAACATTGCGCTGAAAATACGCTGGTTTCAGTGTCTTTAAACACGGCACAACTAAAGAAAAATTGATAATATGTTTGTGAAATTAGGGAAAATAGGCGTCCATTTGGGCTTTCGAGAGAAATCCGGTGTTTGGGCCCATTTTGGCGAACTACTGGTAAGTCTGTGTGAGACGTATACCTACAATAGGCGTACTAATATGCATACTTGAATGCTGCATGCTTTAGTTTCTTATATGATTTGAATGTAACGCGATAATGGTCTGATAATTTTGACTTGGTTGGTGTATAGGCGAGTAGGCCTTTTTGCTATTAATTTACCAACCGCTTTATTTGGCCACAAACCATGGGTGTCACGACAACTCGTCGAACGACATTTCGTCTACGACACTTCGTCGAGCGACAATTCGTCGAACGACATTTCGTCTACTAAGTTATTTGATATTGTCACTTTAAAATGGAAGCTGGATTGATGAAAAAAAAACTGTTTCCCGAAATGGAAGTGGGATTGATGAAAACATTCCTGTGTTGAAATAGAAGCTGAATTGATCGAAATAATTTTTCACGTAAAAATAAGCTGAAAATCAACCTGGATGCATGGATGAAAAAGGTTTCCATTCAACAGAAGCTGGATTGATGAAAATAATCTTGTCAGTAATTAGAAGCTGGATTCCTGAGAATATTATAGCACGTTTTAGCGAAACTATAAGAAAGCGGCCTCTGTTGATTAGCCGTAATGGATACAGATACACTAGTAGACGAAATGTCGTTATACGAATTGTCGTAGACGAAGTGTCGTTATACGAAATGTCGTTCGACGAGTTGTCGCGGAACCCAAACCATGACGTGGAGCGAAACGTGACTTTACAGTACGCCATAAAATGCATTATATTGTTAGGTTACTAATAGACGTGCCTGATTACTCGAGAAGTCGATTTCAAGTCGTTAAGTCAGTCGATAAGCTTAAGCGACTTAATTAGTCAGTCGATAAAGCAAGTGACTCAGTCAAGTCAATCGCTAAGTCAGTGGCTAACGCTTCTGCCAGTTCTTACCTCGACATTTTCGTGAATAATTGTTCAAATGCATTTTATTTTTCAAAGAACTTTTCCTTTTCAGTAACTTGGGATTGTTGGTACACTTTTGGCCAATCTTGGGAAGTTTGTTGGATGATCTTGAGATTTCTGAAAAATTAATGAAAAGTGAACGCATTGATCGTCATAATCATTAATAATAATTGTCAACATCATGGCATATTGTACCTGAACATCTATAATTATATCTATATATAGTGCCTTTCAGGGACCTCTCGAGGTTCTGCAAACTGGACAATGTTACCTATATCATTATACTCATCACAGTAATGTTCATCCTCATCATCATTATTATTATTATCCTCTTCAGTGTCTTCATCACTATCATGGCCGTCCTTTCCATCTTACATTTCTAAATCAGGCATCCACTATTATTATTATTATTATTGCTAATTAAATTTATAATGCGTGCACGGTAACACCGAAAGGTGAATCTGAGACTCGAATATTCAACTATCAGGAAAAGATGCATTTAGATAAAGTAAATTAAGCCTTAGATAGGCCTATGTGGAAATTAGGTTATCACGGTTTCATACAATTTTGGCGTAGTTAGTAAGCTATAATGAGCCAGCTTACCCATTGTTTGCTCGTTTATTTCTTCATAATATTATTTAAATGTCAAAAACAACAATTTTGTAAATAGGACTGTTAGAAATTACCATAAGCAATAACTCTTAGTGGTTGTAGCGCGTTGAAATATATTCGCCAGATGACAGGATATACTTTCAGAAACTCCAGCTTCGTTGTTATTATAGTGAAAGACTAGAATCGCTCGCCATTTTGCGCTGATGACGGTATAAAGTATAATCCACCGATTAGGGGAAATTCGACATTAATGCCAGACCTGGTTAGTTTCTATAACTTTGTGCATATAATTTAGTGGACAAGCACATTTAATTAACGACAGCTAGGTCAACTAGGGAGTAGTTCCTCGTCAGACATCGTAATAACTCTGGTAAACTTGTGCTTTACGGGTCCCGAATTTCTGGCACATGGCTACATTCAAAGTGACTATGTATGCCAAGAGGTACCACCGCAACAATGACCGAAGTTAGCGAAAAGAAATCAGACAAGATTACTGGGTAAAGTCGTAGGGTAATCCCGTAGTTTAGGTTGCTAAATTATTTTATCTCGTCAAATTGAAATGGAAGCTGGATTGAGGAAAAAATTGTTTCACTAACTCGAAGTGGGATTGATGAAACTATTTCTGTCTTTAAATAGAAGTTGGATTGATGGAAATAATTTTTACCGTAAATAGAAGCTGGATTGATGAAACTTAGTTTTTGATGCAATAGAAGCTGGAATAATGAAAATAATTGCTTCCGTAAGTCGAAGCTGGACCCATGGTTAAAGTTCTTTGCGTACATAAAAGTTCCATTGATGAAAAATATTTTTCTGGTTAAATAGAAGTTGGGTCATTTTTTCATTAAATGGAAGCTGGATTGATTTAAAAAATTTGTCGATGAAATGGAAGCGGGATTGATTATAGTTATGATAGACATAGGTAGAGTGCTTACTTACCAACGTCAAATACGGCATTGAAGACATTAGAATAATTTAGCAACCTAAACTACGGGATTACCAGTCGTAGTTTACGTTGTTAAATTATTTGATATTGTCACTTTAACATGGAAGCTGGATTGATGAAAAAAATTGTTTCCCTAAATGGAAGTGGGATTGATTAAAACATTCCTGTGTTCAAAATTGAAGTTGGATTGATCGAAATAATGTTTTCAGTAAATAGAAGCTGGATGGATGAAATTCAGTTTTCGATTCAATAGAAGCTGGATTGATGAAAATAATTGTTTCCGTAATTAGAAGCTGGATCCATGAGAATATATCTTTGCTTAAATAAAAGTTCCATTGATGAAAAATATTTCTTTCATGAAATAGAAGTTGGATTGATAAAAGTAATTTTTTCAAATTAAATAGAAGTTGGATTGATGGAAAAATTTCTCAATGAAATGGAAGGTGGATTGATGATAGTTAACATGCACATAGGTAGACTTCTTACTTACCAACGTCAAGTACGGCATTGAAGACATTAGAATAATTTAGCAACGTAAACTACGACTTTACCGATTACTGTAATGAAACAGTAAAAGCTGGACTGATAAAATAATTGTCTGCCGCAATTGAAGTTGGATTGATGACACTAGTTATTTGCTAAAATAGAAGCTGGATTGACAAAGAAAGTGTGTAGTTTAGCGTCGTAAATGACTCGCCATTGCATGACGAGTCAGCGTTGGTCGAATACAATTGACGAAAAGAATTGTTGCTAAATAAAAGTGGGATTGATGAAACTAATTTTAGGGTAAATAGAAGTGGGATTGATTAAAATAATCTTGCTTAAATAGAAGCTGGATTGATGAATATAATTTTTCTTAAATAGAAGTCGGCCTGATGAAAACAATCGTGCTGAAATAGAAGATGAATTGATAGAAAATAATTCTTAATTAAATAAAGTTGTAAAGATGAAAAATAATTATTTCTTAAATAGAAGCTTGATCCATGAAACGAATTCTTCCTTAATGGAAGCTGGATCGATGCAAAGGATTCTCACCAAAGTAGAAGTTGGATTCATTAAAAATATATATGCTACAATGGGTGAAATATTAAAAATGCTAAAATACACGATTACCCTTTTCATTTGAATGTAAATCGAAGTAAGCAAACATTATTTTCATCAATCTGACTTCTATTTAGCATAAATTGTTTTTGTCAATCCAACTTGAATTTGACCCATTCTAAAACCCCATACAGTGGCGAATAATTTAGTACGCTAAAATTATAGATTATCCTATATGGGTATATTTCACAACAGGAGGCAAATTAGATAAATTTCCGTCTTCTCCTTTGGACGGCTTACACAAAGAATAAAATTATAATTTTTAATTTTTAAATACATTGTAGGGCATGCATTAGTTATAAAAAATTATTTATATTACATTATTTAGATGATTAGTATGAGAAAAAAAATTATAAAGTCCAATTTTAACCCGAAATTGCATTGTCCTTTCTAATGGTGTGTCAATTCAGTTAGGGTAACAGCTGTAACGCTTAACTGATGTTTTATAATTTTTAGATCATTAACTTACACATATCCATTGCTCTATATGGTTTTTATTAACTAATTAACTAACTAAATAATTAAAAAATAAATAAAACCGTCTGTCTTCAAATATTGGTTACAACACCGTTACGAATGGGTTTCTGCCATCTAGGGAATAAATTGAAAACTCTCGGTTTTTGTATTGGCATCTTCGATAGCAGGGAACCAGTCTGCATTGATTTTACCAACAAGAAATCAATATGGAAGTTTGCTTCTGTTGACTATTTTCGGAAATTTATCCGGTAATGTAATAGTATAAAAAAGATTTACAACTCCGTGCCTGTAATTATTGTACTTTGCGTATATATATAATTTTTTTTATTTCAAAACTAATATTGAAATTGACAGCCTCGCCACTATAAACTAACTATTTATTGTATCTTAACTCGTCCGGTAAGCATGGAGACCTAATTATGAATATTTTACAACTCCGTTACTACAACTCCGTTACATTATTTTCTATTAAAATTAATTTATTTAATGGTACATGTAGAAAATTTGTCTAAAAAAAGTTTAGGTTGCTGTGTAATAATTTAATGCACACTTAATACTAATTAATCACTAATTATAAACAGTGGCGGTATATTATAATGTGTATTTATTACGTAACGGAGTTGTAAATAATTAGGAATCAAAGTTGTATGTGTTTCACATAGTAAAAAAAACTAAATTGAAAAATTAGGCCAAATCTGTCAAATTTAAGCTCTGCTCAATATCAAATATGATTTAGGACTGCTAGTAAAATATTTGTGTAAGACATTTTTTTTATTTTGCACGACTTTCTTTTTCTCTAATTCTATTTCTGAATTTGACGCCTGTTGTGAAATATACCCCATATAATATGCTGAAGGAAAACTAATTATTTTTACCATTTTAATTTTCGATATGCCTGCCAAAAAGTTTATTACAATTACCCTTTTAACTGTTTCTCAGATGTTGGCAGGCATGAGCGCCTTCATATTCTCAACAATAATATTCCCAAATTAATCTGTCGTAAATTCTTCATAATTATATAACCAAAATCCGTCAGTTTCCTGGTCTTCGTTTATGTTCGTCTTACTTACATATCTGTTATTTTTTTTCAACCAATTTCAATTTGAATGCTTTCTAGAAGTATAAATTATTTCAGCCATCATTATTTTTATGCAGAAATGAATCAAGTAATCTTCCACTTTAGGTTCCTATATGGTTTCCATAGAGACTGACAACAAAAACTTTAAGATGATGAAGAAGTGGAATGCTTGCAGTGTGCCTTTGCTGGCTTGTTCATTCCACTTAAGTCTGTTCCCACGAGGATACATTAATTTAAGATCATCTTTTTTGCTGGCTGTTTGTTGCAGTAGAATGACTTAATCCCCCAGATATTTAATACATCCTCACATAATCCCCCAGATAAAATCCCTCAAGCTAGGACAAATCTAGGCTAGGATATAATCATATAATGCTTTTTGATTCCACTGGAAAAGTGTATTATTCAAAACGATCCAAATTTGTCCAAAATTGTTACAAGCACGGAGATAGTATTAAAAGTATTATTTTTATCAATCCAACTTCTAGTTTTACAAGAAATTGTTTACATTAATAATCCAACTTCAACTTTCACAACCTATTGTTTTCATCAATCCAGCTTCTATTTTAGCAAGAATTAAAATGGGCGAATAATTTAGAATGCTAAAACGATAAATTAGGCTTGGCGGATTTTCTTCCAATTCGCCGATCGTTCCATCTCGTAACTTAGCAAAAGAGACTCTTGATTTCTGAGCCTTTTACACACTGGTCCTTGTCAGTGGAATTCACTACTACCAACTTTGTGCTACCACCCTATTTCCCTTTTCCATAGCTTGGAAACAATTAAAGAAATATAGCTTTCTTTCCAGTCTGTTTGGTCTTTGGATCTCTACTAAAACTCATCTATTTCTTCTTAGGCTGTTTCTATGTCTTGTCAGATTCCTCTGTGGCCTCAAAACACAACTCATACACGAATATGGCTCGTACAATACTTTTGCTTTTGTAGTGACCATTGATTGAAGCCTTCAGCAATATTAGAGTTACACTTTACAAGGTCTCACCTCAGATTATATTTGGTATTATTGTTTTTAGGCCTACTCATCATTTCCAGTGCATTTACTAGCTTTTTACGGTCATTCGTATAAATAATAATAATAATAATATAATAATAATAATAATGATAATAACAATAATAATAATTATGACAATTTATATGGTGCTGTAACACGGCCTTGCAGTTGCAAGGGTGCCTAAAATAGGAGAAGATAAATATCTGAGTATTTATATTTCGAATAATAATGGCAACAGTAACAATAACAATAGCACCTACAATGCTGTACTAGCAATTCATCACTATCTTATGTTGAACCTTGATGTGATTGCTCAAGACCAAGAACTGTTGGACTAGAGTTTTACAAAATATCTTTCAAGTCATGTATCGTAATTCTGTCATCTTTATTGATTAATTAACCATTTTAGAAGTTAGATTTGGGTGATTAAAATAAGGCACATCACAAAAGCCAGTCATGGCTAAAATAAAAGTTATAAGTTAATGCATGTAACATCTGCACAACAGCAGAATTGATTGGTTCCTGCGTTTGTGGCGATAGCAAATGAAGAATTTATATAATGATAGAAATAATTATTATCAATCAATCAATCAATCAATCAATCAATCAATCAATAACTTTATTGCATCAACTGCAGCAACTGAACATCAGAGTTTAACAAACAATGCATCATAAAAAGTTAACATAATATGCTCATACATCGAGAGCGTTGTCAGTTATAGACATATACATGTAAATGTAAAGCTCAAGTAAACTTTAACATGGCAGATTTGTTCTTTTATAGACACAGTACGGAACAAGCCTATAATCCAGAAGAAATACTTATTCGTTTCATGAACATAGGCAGATAGATCTACATTGTTTTATTCAACTGCCTCTACTGAATAATCATGAGACGCAATACTGGAGGGAAGCAACACATGTGCAAATTCTGCAACAAGTCATTTGAACAGGTTGATTGTCTCAAAATTCACTTGAGGACTCATACTGGAGAGAAACCATACAAATGCCAATTATGTCAGAAATCATTCACACAGAATGTTGCTCTAGGCAGACATATGATTACTCATACAGGAGAAAAACCATACAGATGCCAGTTATGCCAGAAATCATTTAGCGATAATGGTAATTTCAAGCGTCACATGAAAACCCATACTGGAGAGAAACCATACAAATGCCAGCTGTGTCTAAAATCATTCACACAGAATCGTTATCTAACCCAACACATGAAAATTCATACAGGAGAAAAACCTTACATTTGCCACTTATGTCAAAAATCATTTGCTGATGGCACTAATCTGAAAGTGCACATGAGAGTACATACCGGAGAGAAACCATATAAATGCAAATTATGTCAGAAATCATTCACACAGAATAATGTTCTAAGAACACAACACATATGGTTACTCATACAGGAGAAAAGCCATACAGATGCCAGTTATGCCAGAAATCATTTAGCGATAATGGTAATCTCAAGCGTCACATGAAAACCCATACTGGAGAGAAACCATACAAATGCCAGCTGTGTCTGAAATCATACACAGAGAATAGTAATCTAACCAAACACATGAAAACTCATACAGGAGACACGAAATCTTACATTTGCCGGTTATGTCAGAAATCATTTGCTGACTGCGGTGTTCTGAAAAAACACATGAGAATTCACACGGGAGAAAAACCATACAAATGTGAGTTGTGCCATAAATTATTTGCATATGTTGGTAATATGAGGAGTCACATGAAAACTCACACAGGAGAAAAACCATACAAATGTGAGTTGTGTCGTAAATCATTTTCACGACGTGGTAATCTGAAGAGTCACATGAAAGCACATACTACAGAGGAGCATTTTCTATGCCAGTTCTGTCAGAAATTATTTGCAAATCTGGCTTCCCTGAAGACACACATTCGAGTACATACTGGAGAAAAACCATACAAATGTGGGTTATGTCATAAATCATTTATACAACTTTCTAATATGAAGCGTCACATGAGAACTCATACTGCAGAGAAACCATACATGTGCCAGTTCTGTCATAAATCATTTGGAAGTGTTTATGCCCTGAAGAATCACATGAAAGTACATACTGATGTAAAGCCATATAAATGTCACATCTGTCATAAACTGTGTAAACAGTATGACCATCTGGAGAGTCACATCAGAGTCCATTCAGGAGAAAAGCCATACATATGCCACTTATGCAGTAAAGCATTCAGAAGGAGAAACACGCTTACCAGGCACATAAAATGTCATGTTGCAGTAATACCGTCTGATGCAGAGAGCAACCTCAATGGCAGATCTGTCATGCTAAATGGTGCGAACATGACTTCTGGGAAATATTCGGTCTTTACTGGAAATGAATGTCTACAGAGTTCTTGTGCTAGCAATGTTTCTGATCTATCAAAGATATTCGAGGCCGATGATTGCAAATCTATTAACAGCATTAAGTCATTGGGAGACATGAGACCTTTTATGGCAAGACCTTATGGATGTGGAATATGCAATGCATTATTTGAAATGGAGCAGAGATTTCTGGAGCATTGTACGAACCATGGAAATACTCCACCAGATGAATTATTTATCGACCTCTGCTGAACTGTATTTCTCGTCAGAATTAAAAACCACAAAACCAGGAAACTACGCAAGCAAATTAGTTTCTTACACAGTGTCACCTGGTTTGGTTCGAATTGGTAAATAGGGAAGGACTGGAAAACTCATACTATCTTTTCCATCAAAAACATTCTTCTTCCATGAATTCGTTGACTTGTAGTTGCATATTTTTTGTGCTGCAGTGCAAAGTCGTCTTTGGACAAAGATGTTCTACTAACATGTAAAAAGCGCGCAATCGCTTCACCTTCGTCGAAGAAGCCGGGATTGGATCCGGACAATATTAGCAACTGCCGGCCAATCTAGAACATTACATTTTTCTTCAAAGGTTATCTAGAAGATTGTGGCTCAACAGATTGTGCGCTATATCGAAATTGCAATCGAGCTTCAGGAAGGGGAATTCTACGGATGGGGTTCTGCACAAACTGATCTCGGATATCTGCGACGCAATCGACTTTGGACGTTTCACGCTGCTTCCTCTCCTTAACGTAAGTGCGGCGTTCAACACAATCGATCATGATACAGGACCCAGTGTTCAAGGACCCCAACACCTCACACGAAATCGGTGCTTGGGTCTCGACTGGCTCAAGTCCTTCGTGGACGAATGGATTATGATGACCATGTGCTCAAACTGTACGGCTTAGACGCCAGTTCAATTCTGTGTACCATATGGATGAGTACTCGGACGACAACGGTACACATTATACAATGCCGACCTGACTAATGTGACCAATGCTCTTGGAGCGCAGCTATACCAGTACCAGTACGCTGACGACATTCGACTGTACAGCGTTTCCAACTCATCCTCATCCTACAGACTTGCCAGTGTATCGTCCTCGGATGATACACTGGCAGAAGTACAATCTTTGATGTCTGCCTATTGGATTCGGTTGAACCTGACGAAGACGCAATCCATCTGGTTAAATAGACTGAATAAGCTCCCAAGGATTGGCGAAGAAGCGATTAAGGAGTTCGCTATTTTCTGTCTGTAGCTAACAATTCGTCGTCCTTGACTTTGGTTGTTTCTTCTGGACCGTGAATTATCAATGGCTGGCCACGTGTACCTATGTACGATATTAATATGCAATTAATATTGTACGTATACCTGACATCATCGTTTTCTGTTGGTAACTATGGAGACCTAACTGTGGAATGCAGTGATTTATGTGTTTTCCCATCAAAAATATTACTTTCACTTTCTATGAGCAACAGTGCACACTGGTTGAACACGATTTACTGAACTGCTTTAGTTTAGTTCACTGTACAGCTCAAATCATATCTTTATGATTTGGCAATATTGCAATAATGCATAGCTTAGTCAGGGATTTGTTGCTATAATTTGCTGTTATTTGCTGACTGTTGGATTAACTATCTACCACTAACATACATCAAATAATGCACATAATCTTATACCAGCCATCATCTTAATATGTTGGTAAGTAGGGCCCTAATTATTCAGGTCTCCCTATTGTGCCCAACTGTCCATTATTGAATGTTCGTGTTGAATTGTGAATACGAAACTACTTGACTCACGGAATGTTCAGTTGAACCAATAATAAACTGGTGATTATGGTTATGGTTAAAATGAAGCACTAAATCAAAACACAAAAACTGCTTTACAATTTCTTGCAAAGCACACAGCTATGATCGTGGAAATAATTTGCTATGTCTACGTCAGGGTGAACATTTGAATGTCATTCTATTGGATTATTTAATATATCATAGCTATGTACTCTGTGTAAGTTATAGCACGAAATAGACCATTGGTATTTTGCAGTTTTGTAGACTTTGTAACCTGCGCATCCGTTACTGAGAGCTGTCAACATAACTATGGCCTACCTCACTTAGTTAACAATTTTCCTGCATATAATAAGCCAGGCAGTGGTATATCTGTGTAATGGAAACATAAGCCACACTCAATTGTGCATTGTAGGTCTTGAAAGAATGGACTCAACAACTGTTGAATGCGTGTATTTGTGTTTGTATAGATATATTAATGATATGTATTGTATATATGTATGTATGCTTTCTATATAATGTACCAGCACTATAAAATACTAGTGCTTTTTAGACTTGAGTTAATATGCCAATTTTGTCATCTGACAATTTTAAAATACCAGTCTCATGATTCGTGAATGTTCTGTATCACTGCCTGTATAATCTGTTATCTAGGAACAATAAAAGATCTAATTGATTGATTGATTGATTGATTGATTGATTGATTGATTGAGACTGGAACATTAAGCTTCATGATGTGTGGGTGAGGTTTCGCCCATCGAAGACCGATCAATGAGGAGAATCTTTGCTTGATTCTTCGATCACTTTTATATGAGACCTTTTGGCAGATTATTCAGTTGAGAATGGACTACAGCGAAGGCATAGTGAATTTGGCCTGCAAGAAATTATAATTTTATAGCACTGAAAAATGTCGGAGATTTACATTACATAATTATAGTAGTAACTGCTGAAGAAGACTTCCATTGACTCGGACGATCATAATATATTATGTCCAATTGCAGACCTATCTCAACTTTAAATGTCATAATATAAAAAAATTTCAAATGTAGTTATGAATCGTAGACAAACGTAAAGACAGACAGACAGACAGACAGACAGACATAGAGAGGGAGGGAGAGAGCCAGACAGTGATGTCATTAACGAATATTCACGAATAATGGAATTGCCGTTTAAGTTGGCGCACGATTTCTATGGTTTGTTCGAGACTGTGAAGATGGTGGTTTCTGAAACGAAGCATGGCTGTACGACAGCGATTGTAGACCTACATGTACATGTCCAGTAATTAATAAACGTTCGTCACAATTCGGACTCTGAATAATTTCGTCTACGGAATAATTAGCCTAGCATGGCTCAAATAACCCTTCAGCTTTATTCACAGGAACTTTAAACTGTGCTGCTACGACGTTTCAAATCAAGATAAAAAAGGGCCCGCAATTCAAAGATCAATATTATTATAGTACGATACAATACAATACAAATGAAAATTTATAGCGCGCTTTAACAAGACAAGTCTTGCACGAGAGCGCGTTTCGCTACATTCTTAGTCATAGTGCAAGATAAACAGATAAGTTTTTAATTTTGTTTTAAACTGTGCAACAGATATGCACTGTCGAACTGAAGGTGGAAGACGGTTCCATTCAGAGGGTCCTGAGATAGAGAAAGCACGGTTTCCAAACTTCCGGTTTGTGCGAAGTACGGTGAAATCCCCTCTCGTCGACGATCGGAGTCCTCTAGTATTGAAAAGTGAACATGGCGTGACCATGGATGCCATGTATGAGGGAGAGGTTCCAGAGTGAATGTGATACATGAGGAGGCAGATTTTGAAGGCGATACGGGCGCTGATGGGAAGCCAGTGAAGTTGTTGCAGTGTAGACGTGATGTGATCTCTTGGACCAAGATCTTTTATTTTATTTTATTTTATTTTTAGTAAAGAAACTATTGTGTTATATAGAGCATTCAGCTTAAACCGGTGGCAAATTTCACCCGACTTAAATTTCCACTTTGCTATGCTAACCGTAACCCTAGCCATTTAATGAATAATAATATACGGGTGAAATATGACACAAGGATGAAGGCACATTTATTTTAGTTCGGGTGAAATTTGACACTAGTTACTGTAGGCCTACCAAGAAATCTACTTAGCATGCCTGTCTCATGAATAAAACAACGTAGTGGATCCATTCACGCCCCGGGCGTCAGCGGAACCCCCAGTACTACATTCACGCCCTATCGCGTTATTGGCTAAAACCTGTCACGTGAACTTGTTGTCTTCCCGTGGAATTTTGATATGGCGGACATCTGGAGGGTCGGTTAGGGCCAGGTTAGGATTCGTGGGGTCGTTTAGGGTCAGATTAGGCGTCGTGAGGGTCGGTTAGGGTTAGGGTTAGGGCTAGTGTCGTCTTTAGAAAACACGGTGAACAACCTTCCACCGCAATCGGCAATGTTTATCGGTCGGTTCGTTTAAGGTACACACAATCATGTGACATGCAATGACCAATTGCGAGGCGGGCGTGATTCTAGTCCCAGGTATAGGCTCACGTCGGGCGTGACTGTATCCACGACCATAAAACAAGGTATAGGCTACAGTCGGACAGAATGGATCAATGCTGTATTTAACCTAAAAGCAACTCTTCGTAATCTCCAAACTTGAAAAGCCACTCGAAAGCCAAGCGTAGGGGCACCAGCTTAATCACGATGGCTGCGTCTAGTCAGAAGAGTTGTCCGAAGGAGGCCCGAGTCCAATATCCGAAGGATCAGCGAAAGCAGAGTGACTGTTAGGTCGAGAATTGGAATGTAGGTGATCAGTTGAGTCGGGATAAGAGTCCTTGAAAAGGAGAGACTTTAGTTTCGAGCGGAAAGCCTTGGCGGCGCCGGTGATGGATAGAGGAGCCTGAAGCAGGTGATGATGGGTGATTGACGATGATTGTGGAGGAACCGAAAAAATGCGGAATTCAGCAGGCAGATCGTTCCAGAGACGTGGTGCAGTGTTAGACATGGCTCTGATGGAGACCTTGAGGTGAGTGTAGTACCCAGAGGTCGAGAAAGGTTGAGACAGGAGGAGGATCGGGTTTAGAGGGTTGGCTGGATGGCGAAGATGTGGCAAATATATATGGACTAAGAGTATTGTAGGGCGTTGAACGCGAATTCGTGACTTCAGGCTTTAATATTCGTAATTATTCGTGAATATTCGTTAATGACGTCACTGTTTCCGCTTTGTTTACGAACTAATTTAAGAGTACTAATTTAAGAATATGTGCAGTGGTTTTGTGGCCCTATACTTAGTGCTGTGGTCCGTAAGCTGGTACGCTTGGGCTTCCTACCCAAATGTTGCCCCTACTCCTGAGGAACTCTGTAAAAGCCGACCATGACCAGAGGCCCGGGAGCCTTTGGCGCCATGCTCAAATAAGCTTTAGCTTTGTGGCGCCGAGGCGGGAGCATGCTCACGCAACGTTTTGTGTAACACTAATACAATAAAAAGTATCATTTGCGGGATAAATTTTAATATTGATTCATCATCATCATCGTCACTTCCTGTCGCCAGCCATTGATCGCCATTCTCCGTATACAAGCAGCAATCATGCAGCAAATATATATTATATGGATACCAGGACACTATCTAGCCTACGTGTGTGAACAGTCAACGGGTCATCTCTGTGCAGATGACATACAGGAGTCCGTTCATGGCCCCCTCTGTTCAGCTTGCTCTTACCAGTTTCACTGATTCTCTCTCTCTCTCTCTCTCTCTCTCTCTCTCTCTCTCTCTCTCTCTCTCTCTCTCTCTCTCTCTCTCTCTCTCTCTCTCTCTCTCTCTTTCTCTCCCTGCACCTCTGGATGCAGCTCACCTGGTTTGGCACTCGCCAGTAGCTACTTGAGCTTGACTAGCCCCATTTGCTGAGAGATTCCCGTCCTTTACTTTCCACTCCGGTGATCTAGATCTTGGTGTAATCCTCGACACCACGCTTACCTTTATTAAACGCATCGCTAATCTTACATTTTCCTACTTGCAACTGTGACAGCTCAGAGCAAGCCGACGCACCTCTCCTCCTCCGTTTTTACCTCTGTTGTTCATGCCTTCATTTTATCCCGAGTTGATAACTGAAAATCCCTCTGGTTGGCCTCCCAAAAGTCCGTCTGTCTGTCTGTCTGTCTGTCTGTCTGTCTGTCTGTCTGTCTGTCTCTCTCTCTCTCTCTCTCTCTCTCTCTCTCTCTCTTCAGTGGGTTCTAAATGCTGCGTCTAGATTAATAACATTTATAATTATGACAATGCCATATAGCTTTATTTGTCTTACACACGAAGTATCTGATGAGGTCGTTTCTGATGAACAGTAGTGAATAATGAACCAGGGTGGACCGGGACTCGTAACATCCAGTGCCAGGTATTGACGCATACCCAATGCAGAGATATGCGATCGGCCAAAGCTAAGCATAGGTGTTGTCAACCGATAACGCGATTTGAATTAACGAGCTTGTTTCTTCTCAAATCCGGAACACGTCTAGGACGATAAGAGCTATTTATAGTCATTGCGTAGGGATGGGTTGTAATGATGTAATTGAAATTATGTGATCTGAGTTAGATATTTAATTCAGGACTACCTGCACGAAGTTAATCACTCTGAGTCATTGCTTGCATATTCTTGATCATAGAGGGCATTTCTGTTCACATGCGTTATTGCGGATCTACTTGTAAACATATCAGGTACTGACTTTCTCTTGGTGTTTAAATTGTCTTAAGCATTTTAAATATATAATAATGTACAATCTTAACAACTTTCCATAAATCTGTTGCTAAAGAATGTACTGCCAACTGATATCATGTGCCGTCCAATGCTATTTGCAAAAGGCACAACTTCGGAATGAATTGCAGAAATTAAAATCATTGACAAAAATCAGAAGGTAGAAAAACTCTTTGTTATGGTGCGAATTAAGGCCCCAAAAGCCACGTTCACCATGCAGTGGCGTCGCCAGAGCTTCAAGGTTGGGGGGGCAAGGCATAGGAGGACAGAGAAATGAGCGTCCGAAGGACGATCGCTGAGGCGTGGAGCGCCGAGTAGGGGGAGGGGTTTAAATTTTTTTGAATTTCCATACTGTAGGCCTAATGGTGGCATTTTAAGCTGTCATAGGAACAAAATTGTTCTATTATTTAAGCGCTGATAGGAGCCAACTGTGACTCGTAGCTAAATGTTAAATGTTCGCGTTTTCATATAGTGACCGTATACCGTATACGGCATCGACCCTGCTCATTAAATTTTTTCAATGAATTGATTGGCTTACATCCTTCATCACTGCTCGCCCGTTCGAATGGACGCCACACCATTTAAAGGTCCCCGTGCAAGGACCGTGCTACCCCGAGGTTTAAGATGTAGTTTGAACCATAGAACGAGTATGCGAATTTTACGAATATTAAGATTGTTAGAAATTGACGAATATTGACGAATATTAAAACTGGCCAACGAATATTAAGAATATTAATTGTTTAGTTTTTTTAATTCTTCAACATCCGGGATTAAATTTTTTTAAATCATTGCCAAAAATATGGCAATGATATATACTTTTACATATTACATGTTACTCAGCCAAGTACAGACCTAGGCCTATATGGTGGGTAAAATCATTCTTGACATTATATTGAGCCGCGTGGCTAGGTATTTGGGCGCAAATACCTAGCAATTTGAAGCTGATGTAGGTCAACGACTATGACTCGATCAGGTTCCATCCCCTATCCGTCCCCCACTGAGTGGAAAGATCTTGCTATCCGTCAGTCGACAGGGCAATCTATCTAAGGCTCTAAGCCAACGGCTTAACGCATCATTAATATGCTGGCATAAACCAGATAACTTCAAATAATATAGAATTACTGGTGGAGATTTCAGATTGAGAGAGAGAGAGAGAGAGAGAGAGAGAGAGAGAGAGAGAGAGAGAGAGAGAGAGAGAGAGAGAGAGAAGGGCAAGATTTGGGTAGGAACTGGAGAGCCTAAGCTGATAGTATGAATCACGGTAGATAAGCACTAAGTATAGCGCTCCAAAACCACCGCACATGTTCTTAATTATTAGTCTTAAATTTGTAAACAATGCAAAAACAGTGACGTCATCAACGAATATTTACGAATATTTACGAATATTAAAAATACCCTAATATTCACGAATATTTACGAATATTAAAGCCTGAAGTCACGAATTCTCGTTCTATGGTTTGAACCGTATTTGAGTTTGACTACTGTAACAGATAATAATTATTAGAAAACCCGACATTTATTGAAATTAATATAAAAACTAGAAAACACATTCAATATCCAAGAACGCCACAAGCCTTAGGGTAAACAGATTGCTGACCAGACACAATTAGCAGACATAGTTTACAAATGGTATACAAACCAAGCAAGAAGGATTCAACTACCGAATCGGGAAGCCAAGCAGTGCTGATGCAGTTTTACTGGTGAACAATCGACAATAGAAACAGAACGCCGACTGCTTTAAACGACTGTACTCGGGGTTAAAGTGGGTGGGAATGCGCGGGAACGGCCTCCCACTGCTCTCGAGAATTGGCGGGCGAGGGAGTATTAATTCATAGATATTTTTGTTCCCTTGTCTTAAAACCAAGATAGTGTGAATCAGTTTGCTATGTTTTGTCTCTGTATATATAATGTATCTATTTCACAACAAGTATTATACCCACACACACGCCACATGCATACACACACACACACACACACACACACACACACACACACGCACACACACGCACACTGATGCCTGCTTTTGCGTGCACCCGTTGAGCGAGAATTGGCGGGCGAAGATGTCGCTCAAAGAGGCAGGCATACTAATAATTTCCACATGTTGTCTTGGACATCCTGTTGGAATGCGGCTGTGTGACTGGTGTAAATAGGTCACCCCATCATGACTCATCACTGCGAATAGGAGAGATAAACAACATTGGACTTTTCCCTATTCTTCTGTATATTTTGTGTAAAGCACAATCCGTCACCTGTTGATTAGTGATTAGTCTTTGAAAAGAAAACAAACTTTGGAAGAGGAGAAGAGGACCTTCAATGTAAAATGTCAAACCACACACCACATAGGGTACCCCCCTAAAAAAACTCACCGGATTTGCACGAATCCCAGGACCCAGCCTGACCAGGGTTGGGGGCAGCTGCCCCCCTTGCCCCCCCGTGGCGACGCTAATGTCACCATGCCAGCATCATGGTGTCGCTGGTGGCTATTTACATGATAATATCGGCTAATGGTTTGTGGCCTTTTCAGCCGAGATCGGGTTGGGAGGGTTCCTGAGTAGTAACCTCGAAGGATCGCTATATATAAATCCTCGTAATGATTTAATGCATTTATCAAGAATGACATGTGGATTTCACCAATGTTTTCCATCTTTCCTCGAATTATGGAAAGGCAGCAGTCGCCTTTCGTTATAACCGGTTGATGCAGTCGAGACAACGTACATTTCAGAGTCCATCATCCCTGTACCTCTGAAAAACATGCAATGGTTACCTACATACAGGCACGCCAAGAGGGGGGGGGTTAGGGGGGGCAAAAACCCAGGGGCCCGGCGACTTTTAGGGGCCCGTGCAGGGCCCAGCAATAAACTTATGAAAAATATTATAATCAGTTATAGAAAGTTTATGATTTATGCCTTTTAAAATATAATATTACGGACACTTAACTACAATAGTTGCATATATAAATATAATTTTGTAGGGTTGTACCCGCACTATTATTATTTCAGTTTGTTTAAAAAAAATTTCTCATGAAGTCTAAGGTTAGTAATGGGTCCGTGACTGCTCTGCCTAGGGGCCCGGAATTTCTGTCGGAAGCCCTGGCTACATCTCGCCACAACTAAATCAAAAGCCAGTTAGTTACAATAGAACCAACCCGCTCGTTTTATTTTTTATCACTCATGCTCTTGTACCTCTTCTCTCACCTCTTCACTAAAATCTGACATTCGATCCATAGATAAGCTACTCCGCCACTGTGGTACCAACTGCCACGTGAATGATGTCAGCTTCTGATCCATCTTACATGTATTAACTCACCAATTCTGCACTTCTTGCAATCTCCGCATGAGTCGTCATTCACTCAAAGCTTAAAACCTCATTTTCAACGAATACAGACCATATTTTTTAATGATCATCAGCAAGAAGACTATGACAACGATCCAGCACATTTTTACCAGAGAGAAGATAAATTTCCTACTTTACGTCCAAAATAATATTATTATGTTATCATCAACGCAAAATATTTCAAAAGCGCTACTCTAAGGCGAAAAGACAGGGTGCATCTTATATACGAGCGCTACATCACGTCAGATAGATTGTCCAAAGATGGTAGAGGAAGATTCGAGTTCGGTTGTTACATAGACCAGATGAACTAGAGTAGGAATTCTTGAAGATGTGCGACCTTGAATCGGAGTTAAAAGCCTGTGGGTGGATTGGATCCACAGTTTAACGGCAGCTTATGACAACATAGGCCGTAGCCGCCGACAAAAGATTAGTTTTTGTGGGTTATAAATAGAGGAACCTAGGACAGTTAACTGTAGTTGAGCGGAGGTGTTGGTGGGAAGTGAGAAAATTCGGAATTCAGTGGGAAGATCTTTCGATTCAGTTGGAAGAACGTTCAGAGGATTTTTATATCTTTCAATCCGCCAGGACTGTGGACAAATAGACAAAATGTTGAGTTCTCTATGTCTCCCGCCGGAAGACAATACACCGCAACATACATCTTTCTTTCATTTTATGAATTCACGCAGTCAAACAAAGTAGGCCTATGTACTGACATGAAATGACACAATGTCATGACCAAATGATAAGTAGATTATTTCTTATAAATAATTTGTCGTACATGTTAACTACATCAATTTACCAAGTTGCAATTAGCTTGTCTTGGTTTTGAAAGCCATAATTTATTCACGGTCCCAGAATACAAAAGAGAGTTTTGTGTAATGTATCGAACCATCGGGATCGGTGACAGGGCTTCTCATTTGAGGCGATCGATCGATCGATCTCCTTGGTCGATCGCCTAGCAAAGGTATGGTGGATCGATTAATCGATCGCGCAAATCGAGCGCGATCGATTTACTCCAACAGGAAACTGGAGCCATTATTTTATTTACCTAATTTACATTACTTTAATTTTTGCTTACTTGCGGCGGCGGTGAATGCGTTCTGAACGCAGCGTTTCGTGACCTAATGACTGCTGAGTGATCGCTCCAATTTCGTACAGTATGATTGGTCATAACAAGACGGTGGACACCTCCCGCGTAACGTCATTTTGTAAGTTCGTAAGTCGTAACGTCACTAATTTTGGAAATTATTGAAAGCAACAATGGCGGCGACGGTGCCGAAGTGGAATGATAATGTACAGTTTAGCACGCTTCTGCCATGGAAATTAGGTGACTCGTTCGATGGGTATGTAGTCGAAATAGCCAAGTAGGCAGTAGGATGTAGCATGTTAAAACTTATTACAACTATGAATGATGTAGGACGGATAACAAGCAACGGCGCTCGTTTTCAGTTGCTGGCCCTATAGGACTGGAATGGCTCTTGCGCTCCGTCTAGTGAAAAGAGTTCATACGGTCACACCATTATTCTTTAATAACTTAACGACTGTCTTATTTAGCCGTGGCTGGACTATAGGAGCGCTTCTGAGAAAGGGCGCAATAAGAAAACTAATTAATAATACTATCAATAGTAATAATAACGGAACTGAACTGAGATAGTCCTACTAAATTAGTACTAGGCCTAGGCCTATATAATATGCAGCTATACGTAGGCCTACTATAGGCTATAATATGCAGCTTTACGAATACGATACACAATATACGCTGTACACAAAAGCTCTCGAGGTCGATCGCGCACCGATCGCCTACGCAATCCAGCGCGATCGATTTTCAGATCGCCGTCTATTTTCAAATGAGAAGCTCTGATCGGTGATCACTCTGTTCTGCAGCACATGGAGACCTGTTGGCTCCCGCTCTCATACAGCGTTTTGAACGAATCGTTCCTACTCTAGCTTAGGACAATCCTTATCGTCCAGTCCAAAAATAGAACGTAGAACTTTACCGATTCAAATGTCTCAAGCGATGCTATCAGCGTATAATTATCAGGTGCATTTGTTAAGATAATGCTAGATCGCTACGCGTCAACAATTTCGTGAGATTATTTAAAGTGGTCATAAAACATACTATCCTCTCCCTCGCCGTCCTATCTTCCCACCAACAGTGTGCGGTCACTGTATTTGTTATCGCTTAGTTGAATATGGGGCGCAGGTAGGGGTGTCCAAAATAAATTTTTTGGGAATTTAAATTTGCACACCCTCTAATATTGTTGTTTATCCAGAAATAAAATTTCATGCAAAATTTCAGGTCTCTAAGTCAACATTTGGGGGTTGCTCAATGAGGCTGAAGTTTCAACATATAAAAACGCATCGCTAATGCAATCTAATAGCAGCTGTGCACACACAAAGCTTGAAATAAAAGTGTCACTGATGAAATCATAGTTTGAATCATGGGGGATTCCTAGGCTCATAGCTTTCTGTTAAAAGTGTCAGGTAACTAATAAGTAATATAGAGCCTCACTGTTCCCAGATCCTGGATGCTGTGAAATCTTGTAAATAAGCTACCGAAGACTGTAAGACTTTAGCGTGTTGTTTCGAGCATCTGGTATTCGCTTCCTGTAACAGTTGTCATCAACAGCCTCTATTAACTTCTGCATTTCTTGCTCTGATTCTGTGATCGATTGGTAAAATGTACTGAGTTCATACTCATCAAAGTCACTGAATGCTCTGCTATGTGTAAGTCATTAACAACTTTCAGCGACTTGACGCTGTTATGCTGGTGTCAATGACGGTATCTCATTCCAGGCATCTGGATCGTCGACTGACAAAGTACATGTAGCTATGCTTATTCCAACAGATATCAAGGCAGCAGATGAAGAGGAAGTCACCAGTTCATGCAATGTCTTGTTCTCCAGCTGGTCATGTGTTGCTTTAATCCTGCGAATGTTCCAATCACTTCCACTCTGGATCATTGATTGAACCATTAACTTTTATCTTCAATGGAAACCTTCACAGAAAACACCTTCACAGAAAACAATGACAGTGGCACAAGTCCAAGGTACCACAGGTGGTTTGTAGCTTTTAATTGCAGCCTGTGACACACCTTGTTTATGTCAGAGTACTGTTTGATCATTTTGGAACAGCAGCATGTCGTTAAATGTGGCGTCGGCACCCACTGCGTGGAATGAGATACCGTCCCTGACAGGCAGGAACATAGATCTATGTGCTGCAAAATACGAAACTCTGTCAGATTCTCCTACTCACTAGTGGTAAGCTTGAATTCATCATGAAAAAGGTAGATTTTAAGGCAATAAATAAATAGCCATCCACCTTGCCAGGTGATAAGCTCCTGGCGGCCAGGAGTGGTAATGTTTGAGAGTTGGGAGAGGACAGTCCAAAATTAGAAGTGTATACAAGCTCGCTCAATTCTTTGTAATATTCTCGTGGTAAATATGAGGTACTGTCTGACAGGAAAGCTTGCAAGAATGAACACACTTCTTCGCAACGTTGTTGCAGCAGCACGTAATCAAGTCGGGTATCATTCAAAGATTTGTAGTTTGCTTGGTTGATGTTTGGCCAAAGCTCCTAAAATCTTCTGAAAAGAGCAATGTTTGGTCCATGACTGGCCATGCAACACTACACGGGCTTCACCGATGATGATCTTATGCATGTAGTGTTGACATGCTAAGTGCAACACGTTTTCTGCATCAACTGTTCCAGCAAAGTACAAGCGCTACGCTTTGTCCCTGTGTTTGACGCCGTTGTATTAAAGCACATGCCTAAAACATCTGTTGCAACATCACAGAGATTCAACAACTGGAATGCAGCCTTAGCTTTGTGCCTGTCCAGTGCTATAGAAGGAACTTTTATTACTCTGAGTTCCTTACCTACATTATGTCCTGTAACACAGACTGCAATCCTGTCAACATTGCTATTGGATCCTCTGTGTTGGTGCCGTTCTTCACATCTAGAACTTTGGCCTCATTGAGTAACCTCTAAAAGTGATTTAATTGCTGAAATTTTTTGGCAGATGATATAATATTGTAAAAGGAACAAAATGAGCCTATGTGCATTCAAATCGGAGAAAAATATTTTTCCCCCATGTATTCGTGGACACCCCTAGGCGCAGGTGTAGACCAGATACTTCAAACAATTTCTGCCCTGGCCTGGATTTGAACTTCGACATCTCCGTTGACAGTTCATCAGGCCAACCACTGGATTAGATAACTCACAGACTTGTCACTGACTTTCTTGCCTAAGTAGATTCTTCTACTTATTTAGACTGTGGTACGTTTTTAACAACTAGATTATAATGTGTGCATAATGTGCTATCCCGATACAACCACAGTTTCAGATTACAGGCCTATTTTGCACTGGAAAGGCTTCAACGTCTGATTCCTACACGATAGCTACCATATAAGCACTCGCCTTGCAGCACAATAATATTATCAAGATTTGAGACTTAGCTTAGAACGCCCAGTGTCAAGTAACCTTGAGAATATCCTTAACCCAAGGAAGCCATACATTCAGCTTATTAGGCTACACCAAAATCGGTGAAGAGAGATTGTGCCATGCTGCTTCAAAGAGGCTAAAGTACATGACTCCCAAAGTTGCATGATTGGACGAACTGTGCCTTTCACTGTGATACAGACTGGTGAAGATCGTATCAGTTAAACTGGAAGTCACTTAAGGCTGTTAAAAACTGTTTTTAGAGAAGCTTTTGTCGCTAGTCATAGCTTTTGTGGTTAGCTTATTTTCATGTCTCATTATCATTAGAGAGGCAAAGGTTATTGAGACATCTTAGCAGTTGACAAAAGGTGATGTCATCGCATAAGTCGCATGTGCTCAATGTTGATATAAGCGATCACAGAAATGTTGAAAGTTTGCAAGTGCTCCATCAAGACTTTATGTCAATCGCAGTATTTTAGGAAGAACTTTGATCATTGTTCATTAGGCTTTTGAAATTGACGCCGATTTTATATCGACTTCGAATTCCCTTCACATGAGTCTAAATATTCAAAGAAAAATTAATACAATTTAGGCGGTGTAGTGGCTGCCTAAGGAAACTTGCTAAAGAAGTAAACTTTATTACATGGATTTCAGTGACTTTTTGATCGCTATATATTGTTTGCTGCCCTTAATTTTCCGTTTCTTGGGCGGATCTGTCAATAGTCTTTTATGTTTTCAAATTTTATTACAACAAACACATTCAACTTACACTCATCGCAAATCTAACAAAAGTCAACTATATTCATTCATTCATTCATTCAAACATTTATATAGCGCCCCTTTAAGATAACTACTCAGAATTGAACTACTTACACGATTGTTAACTGCAATCCGCTGAGAAGTAACACCGGCTTCTCCGTCCGTTAAGGGCTGAGCTTCGAACCTTTAAACTCCCAGAACTAAACACGACATAAACCTCATTTCCTTCCCGAGTTCCCCAGAGCACCACACATCCGGTGAACCTTTAGCTCGTTCTGCTATTGGTCACAATCTATACTACAAGTCTAAGTCTGTTTGGGTTGTCCTTCCGTTTTTTTTGTCTCTAGTCTAAAGGCTCTGAAACGGAACGCTTTAGCGATTTACAAAATTTTGCAAAACATTATTACGCCACGTCTAGGTCAACGCGACTATTTTCAGCTCGCAATTTTATTTAAACGCCGATATATGGACATTTTAAATTTCCAACTGTTTCAACGAGGCTATCTTAATACCGGCCATAGTATGGCCATTTGTCCACGTCATGCGGGCTAAATATGCAATCTTACGTCACGCGAGCTAAATATGCAAATGAGGCGCTTTCGTTAAAAGATGCGGGTCGCTCCGAAAAATTACAATCGCAATAACGGCCGAGCTTCGTCTACTATTATATTTAGCCCGGGAAAACAAATATTAGGGCTATATAAGGTAGAGATAAACCGTGCGGTACTATTTTCAACTCATTATTATTTTTGCTAAACGAGGCAGCAGCTGAGTCACTGGTAATAAAATTCAAATACACGGGGAAAAAACTATTTTCACCTCTAAATATCGTTCGGCTGCTCGTCTTATTGGACGACTTCCTAAGTTCTCTCCTGTCTCTGCATACATACGTGAGGTGCTGCACTGGCTGCCTATCTCTCAGCGGATCTCATACCGCACTGCTGCTGTGGTTTCTCGCTGCGTTCTTGGCTGTGCTCCATCTTACTTGCGTGATCTTTGCCGCCCAGTGTCCGACGTTGCAGCGCGTCGGGCGCTTCGTTCTACGACGAGGGGTGAGCTCCTAGTTCCACGGGCACGCTTGGCTATTAAGCAGCGCCGTGCTTTTTCGGTTGTGGGACCTCCCATCTGGAATGATCTCCCGCCTAAGCTCCGCTCTTTACTTGTGATCCATCCGGCAGGGTTCTACAAGTCCCTCAAGTCATTTTTCTTTAGCCGTGGCTGGGCCGGGAGCGCTTCTGAGTAGCTTCTTGAAGAAGCGCTATATAAATGCTCTGAATGAATGAATGAATGAATGTGGACATTTAAAATATTTGAAGCCCTTCAGCATATAGAGTAAGTAAGTAAGTAGCATTTATTTGCGGCTGTTAAAAATTGCGCGTGGGGAAACCCGGGCAAAGCCGGGTAGAAACGTCTAGTCCAGGGGTGGCCAACCTTTTTTGGCCTACGGGCCACTATAGTTGTTGGCAAGCATGCGGCGGGCCGCAAATGTTTGTCCTCACAGGCTCGAAAGAAATATAAATGTTTATTTCAAAATAATTTTTTTCAAAAAACAGGTAGTCTACGACTACACTATGTCATTAGAACTACAAAACTACATTTTGGGTGTTTTAGACATCATTATTATCCAATGTTGCAGTAGTAGGCCCAGTGTAGGGCTAAGTAGGCATAAAATAAGACACACATTTTTTTTACAAAGGGGTCGTGCGGGCCGCCAATCAACAGCCCGCGGGCCACATGTGGCCCGCGGGCCGCAGGTTGGCCATCCCTGGTCTAGTCAAACATTTATACGTCCAATTTGGCGCGCGCTCTCTTAAGCACCTATTCGCAGGTGCCTTAGGCACAACCACCTATTCAGGACCTAAGTTCTGTTAACCCGTTTTGGACCAATGTTCGTTTTACGAACACATTTTTTGATGACCTCAAATTGGTTGAAGTCATCACTTTAGTTTTCTTTTCATGTGCTCTTATGTCAGCGAAAGGTTTGATTTGTCGGATAAATCGCCAAACAAATTTGTTTTGAAAGTTTTGAACTGTTTTTGTCTTATGCTAAATACCTCAAATCCAGGTATGTTCACCGTCTTTTGTTTGAAAATTTGTAATTTTCGGTTGATGTGTGATATCGCACGAGCTAATGGGCATTTGACAAGTGCACATATTTAGCACAAAGCACATGTCATTTGCATAATTATACTGTAATAAATGGAGTCGTAAATTTTGCATATCTGGGTCATGTTCGTTTTACGAACATTGGTCCAATATGGTACTGCTGGGGTCAAGTCAAGTCAACGTTGATCTGCATAGGCCTATGCATATTTCTGATCTTGTTTTACATGTATCCAAGCCCATATAGACCACCTCACAGCAACTTGCTCCTCCTCTTTTTATGCTATCAGAAAACTAAAAACCCATGGCCTTTCTTCCTCATCCATCCATAATGTAACCAAAGCCACTACTGTTGCTAAACTGCTATATGCCTCCCCATCCTGGTGGGGTCTCACTCTGGCTTCCGATAAAGAACGTCTGGAAAAACTCCTAAAAAGAGCCAAACGGCTAGGCTACCTAGAGCAATCCTTTCCAACAGTCTCTGAACTTGCCAATATAGCCGATGCGAAACTCCTTTTCTCCATATTACACAACCCCAAGCATGTACTTCACCAACTCCTACCTCCACTCCGACCCCTCTCATCTCACCAACTAAGACCTAGAGCACACAACCATACTCTCCCACCCAAGGACAACACTCAATTTATTCCTAGATCATTATATAAAAATATTTACTAAGCTTAGTTTATTCTAAAATATTCTAATGAACTTTAATTATTCTTTATCACTCATGTTAGCATTTCTGCGTTTTTGTCAGATTGTTTTCTCAATTAAACGAATATATATCAACCAAATCATATAAATATATATAATATGTGGGTGTGCGTGTGAGTGCGTTTGTGTGTGTCTGTGTGTGTGTCTGTGTGTGTGTAAGTGTGTGTGTGTGCGTGCGTGTTGGTGTGTGTGCGTACCCGACATACGCTATGACGGTGACAGCCACAATCTGGAGAAAGGCAAGACTGAGGACCGTTGCAAACTGTGGATGGCTGTTACAGTAGCAAAAACACACTGCACATGTGCGTGAAGTGCAACAAACGCCTTCATCAGCAGTGGCGGCGCCAGGATTTCAGGTTTGGGGGGGCTAAAGCTCGAAAAACCTTCCTTTTGTCCCCTCCTCGCTGTGATTTGCAGTGATTTCCCACTTTTGGGGGGCTGAGCAGCAGTTAGGGGAGGGGCTAAGCACCCCCTAGCCCCCATGGCGCCGCCACTGTTCATCAGAAGTGTTTCACAGCTTTTCATATTCCAGCAGCCTACCATCTATAGTGTCGAACACATGAACAGTGAGAATTTTTACAATTTCGATGCCACTGGGTATAAATCTTAGTCATTTCTTTCTGATATACCAATAGGTTGATGCTGAAAACATTATATTTCAGACGGTTTTAACATCAATTATCCATTTTTATTACGTTATTGTGTTACAATGTAATTTCATACATGTTCAATATTTCACATCTTGTTAGTAGCCTATTAGCCCAATGTTCGTAAAACGAACATAATTTATGCAAATTTGCATATTAGGGGTGTCCACGAATACATGGGGGAAAAATAGTTTTCTCCGATTTGAATGCACATAGGCTCATTTTGTTCCTTTTACAATATTATATCATCTGCCAAAAAATTTCAGCAATTAAATCACTTTTAGAGGTTACTCAATGAGGCCAAAGTTCTAGATGTGAAGAACGGCACCAACACAGAGGATCCAATAGCAATGTTGACAGGATTGCAGTCTGTGTTACAGGACATAATGTAGGTAAGGAACTCAGAGTAATAAAAGTTCCTTCTATAGCACTGGACAGGCACAAAGCTAAGGCTGCATTCCAGTTGTTGAATCTCTGTGATGTTGCAACAGATGTTTTAGGCATGTGCTTTAATACAACGGCGTCAAACACAGGGACAAAGCGTAGCGCTTGTACTTTGCTGGAACAGTTGATGCAGAAAACGTGTTGCACTTAGCATGTCAACACTACATGCATAAGATCATCATCGGTGAAGCCCGTGTAGTGTTGCATGGCCAGTCATGGACCAAACATTGCTCTTTTCAGAAGATTTTAGGAGCTTTGGCCAAACATCAACCAAGCAAACTACAAATCTTTGAATGATACCCGACTTGATTACGTGCTGCTGCAACAACGTTGCGAAGAAGTGTGTTCATTCTTGCAAGCTTTCCTGTCAGACAGTACCTCATATTTACCACGAGAATATTACAAAGAATTGAGCGAGCTTGTATACACTTCTAATTTTGGACTGTCCTCTCCCAACTCTCAAACATTACCACTCCTGGCCGCCAGGAGCTTATCACCTGGCAAGGTGGATGGCTATTTATTTATTGCCTTAAAATCTACCTTTTTCATGATGAATTCAAGCTTACCACTAGTGAGTAGGAGAATCTGAAAGAGTTTCGTATGTTGCAGCACATAGATCTATGTTCCTGCCTGTCAGGGACGGTATCTCATTCCACGCAGTGGGTGCCGACGCCACATTTAACGACATGCTGCTGTTCCAAAATGATCAAACAGTACTCTGACATAAACAAGGTGTGTCACAGGCTGCAATTAAAAGCTACAAACCACATGTGGTACCTTGGACTTGTGCCACTGTCATTGTTTTCTGTGAAGGTGTTTTCTGTGAAGGTTTCCATTGAAGATAAAAGTTAATGGTTCAATCAATGATCCAGAGTGGAAGTGATTGGAACATTCGCAGGATTAAAGCAACACATGACCAGCTGGAGAACAAGACATTGCATGAACTGGTGACTTCCTCTTCATCTGCTGCCTTGATATCTGTTGGAATAAGCATAGCTACATGTACTTTGTCAGTCGACGATCCAGATGCCTGGAATGAGATACCGTCATTGACACCAGCATAACAGCGTCAAGTCGCTGAAAGTTGTTAATGACTTACACATAGCAGAGCATTCAGTGACTTTGATGAGTATGAACTCAGTACATTTTACCAATCGATCACAGAATCAGAGCAAGAAATGCAGAAGTTAATAGAGGCTGTTGATGACAACTTTTACAGGAAGCGAATACCAGATGCTCGAAACAACACGCTAAAGTCTTACAGTCTTCGGTAGCTTATTTACAAGATTTCACAGCATCCAGGATCTGGGAACAGTGAGGCTCTATATTACTTATTAGTTACCTGACACTTTTAACAGAAAGCTATGAGCCTAGGAATCCCCCATGATTCAAACTATGATTTCATCAGTGACACTTTTATTTCAAGCTTTGTGTGTGCACAGCTGCTATTAGATTGCATTAGCGATGCGTTTTTATATGTTGAAACTTCAGCCTCATTGAGCAACCCCCAAATGTAGACTTAGAGACCTGAAATTTTGCATGAAATTTTATTTCTGGATAAGCAACAATATTAGAGGGTGTGCAAATTTAAATTCCCAAAAAATTTATTTTGGACACCCCTATTGCATATGTTATTTGAGAAATGTCAAAAACATAATACATACGTTCAAACATTGCCATCAAGGCCCCAATAATTATCACAGTTCATGAAAAATGTTCTTAATAAAGTTTTGGTCCAAAACGGGTTAATTACATTCGCAATTCGTTACAGTAATGATGATAACGATGACGAATATCATCATGATGACAATGAAAACCCTGACAATGATGACGATGATTATGACAATAATGGTGATAATAATTATGTTGATTACTAGCATTTTTTACCCGGCTCTGCCCGGGGTTTCCCCATGCGTAATTTTATCTCTACCTTATATTATATAGGCCTATTATTTGTTCCCCGGGCTAAATAATATAATAGTAAACGAAGCTCGATCGTGTTCCATTACAGCGCTCGTAATTTTTCGGAACGGAGCCCGTGTTTTATTTCGATTAATCCTCGCGTGACGTAAGACAACATTTCTCTTACGTCACGCTGCTCAAGCGAGGTTAAAATATGCATATTAATGGCCTCCGTTATTGGTATTAAGGTAGGCACATAATTTTGAAGTTTAAAATGTCTATATGTCAGCGTTTAAATAAAATTGCGAGCTGAAAATAGTCGCGTTGAAACAGACGTGGCGTAATAACGTTTCGTGCGATTTTTCAAATCGCTAAAGCGTTCCGTTTCGGAGCCTTTAGCCAGACGGACAAACATACGGAAGGACAGAAAAAACTGACTTTGGATTATATATATAGATAATGACGCTCGCTGATTCAGGAGGGAGATATGTTTTCATTTCAGATGACGGACCATGCGGTTAAATTGAATGAAGAAATAGCATCCTGGTTCATCACTAGCACGTGCCAATTAATTCCAAAGTCGTATTTGTCTACTTCTGAATGTATGCATGACTTAGGCATGTCACAGAACCCTGTACTAAAAAATTATTCAATTTCATGTGGCAGTTCTGTGGAGTTCTATATTCGACCGCTCAATACATGCATCGACGACGATGATTACTTCATATGCCACACTAACCAGCTGGCTTTCAGTGGCGACTTTCCAGTGTTTCCAAGTGATATGAGTGGCCTATCCGATAAGATTGTGTTCTTCAAGATTGAACCATCCCAGAGGTATCCAGGTTTTGTTCGAATACGAGTTTCTGGTGAAATGAAATACAATTGGAAATACAAAAAGTACGAATTTTACCAAATAGCTCAATCAGGTAAACACATGGCGCTAAATATGGCTTATCTTGCAACTTCATGTTTTTCTCATCTCCGTCATGTGTTGAATAAAGACGCATTGCCAAACATTGTTTGTGGTCCAGCAATTAATTCTGCAGTAAGTTCTAGGACTGGTTTGGGAGTTGATGCAGTCGAAAGCTTATTTTGCCCTCAGTGGCCTAGAGAAGCCAAACATTGGCCAATTAGACCAAGAAATCACGGATGGCCGACGATTGATACAATCTCCGAAGTAGTACAAAATGGTTGTCACATTGTTTATGTCCAGCATCGTTCTTGCAGAGACGATAAATACCAATGGAGATTGTCATTTTCATTTGCGGAAGTGATTTTACTTCAGAGTTTGAGTCAAATTCAGCAGATTGTCTATCATTTGCTCAGATTCTTTGCTAAGAAAGAATTAATACAAAAGGATTGTCCAAAGGAGGATGAGGTTCTTTGTCCTTATCATTTAAAGACTCTAATGTTATGGACATGTGAAGAGATGTCGCCCGAATGGTGGAATTCATCTTCTGTTATTGCGATCTGCTGTGTGTTGCTAAAAGATCTTTCAGGATGGCTGAAGAGGAGATACTGTCCGAACTATTTTATTCCTGAAGCAAATTTATTTCATCAGTCATCGAGCTCCACAATACTTCGCCAGACCGAAAGACGACTAAATGACTTCTGCAATTCGGACATTCTTTGTCATTGGTTCGTAACAAATTACATACTGCCAATCACTCGGACACAATTAAAATTTCTGAACAGAAGGAAAGTAATATCAGACTTCATGGATTATTTGCTGCCTCTCGTTGAATACCGGAAAGCGAATGAATTATATTATGTGGATTATTTGTTATCTTTCACATTCTCAGATCATTACAAGATGTGTCGTTGTTTAATAAAATACGGGTGTACTTCAGGAGTGCGTCAGAGCTTAAGAAATGGACAATTTCCAGGCGGTTTTAATCCGAAAGTACACAGTACAATGACTCATATTCCAACAACAGAGAAGGTCCTGTGTTTCAGGTACTGTAACATTCTAATGCATATTTTGCATATTGCATACGGTTTAGTTTCCGGAGAGATTTCATGGGATGGCAGTCTCTTCGCTGAATTTGTCAAAGCAATATCGATGCAGCCTACCATTTTAAGGTCTCAGTATCATAACTTTCCGAAAACACACAGCGAACAATGTAGTCGGTTTCAATTCATGCGTGCTCAGGATCTCATGGAAAATTTAACTGGATCAAATAGCTGTTCAGAATTCCGATTAGTGTCTCTCATGTCAAAAGAGTTTCTGATTAAAGCCTTAAAATATGATGGTTCTAAATCGAACGGCATTGCTCCAGCAGCTTTGGCCTATCTCGCTGCTCTCCATTTTGCCACATCAGAATATCAGCCAGCAATAAACGTGTGCTCTGCAGTGTTTGTAGATCACACTCCTAAAAAGGATAAGGAAACACTGAATGCAGGATGTTTATTGTTTATTGACGATGTCGCAAGAATCGTTGGATTGTGTGTGCTTCACAAGAAGATAACTTACAATAATCTTCATTACATCGACAAGCGGCTTTATCTTGATCTTCGTCTTTCGCTCGATGTGTTTGCTCATTATTTAACTCTATTATCTGCCGAAAGAATATCCACACATGTTGATATATTATATCGTGATTTGCCTGACTCAGCATTTCCTATGGATGAATATCTCAAAGCTTTAAGAAAGCCGAAATGTATTCCAGCGATGAAGTCAGGGACTCCTTTCAATGCTACCAGACAGATCGTTTATGGCAGAGCAGATTCTTTGACAGAAAGCGATGTTGCTAATATGAATCCTGTGATGGTTAAAGAAACAGTCATTGGTGTTCTGATGGAATATGCTTTAGAAAATATGACATCATTCTACAATGTGATTCGCGAAGACTTTGGGATCCAATGCAACACGGCTGACTGCTATCGTGCTTTGTACCTTTACAAATGTCGACAATATGATACAGTTTTGAGGTTATGTGAACAAATTATCCATGAGCCTGACCTGAAGAGGAATTTCAAGGAGTTTGGATTTGCGAATGTTATGGTGATACCACCGATTGACTCTTTTTTTGATGGAGACGTACAGTCGTTGCTTGGATTTCACACACTCTTCTATTATTTATCACCGCTGAATGATAATAAATGGAGAGTAAAGCGTACTATCTATTCAACGTTTGAAGACTGGTTTGCCTACGATGTGTATTTTCATAAGCTCGATCTGTCAAGATTTCTTTTAAGGTTTTATTCCATTAAATGTCGTTATTTTCTTGGAAGACATTTTCTTGCAAGATATTTGAAAGTCAGATGTTGCGTCGACTGCAATCGACCTTATGCAGACGCGTTGACTGAATTTGCCGCTGAAAAAGCTAATCTTCCGTTTGAACTTATCATTCGCAGATTTCTTCTACGAACGCTTCGTATTACTAAAATATAATTGAAGAGTTTTATCTTGTTAAGCAGCCTATGCATTTTCGTGATAATTTCATGCGATCCTGAATAATTTAATAACTTAATTTTACGGAATTGTCGCGTGACCGGGCATTTCACAGTCGCATTGGGCGACTTCCAGGTGAAAAAGCTCAGTCTTTACTTATCACTTCGGGAATACGAAACTCAGCTGGTAGGGTCTTCAAGTTTCAGCTGTTAATCAGTTTCATCATGGTGAACTGGAGGCCGTTCCTGTATTCTTGCACTGCGCCACAGGTGAGAGAGGATTAACCTTCAGGCTACCAAGGTTTCTTGCGATATCGGCTACCAAGGGGGAGGTGGTAACCAACCCCCCGGATTTCTTGTTTGGTTTTAAATATCATATCATGCAATACAGCATTTGATTCAGCATTCATTTCTGACAAAAATGGTATATTTAGTTTGTAATTATGTGAATGCACCTCGAAATTACATAATTTTTAACAACGGAACCGATCCATAATTGTCGATATTTCATATTATTGTGTAGGCCTACATCTTGTACTTGTTGGATAAAGAAATATAAGATTATGTGTGTTTTGAAACTGATCTACGTATCCAAGAACATTATAAATATAATAAGGCTTCATTTGTAGCAATAGCCTACAAACTAGTCCATAGTCTGTGATAGGTGCAGCGAAATCTAAAGGCATGCAGCTATATCAACATGAAACAAAGCTTTACGTTATTGTTCACGGCAGTCAAATATGTCGGTGGTCCTTGCAGTTATTGCAAGTTACTCCAGTTGTTTTGTGCGAATGCTTCCTGCAAATAGGCTTCGCACTTCATCTTCAGTATCTGTTTCAGCTAATATAAGTTCTAAATCTGTAGCTGTTGACAAACGTTTACGTAGAAATATCGGTTTACGTTGTGATGCTGCATTCAGCCATTTTCACACAGATAACGCGTATTATTATTTATTATGATCACTTCCGGTTTTTTAAAAAGACAAAATAAGTAAGCAAGCAAATGAAGCCCTGCATTCCGTCTAAAGAATGGTATATTTGTTTCTTTTCCATGAAGAATAATGAATACGCTATAGTCGACAAACTTAGAGGGCGGGGGGGGTGGTATCCACCCCCTCTGGTACCTCGGCTATTTCGGGTATAACTTTTAATGGCGTGGGATACCACCACGATGTTTGCGTTAATATGTGCGAAAATGGACCTCCTACAGCAACATAAAATGTCAAAATTATATTCCATATGAAACAAGTTTGTGATGCAGAAAAACATAGGCGGGTGGTAACCACCCCTTCCTTGGTAGCCAGAGGGTTAAGAGTGAGAACACTACCGTATGGCCATCCGACTTCTAATGCGTCTTCTGGAGTGTCCGCTATCTTCAATCTAGGAGTTTCCTGCTGTTCTTCGGCTTCACAACATGTTCCTCTTCCTCTTCAGAATATTCTTTTACATCTGCTCCACAGAACACGTAATGCAGCCGTAGTGGGTCCAAGAATGCAGAAAAGGAATGGTGGGAAATTTTAGTGTGAGCATGCTGTTCTGCTCTCAAATGGCTTATTTATCATACACACGAAGTGGTTGTTGAAGTCGTTTCTGATGAACCAAGATGGATCGATTTCATGGGTTTAATTGTCGCATTTATCTTCTTGGAAGATACGGGAGAAAAACAAATGATAACTTTGATCGTCAACTAAACTAACTCTCAACTGACCCTGACTCAGTTCCTCTGGTCCTTCAACATCCAATCCTCGACCCACAGGACACCCGCCTTAACAGTTGCTCTTACCTTCTGACAAATGGACTCGGACCTCCTTCGGACTACTGTAACTCTTTTCGACAACCCCTCGTTTGGTGCGCTGCCGTTAGCGTTCGGGTGGCCTAAGACGGAATTCAAACACGCCAACATAGTATTACAAGCAGGACAAACCCTTGTAGCAACAGACTGTCAAGATACTATTTCAAGATTCATAGAAAACTTATACAAACCGCACGCTTGAGTCCTGTTTCATCACCACAGTGACTGGTTATATGCCTTTCCTATAACAGCATGTGAGCTGAGACTGGACAACGAGGACGTACTATTGTATTGTATTGTATTGTATTGTATTTGAACACTTGTTATAGCGCCTCTACCAGATTGCCCATTCAGAGGCGCTCCCGACTACTGCGCGAACGCTGAATCGGAGTTTCACGCCGAAGCGCATGAGCAATTGCGAGTGAAGGACTTGCCCAGGGTCCCTACGCGGCGACTTTGAGGTGGATTCGAACCCGCAACCCTCCAGCTGCAAGGCACCGAACATACCCCTAAACCACCGCGCCCCAGTTGTATTGTGATGTGTTGTATTGTGTGTTGTATTGTACTCCACGTTTCTAATGCGACCGAGCCACCCGCAGTAAAGATCCGAGAAATTAATCTCTGATAAACCGACCCGACCGGGAAGCGAACCCGGGGCGCCGGCGTGACGAGCAGGCACCAACCCACTCGGCCACTCAGGATCCCTGAGTGGGGATCGCCTTACGCCTTGGGGCCGCAATATGTGAACCACACACGTGCGCTTGCGGAGCCCGAATAGACGCCAGAGGCAGCCATGGCCTGTCCTGTTCTCTTGGTTTCGGCCGAATAGCTCGACAGAATGCAATCAATTACATTATACATCATTCCCTTTCAAAAGCAGCGATCCCATCCATCAATTAGGAACCACCCGGTCTACTGTGGACGGACGGCAGAAGACCAGATGGCCTGTCAATGATCCCATGGCGTGCCTGTCGTCATCTGGTTTGGGACGAGACGGTGGTAGACACCCTCGCATCATCATGTCCAGACCACGGTAGCGATGGCGGGCGCGGCAGCTGAGATTGCCTCCAAGAGGAAAAAGGACAAATACAACGATCCCTTATACGCGTACTTTTTCGTGTCTCTAGCCCTTGAGACTTTAGGACCAATAACATAACTTGCCAAATCTTTTCATCAAATCTTGTGGCGCTGTCTACAGGAGACAACAGAGAGACTTGCTTCCTGCTGCAACGTCTCTCTATCTTGCGTTTCAACTCGGTTTCTTTCCGTGGAACTTTAGCGGAGCCAGACCGAGTGGGGACGTAAGAAAAACGGCCCTTTGAAGTTCATTTTAGAAAACAGCTACTGCTCCAAAGCTAATTGTAGCTTTTAGTACTGACGTTGATTGATGGAGATAGTATATATTGTTTGTTAATAATAATAATAATAATAATAGTAATAATAATAATAATAATAATAATAATAATAATAATAATAATAATAATAATAATAATAATAATAATAATAATAATAATAATAATATGCAACAGCTGTTTCCGGTGATCCGAGGGAGACAAATTACCTTTTTCAGAGGATATCAATTTGCACTCAGCGTTTAACGCCATTGCTTTTAGAGGCACCTTCACACCGTAGCCCGGGGACCAGGACCATGTACTCCAAGCTTGACAACACATGTGTTATTTAGTTTCTTAGAGCCTGAAAGATTTTCCTTAAGTCGGGCGAGAAAAAAATAATAATTATTAAGATTTGTCATCTTTTCTAACTCTTCCATCTCAGGGCTGATCCGAGTATCATACGACCCGCTGTTCTGTAACGTCTCACCGTCCATTCTTCCTTCTGTTGACGCATATTGGGACACTGTCTGGGCCAGAGTGCGACCGTACGTTACCTATCGGAATAACAACGTGTGCGGTTCGTACGTTATCGAAACGAATAACGTATGCGTACGGTTCGTAAGTTATATTTCAAAACAAAGTCGAACAAAAGGGCAAAAACTAAGTTCGGATGCTGTCCGAGGAATTTGCAAAGTGTCGACCGACGACGCAGTCATATTTAAAACGGACAGACGATGCCTACCCGAAGTTTGCCGTAGGCTTAGGCATACGTTGGTCTACCAAAAGGATTGCTCCAATTTCTTCCAGTTTTTTCTCTTTAACTTAATAAGACGAAAACTGCGAAAGGAAGGTTGATCACGAGACTAAAAACTAAGTTGAAAGTAGTCCTATGCTGTTGAAAGATGTTGCAACTATGAGATAATCGGCCTACTATTAGAACTAATTTTTCACGTTATTTAGTTTATCTTTTTAGTATCCGGACGATTGGTCATAGGACGATTGGTCATAGGACGATTGGTCATAGGACGATTGGTCATAGGACGATTGGTCATAGGACGATTGGTCATAGGACGATCGGTCATATGGACGATTGGTCATAGGACGATTGGTCATATGCCGCTAATAAACCGAAATAATTCGTTGTAGTCGTTAGTTATGGACATTCTTAGTTTTAAGCTTAACGCACTGGGGCATACATCGTTTTTAGACAAATACAATCAGTGCCAATTAAGACACTCATTAGGGTAATACTTACCGGGATCAACTCACTTCAAAGAACTTAACGTTTGGTCGAAATAATACACGTTTTACCCGTAGGTAGCCTAACTCAAGTATTAAAGGCATCAATTAGGGACATTGATCGTTTTCGGACAAATACAATCAGTGCCAATCAAGAAACTTATTAAGATAATAATATTACATGCAGGCTTCAACTCACTTCAAAGAACTTAACATTAACGATCTTCAACAGATTGCCATCAGCCTTCATCGACTGGAAAGTAGGAATTAATGGTCAGAGATCAGAAAGATTTGATAGGAAGGCTTTGGCTTGGTTCTTGACGCTGGGCAGTAACAAGATCAATCAATTAGAAAGATCTCCTTGTGACATAGGCTACGCCTCCAGTGGAGTATGGTAGTCGAAGGATTTCTTGTCCAGCCGTTTCATAGATAGCGGATAAGGTGGGTAAGTAGCCTTGGTGTCTTCAGTGACACGCTCATCAGCAATGTAAGTGGCCATGCGTGTGTTGGTCAGAGCTCTGTGAATTGTATTGCGAGAAAGACCAAAATCTCCAATTTCGACACCAAGCGACCAAGCCACAGCGCCCACAATAAATACGACACCTAGGTTATGATTTAGAAAGGAGACGTTTGATTTTCACGGGTGTTTATTTTAAAATATGATACAGTTATTACAGATGATCAATTTTGCGATTTCTAACATAGGCTACATTCGTGTTTACTATTAATTCAAACTGACACACCGCAATATGATTACAATTCATAGTGTGAACGGGTGATTAAAAGTAAATGCAGGAGTCGAATCAGTTCGGTCCCCAGTACATCCTACTGCAGCTCATTTTTTCCATCGCCCTCTAGCGAGCGGAAAGGCTGAGTCGACTTTGCGAGGGTAGCGAAATCGATCCGACTTAGCCTACATGCTGATCTTCTGCTATTCGTGTCAGAGTGTTACCATTCCCATGAGCCCCTCCCCCTTTACAAAACTGCCAAAAGGAGCGACCTCAAAACATACTCAGACATCTTCAATTTTTCAACGCAGTCTTCTCGTCAAGGGCAGTCCCGTGGGGATGTATGTTTATTTTTTTCGTGTAAATTTGGGCCACCCTGTTGAAGATGCAATGCTAACAATTTCAACAGAATATATACATAAATACAATATTACAATTGCAATTTTAATTGCTGCTGTAATAATAAATTGATATTTCGCCACTTTAATATTCAAAACTGATCCCAGATGCATTCTATGCATGTTCAATTGCTCATGTGATGTTGACTGTCATTACGAACAGAAAATAATGTCATAAGAAAGAAAACAACAAATAAACTGGAAGAGCCATCTGTAACGGGCCCACGTAAACACGCACAACCTACCATCATATTTGACAGAAAGAATATAGTTTAAAATCTCTGCATCAAACTACGTCGATGGTTAGGAGGGAAAACAGTCCGAAGCGATCTTCTTCTTCTTGTGGTTATCTGCCTCTTAGGCAGGCTCAAATGTCCGACGTTGCCACTCCTCTCTTTGTTGATCCTCTTCTTTCAGCTTTCTGTAATCGTTTGTCATCATCCAATCCAGCAGCAGCTGTCTTGGTCTTCCTCTTGTCTTCCTCCCCTCCATTTTTCCTTCAATGATCGTTCTTAGTAGTGAGTCTCCTCTCAGCGTGTGCTCCGATCCGAAGCGATCACGGCAAACAAAAACGCCACAGCCCAGCAGTCTGTCATCGGTGAATGCTGGCGCAAGTATGGCTATCCCTCGAGCCGCCGGGTGGTCAGTAGCTAGAAACGCCTTAAGTTACTCCAGCTATTCAGCTTTGCGAATTTTGGCTTTGTGCAGAGTAGTTTAATACATTCGATTAGTTACCAACTAAACAATAATTACTAAATCATAGAACAGAGCTAAGTTTGACATTCAAGCCATGACAGTAATTTCATTATTGGCTACAAAGTTTCTAAAAAAGTAATAATCTAAACTAATCACAATTGAGTCTGTTTAGCAGTTTTACTTCGTTTCTACGCCGATGAAGATTTCCCTGTCTCCAAAGTGGATAGTTAATCCCCATTTGCGCCGCTTCTGTCTTCCGGTAATGCCTATGAAATAAGACAAGACTTTAAATGCATTACTCATTGAATTCAGGCTACCAGGAATTAAAAAAGGATTTCTACAGAAAGAATGCGCTCTGTATAACCTACTGTAGTTTTTTGTCGACTATGTCGCTTATTCATAACTGTTGGCCAAATAATTCTTTAAAATCTGGAACTGGTGAAGCGATGAAAGTGTCAACAATAGCTACAGGACAACTTTGCAGAATCTGACACAGGCCCAACAATACATGTTGGTTTTGAGTAACTACAGCAGAGTCAAATCATTTGAGATGCCCACACTGTACTGTAGTAGCAGCGTTGTCTCTTAATACAATACAATACAACTGTACTTTGATATTGTCCTCCTTACAGCTTAGTTCAGAAGTGCACACACGACGAAGTCGCAGATACAATTACATGTATAATACAGAGCAATTGTGAGCGAAGGACTTGCTCAAGGTCCCTACACAGTAACTGTCTCGGTCGAGGATCGAACCCGTATTCTCCGCGTTACAGGCCAAGCTCTCTAACCAATCGGCCACCATGCCCCACTCGGCCACTCTTAATCTATATAAAGGTACGGATCGAAGTTGAATAAGAAATAGCGCATAAAATTACCTATTTCGTCTAAAAGAAAACGGTGCACAACTCATTTAACGAGTTAGCGTTTAATAAATTATCGATTTCTCTGCTGAACTGTCTAAGTGTAACTAGGGGTCAACATCTGTGGCTCCGTGAAGTTAATGGAAATAATGCTCTTCGAGGCAAACCTATTGAGACAATCAGGCATTCAGACAGGTCAGACAAAGAGAATGCTTATGAAGTAAGACAAGGCTATAAGTGCATTACTCAAAGGGAGAGATAATGGGAGAGGGAAAGGTAGAGTGATCGATAACATCATTTGGAGTTACTTTTGACGTGTAGAGGTCGTGTTTCTGGTAAGTTTCCAGTTTCTACCGCATGTTCCTTATAATAGTCTTCATTTTATTGATAACATTTGTAATTGTTTTAAAATCAGGCTCGTTAGGTCGCTTTGAGACTTCCTTGTTTTGTCGTCAAGGTTGTGTGACGCTTGTAATCTCTGCAAGATATTTTGAAAGAAATCTTACTTTCGGAGCCCTCGCAAATGGGGAAGACCCAATAAGTTGATATTCCGTTGCAAGCATTTCTGGCTGTCTGAGACAGGAATGTCGAGTATGAAATAGGAGTGTTGGCTGCGAGGTACCTCAGACTATAAGTGATATTCTGTTAAATAACAACAAGGTGATTTAATCATGTTCCTTCAATTAGCTGGGTGATACAGCAACTTGCAATAAGTTCGGTTAATACCAGTGTACTGCATGTTATCTTAAAAATGTAGACATTTTCGAATATATGAAATGTAATATAGTTGAAATTTATTTAGTTATATGCCACAGGCTTAAAATTGGACTAAAGCCATAAATATGCCCTGCTACTGATGAGGCGACGAGGTCTCAGTTTCCCGCTGTACCAAAATTCGTTGACAAAATTTCAATACACACTTGAACCATTCCTAACTATGAAATGTTTTATTTCACACTTCGACCAGGTAGAGAAGGTCTTACTGGACTCTGTGAACACGAATTCCTTAAACTGTGTGCATTCTAGATCAAGCAATTTTCAAATCAATTCTTCTCCAATAACTAGAGACATTTCACTAAATTTCAATATGACTTTATACAAATATTCGGTTACATATCGTCGATTTAGCGGGATTATAGTGAACGCAATTTGATTCTATGGGTGTTAGATTTCCGGTAGGTAACCTGTTTTGCGTGTACACCGGTATGCAGTACGTAGGAACCTGCACAGCATGACAATTAAGCGTATAACAATGCAGTTGTCTATTCTATGACTCTGTTCGTTTGTCCTTCTGTTCATTTGTTTGATTTCCAAACCACTAAACTGACTAAAGGCTCGGTCGAAACGTTCTAGCGACAAGGAAATTGTACAAAACGTTCTTATGCGAATTTGTCGGCACTTTTCAATTGAGGTTTTGCTTTAAATTCCAATATATACTTTTATGTACATTATAAGTTTCAATATGGTGACATTGAGACCGTTAAAATCTAGGTCAAGCCCATAGTCTCGCAACCAATCAGACCATGAGCGAGAATTTGATCAAAGAAAATCTAACAACCATCCAGAAATCACGGGATTTAGTCCCGTGAGAAGTTAAATTTAAGTTGACACATTTTGACATTAAAACTCGTTTTAGTCCATTCAACAGATGGCGCTACTTGGCAAAGTTCATGCCTACTTTCTCCGGGTGAAGCCGGGTACGGAATCTAGTTAGTAATAAATTGCTTAAATTGCCGTATTTTTAACTGACGAGATGAATAGGCCTATAGCGAAGAACGCCACGCAAAATGATAAAGGAATTTTCAATACATTATAACTAATTTTACTTGTACTTACAGTCGGTTGGTTGCCTGACGGTGGCTTGATTTTTGAGGGATCGTTGGCTGTAGTTCGATTGAGAGGAGTCAAGTAGCAACTGGTGTCCATATCCGAATGAATCTTCATAACTTGAATATCCTATACATTATAGACAATTTTATATGATTAGATGTAGACATTCCAGTACAAGTAATTCCTCACTTCTAAGCATGAGCTTCGAGGCCTATCACCTAGAACTTTTGAACATCCTAACCCTCTCGATGGCAATGGAAACCTTCTAAATAACTTACTTTCTAAACGTTTACAGTTCGTAGCATAAGTCTGATACGCATATTTAGCAAAAGTAGTCTGCTGACCATCAATCGACGAATGGCCTGTCCGAATGCACGCGGTGTTTCAAACGAGCATCACCTTTTACTTATGGATGACTGCTGGACGGAGGTATATCGCGTTCTACAAACGCTACCGGCCGTCGTCGCCACACATTATCCTTGGCTCAACGCCGGGCATTTGCTGTGGTTGGTCCCTCTACTTGGAATGACCTTCCCCTCATTAAGGGCTAAACTAGTTTTTCCTCTTTGGTCTCTCGTTCTTTAAAGACGTTTCTTTTCTCCCGGGGTTTTCGTGCTGAGAGCACTTCTGAATAGTTATTCTGAGAGAGGCGCTATATAAATCATTAGATACAATACAATACAATACAATTATCGACGCAGCTTGGTCCACAGACTCTAAACGTGATGCCTTCTGAAAACTATGAACAGGATTCCGATGGTTTTACAACCAACACAATGACCTCGGTAGACGATGATAAATTCTTTTAAATTGGGTTGATTTTATGTGCTTTGGTTGGCCAGCTTTCAACGCATTGTACAATATTTGCTGAAGAAGAACGCCAATGCAAAGAGTCATCCACAATGCTTACATGTTCATATTTAGACATTTTAGTTATAGCCCCAGACAAAGAGTTCTCAACTCTCTTGAATTTCTTCGTGCTTCGCTTTGTTATACTAACAAAGATTTAGTTAAAGTAATAAATGCGTCTGCACAGACATCGTGGAAGAAATATGCACACAGCTCCAATTTCTGCGAATGTGACGAATGTGCATATATGACGAAGTACAAATATCATTTACATAGTCGGTAAGAGATATTACCAATTTAGGGCAGAAACAGAACCCCAAACCAGCGCGGAAGACGATGCGAAGAAGAGAATGACCCACAGTATCAAAAGCAGCATGCAAGTCAATAAAAAAACACGTTTCACTCATTCAAAGAGCACATGGTCCTTGTATCAACAGCGAGAAGTGAGGATTCTGTTGAATGAAACTCACAGTTTTAAGACTAAAAATGGGAGATTAGTGAGACCCAGATAATCCGAGCACTCCTTCAGAAGAGATGTAGGAATGGCTAATAAGTTTGCTAAAGTCGGCAAGAGTTGTTGGCGGAAAACAGTCCATTACAAGTGAAGAATTAAGATGAATGAATTTGTCCAAAGCAGAACAAGAGACCACTATTTTTGAGCTTGCAGCAGATATTTATGTCAGAAAAAAGTCAAGGATTTAGGTAGCGAGCTCATGGTTTGGTAAGCAAAGAACAAATGTAATTTTGTTCGATGTAACAATTTATTCAGTGTTAACTACAAAGCTTTTGGCGATGAATAGCTTTGCATCTAAATTAGTTGAATATACAGAATTGCAGGTGAAACAAGTTTTCACACAAGTTAGCCCTGTTGCTTAAAACTTGTATGATCTGAGTGAAGGCAAACGTGATCCGGTCAATCACCAAATCCACTTAGCCTTAAAATTCGCTAGTCAGCATAATAACACGTGCAGACTTTGTGTTCTTTTACTGTTGATTGGGCAACAACGGTTGAACAACCGACATCCACAGATCTAAGCCTAATAATCAATCATTTGCATGGTCATATTGATTCCTATCGGTAATAAAGTAGGCTAATGGCAGGTCATTTTGGTAGGGATATATTCGCTAATAGTCTACAACTTTTTCTAAGTCAGTGGTTATACTAAAGCATAATTATTTCAGTACTATAAATTGCGTTTAGATGTACGATCTAGTTCAACGCTGGGCTGCATGGTTTAACTTACTCTGTTAAAGTCGTTGACGACCCAAGCCTCGTATGTCTCACTGTTGACGTGGTACTGGACAATGTTCGTATTTGAATCACTCGTCACTTCTTCTTTTGTGTTCTTGTCTCGATTGTACGAGAACTATATTGACGTTTGAAAAGAAATCAAAAGAAATAAAAAATTATAGATAATTATTACATGTAGATAAACAATTCGAAGCGATTCAGAATAAATCTATCAACTACAAGTCGAAGTGACCTAGCTAGTCATACTTGATCATAATAATGCGTAATACTCCACTTGGAAGCGCACAATGGGACTTACATCAGGAAGCAATTATTGTAATACATTGAAGTAATGATAGGTAGCCTAATTACAAATTCAAAATAAATGAGTAAGTAAGTGTATTCTAACCTCATTCTGGTTTACATACATCTTTATCGGGAAAAACAAGCACGAAGTGAAAGCTGCAGCCAACATCGGCCACCATCCCTTATAAACTCTGCTCTTAAGGCCAACACGACAGACAGAGTCATCTACGCCGCCATAAAGAGACCCGTCACCAGCGATGAACTCAACGCTCAAACGACGGATTCTTGTCCGATATAGGCAGTCGACCACATTCAAAGTTCACCGGGGCCGAGTAGAATCTAAACCTCTCTCGTCCCATCCAGGTACGTGAAGAACAGAACTCATATTTCAAGGTGGCAGAAGTGATTATGACATGACGAAGTTGGTATCCCTTGGGAAGTGAAAGCTGCAGCCATTCTCGTGAGTCGCAACTGTGCACATCAGTTAGTAGCTCATAATACTTTATGTACATTATTATCACTTACTCGCACAATGTCTTTCTGCGCCTGAGTGAACAGATGCATCGCGACCATTCTCGGCTAATAGGCGAAATTCCAAAGTTTGCTCATAATAATTATTATATCAGGCTATGCTCGGGATGCCCTTCACTGGCTCCCTATTCAACAGCGGGTACAGTTCAAAATCCTTTCCCTCATGCGTAACTGCCTTGTTGGGGTGGCCCCATCCTACCTGAGGTCCGTTTGCACCTTTTTCTCCTCCTTACCTGCGTGGACCTCTTTGCGATCTTCGACTCGTGGCCTTATGGCCCAGTCCCTTCGCGTTGAGTTACTAACACTCTCACCTTCCCAGTTCCGTAGACTCCTTAAGACTCTCTTGTTCGCTGACGCAGGTCGAGAGCGCTGCTGATTTCTGAGCGGCGCTATATATATTTTCGGTTACAATAATTATTACAATTGATAAAAATGATATCTGCGTGGGCCTAGATGTTGGATTGATGACAGTTATAGTGAAAATCATTGAAATAATTAAATGCGCTAAAATACAAGATTATGTGCAATGACATAACTGAATACGTAAAATGCAGTTTACCCATATTAGACTATATTCTATGTCATTACTTCTGTCTACAAATAAATAATTTTTGTTTGTTGTAAACCACATTTGTTAGTAGACCATATACATAATTCTGCGTGAGTCACAACTGTGCACATCAGTTAGTAGCTCATAATACTTTATGTACATTATTATCACTTACTCGCACAATGTCTTTCTGCGCCTGCGTGAAGAGATGCATCCCAACGAGGATTGCAGTGAGAATGATGGCAGCAGCAAGGATGCCACTAACTGCGATGATGACATACTTCTTAAACGGACGAGATTTCGGAGCCTCACCATCATGTCTTCCCTTCAAATTAAGCATGCATTATCCCAACGTTTAACGAGTCCAACAAAGACATGTATGAATCTCGCAATAATCAAATTGTAATGTAATGTAAATGAATTTTTATATAGCATTCCTTCAAGATATCTACTCAGAGGCGATCTGAGCCAGCCTATTTTGATGATAAATGTAATTACGAACGATCAGTTAGCAAAACAATGCACAGTAAGCTGAAAGAGTCACCAGTGGCTGGCCAACGCACACACGAGGATCCAACCAGTGGATTCCCGTCGACAGCTGAAGATGGCATAGATGTTCAGAGTATCTGAGCCAAGTTGCGTCGATAGAGTAGAGCGGCCACAAGTGGCATCGTTCGCATACACGGTGACGCTGCCGACGAACAGGCCCTAACTGAGCACTAGAAGATGACGCACGTCTGGCTAGCCGTCGAGACACAAAGAGTATGGAGAAAATGCACTCGTCGCGTGTCGGTCGGTAGATTGAAGAGCCACCAGTGAAAAACGGTCGAGGTCACTCCATTGGTCTGCGTCGGTCGGTCGGTCGCCCTCCAAGGAGACTAAAACACACGGCTACAGGCGGAGTTCACGGTCCGTATGGCTCAGACTCGACTGTGTCTCAGAAGGATGGGTTTGATACAGTCACATAGGCCTTGGCGACTTGCGAAGGAAATGCCCATTAAACGTACAACATCCTTGGCAAAAGTAACGGTACTTGTCGGCTAATTCACCCGATTTAATTTTTCGAAAGGCAATGTATTACATGACTATCATGCATGAAATTAATTCACCCGATTAAACTGGCGTCCAGAACACACAGCAATGTCTTGCAGGATGGAATCGAAAGCGTTCGTTTAATCATAACGATTCTCATTTGCCGCCTTCCAAGACCTCTAAATTCTTTGTGTATTGGTTCCTGTGCTCGGGTCAACGAAGTTTAACGAGTGATTAACCGTTTCGTGTGTTATGACAGGAAGCCTTCCTGACGAAGGGTTACGACTAAATACGTCATATCAAACACTTCCAGTATATATAATATCCCGTGAATATTCATATTGCAGGTCAACCAATGAGCCAAACACCCAAATGTCTTTAGTGGAAAAGATTAAGATTACTATTTGACAGAAAATTCATCAATGGATTAAAAATAAATATTCGGTAATTTTAGCATAATTAAGGTACATATAGGGTGGGGTAAGATGACCCCGGGGTAAGATGGACACTATGAGAGAAAACTAACACAGACATTTTTGTGAGTGTCCGTCGGACACTATGTAGGTGTACGATGGGCAGATGATAATTGCACAAGTATTAACTATGCATGGTAGTGTCCAAGCGTAATGGCAGATTTGTGTTCTACTGATGATTGAGAGGCATGGTGTAGCCTATAAGCTTGTTTTTGCTAAAATTGAGATAATTTTAGTTTGAAAAATCGTAAGGATACAGCGCCGAAATTCGATCTGTATACTAGGGTAAGTAAAATATAGGTTTTCTCAATTAGCATTAGTCCAGCTATCTGTAGAACTAATTTTGAAAGGCATGAACTCATTTGGTACTGTGCTGATGGCTGTGAAGTTGGTGGAGTAGGGTTGAGTGTCCTTATGTAAGGAGAAGATGGACACCCAAGCCTTCAAGCGTTCTTCCATCTTCTCCTTACACAAGGAGCTGTTGCTATAAGAGTTGACAAGTTATGGGTCCATCTTACCCTGCGTTCAAAGTCTGATTTCAAATGTGCCTATAGGAGTATAGGGTAATTTAATTGCTTGTAAAATTCTTTAGCATAAGCCTACGCTTATTATTATCATCATGTAGGCCTACCTTAGAGTTAGTAGAGCCGAAAAGAAATATGTCAGTCCAAAGGAAAGCTATTAGGCTGGTACAGTACTACAGTGGACTCTATTGTCCATGATCCATCTAACCCCAAGTTATTGTCCATCTTACTTCAGTTGTCTGGGGACAAGATGGACATCACACCGGTTCAACTTTGAACTGTAACACAGGAAAAATCTATAATTCTCTGGGCTACTTTGATGCTAAATAATAATTAAGAGATATGTTTCTGAGAGCAGCTTATAGAAAGTTGTTCTTATGCTGATAATTAGCTTTATTATAGGTGAAACATTGCTTAAATTGTCCATCTTCCCTCATTCTACCTTACGTTTAATTCTCCATCCACTAAAGATAGCTTTACCTCGGTAGTGGAAATGACGAACGTCGGAGAACCTGTCGTCTTCTTGTCTTCAGACATCTTCCCTCGCATACACTGAAGTTTTCTGTCAGCAGACGAAACGAAACACTTGTATGACTCTTTCGGTGCACAATGGCTTCTGATTAGTGAACGTTTGCGCAATTTATACATTTTGCAAACAACAAGGAAGTAGCTCCGTAAATTCTTAAACTGGTTTTTTCCAGTCATGCCGGATCACAACAGGTAGATTACTTCAGGGTAGGAGGAAAATGTGGAGAAAAAGAAGGAAGAAGAGGAGGACAAAAACAAGAAGGAAGAGAAGATGATGATGGCTATGATAAAGAACTGACGATAACAAAGACGATGATGGCAGTGATGATGATTAGGAGGAAGACGAAGAGAATGAAGAAAGTAGGTTAATGATGAGGGAGAAAATGAAAAGAAAGATGAAGATAATTATTGGTACGAGAAAGAGAATGAGAAAGAAGGTGGAGGAAGACTACGAAGAGGAGGAAATCGAGGAGGAGTAGTTGAAGGAAGATGATTATGCGGAGTGGCAGAAAGACGAAGAGAAGGAGGATTAGGAGCCAGGTAAGAAGGTCACACGAAAGACGAGCAAGAGAACAAGAAGGTCGTTGGAACCTGTTTAGACAACTAAGGCGAGATGGACGGACGAAGAGAAAATAAAGGGTGGAAGGAACAGATGTTAAAGGATACGTTACTACTTGAAGGATCGCACGCAGATGCCAGCAAAGAAGATGATATGCTGAATTTTATATAACGCCTTTTAAAGAGAGATGAATGCCATTGTAAATAGATAGACCCATAGGATCGAATGTTGATAAAGCTCACAACGAAACAGCAAGCCAGATGACAAAAATCAAGGAAGGACTGAAGGAATGGAATGGTAGAACTTATTGTCTTGGTCGGGGATTTTTACCCAACAAACGAGATCAGATGGCTATAGAATGTAGAATGATAACAATCGCTGTTTTAGAGAAAACGATCCCGGAATCTGAAGCCAAGTAAAATAGAATTTCTCTCCAGAATGGTTTGCGAAATCTATCTTCTTTTCTTACCACTATTTTTTATAAACGCTTCTAAAGTGTATAATTATATGGAAAGAATCGTGTAACCTTTGTATACTTAGCCGACTACTATTTACTTACCTATAGAGTCCTTGCCATAAGCAAAATTTAACACCATGTTTTGTATATTATGCTAGTGTAAGCCGGGTTTTTAACGCTCCTATTGCCAAATTTTAACGACGAGGTGAGAGGAGAGCAGAGAAGTCTAAGGCCGGAAATCAAGCGGTTTTGTTGTAGGCCTAATTAACGGACGAAGGTGGGCTGGTCGATGTAATTTGGACGAATTATAGCTAAACATTAATTCTTTCTCAGAGGTAAAGGGATGATAGAGTGAAATATCCATGGTCGGGACTCTGGATTGTACCAACTTGTTTTAACGAGAACAAGACTCCCGCTCACCGGTTGTATTCAATAAAACTTAAGCGACCTCTAACTCTTTCTTATCCTGTCTGACATAATTATAATTAGAACAATAAATTATTATAATATAATAATTGATCGTTTAATTAATAAATTATTATAATATAATAATTGATCGTTTAATTAATAAATTATTATAATATAATAATTGATCGTTTAATTAATAAATTATTATAATATAATAATTGATCGTTTAATTAATAAATTATTATAATATAATAATTGATCGTTTAATTAATAAATTATTATAATATAATAATTGATCGTTTAATTAATAAATTATTATAATATAATAATTGATCGTTTAATTAATAAATTATTATAATATAATAATTGATCGTTTAATTAATAAATTATTATAATATAATAATTGATCGTTTAATTAATAAATTATTATAATATAATAATTGATCGTTTAATTAATAAATTATTATAATATAATAATTGATTGTTCGTATTATGGCAAGATCATAATAAGCATTACGGACATGCTTATTCTGGCCATGGAAAGTACGTTTACGGTTGTACGGTACCCCAGTGCCGTACACTTCGTAACCCCCAAATACGTTCACAAAATTTATAGACACCTTCATTTCTGTCTTTAATAGAAATACAGTTGAAAGTATCGACACAATCTTTAAAAAAATTAATGTTCAAATGCTTTGTGACTATGATTTATTCTTACTGCTTTGTGTTGTTTCCTGTCGGTCTCCTGTTTCCTTGTTATTCCGGTTGTATTTAAGCTACACGTATTCATCGAATGCAAAGTAATTGAAGTCTCCTTCTTGGATAGCTCTGTGACCAGGACCAATAATCACACGACTGAGAAGTCCTTATCAAACATCACGTGACTAATTGGAGCTAATGCCACTGACGGCTAGATAGCATCACATCGGCGTTGCAGTTAAATATTGTAATTAAGAAAATCGGCGAAATACTAATATTTCGAGTAGAGAATTTCCTGTGGAGATTAAAACATCATTATTTAATATTCGATGATTAAACATACGATTAGTTTGCTCGAGTCTCCTCTCCTCTATCTAAGTAAGTAATCATAATAAACGCCGTTGTTTGGGACATAGCTAATTATAACATCTGGCACGGAGAGCGAGAGGTACCGAGTTCGAGCCCCGTAGGGTAGACGTGCTTTGTGCCATTGGCGCCGCGTATTGTGGAGTGCCACAAGGATCAGTGCTTGGGCCATTGCTGTTCGTACTTTTTATTAATGACATAGATGATGGGATTTTATCTAAAATTTCTAAATTTGCAGATGATACCAAACTATGTAGAGCAGTAAATGACAAAGAAGCGGAGATAAAAGATCTAAGAAGAATGTTCAGATGGTTGGCACTAATGAAAAGTGCTCAGTGATTCTTGGGGAAGAGAAACTGCTGTGTGTTGTTATGAAATCGGGGCATCCTGTTTCCTTGTTATTCCGAAAGGTATTTAAGCAATTATGCACAAGAATGCAAAGGCAATTGAAGTCAAAAAGGCTAACTCTTGGCATGATAGCTCAATGTCACCAGGACAATAATACACGATTGAGGTCCTACAAATCACTGGTTAGGCCACAGTTGGAGCTGCATCCAGGTATGGAGTCCCTACCTGAAACAGGACATGGAAAAGCTGGAGAAGGTGCAAAGAAGAGTAGCCAATGATTTGGGGCTACAAGGATTTGGGATATGAAGAAAGGTTGAAAAGGTGTGGACTAACAACATTGGAGAGAAGGAGGAGCAGAGGAGACGTAATTGAAGGTAAGATTATTACTGAAAGGAGGCAGTGCAGAAGGAGAAGTTTTTGAATTAGCACCAAACAAGGCAACTCGGGGACATAGGTATGCATTATTTAAGAAACCGAAAGGGACATTAGGGCAGAAATGCTTCAGTGCAAGAGTTGTAGATTTGTGGAATAGTTTGCATAGTACTGTCTCAGTGGACACTATCACAGCTTTTAAGAAGAAGCTAGGAAAATTGGGCTATTAATCATGTTCCAGGTTAATTGCAGTGGTTCTAACACAGACTAAACGTCTTCTGAACCACTTAAAACCCTTGTTATGTTATGTTATAACTGTTATTGCAGGTGTCTGCCGTAGTTAAGATTTATGTCTTCTGTCATTTGTGTTCTTGTGAATTGTTTCATTGCATAATTGTACACTGTAACCGGTTGCGGTTTGTCAACTCATTGGCCAATAAAACGAAAATATTATTATTATGTTTAGCCTACAACATGGAATGCATGCATGCATGCATGCACCAGTGACAGAGTGGCACACAGACCGTCGTATAGATTGGTTCGGTGCAAAGGTCAAGTGGAGAACTCTATTTGCAATAGCGAGCTGTTATCCGAGCTTTAGTCAGCCAATTTAGTCAGACTAGGCCGTTGTAGGCCTACCGAGCTGATAACTAGATCCAGTAGGAGGAAATATGTCTAGCAATAACCATTAGTGTGACTTCATCATCATCATCATCATCATCATCTTCATCATCATCATCATCATCGTCATCGTCATCGAATATCATCATCATCATCATCATCATCATCATCATCATCTAGATCATGTATCATCATCATCATCATCATCATCATCATCATCATACATCATCATAATCATCATCATGGATTATCATCGTCATCGTCATCGTCATTACAATCATCATCATTATCGCAATATTATCATCATCATCGTCATTATCATCAATTATCATCATCATGTCATAGGAAAGTCATTGCATCATCATGCATTATTATTGTCATTATCATCATCATCGTCATAATCATCATCATCATCATATCATTGTCGTCATCATTTCCTGTCGTCATATTATTATCATCATATTTAATATTCGTCATGTGAAAATGTTCATCATCATGGCATTATCATGTTGGATCATCATCATCGATTGGTCATGCTCATCATCTCATCTAATCATCATGATCATTGCATATCATTCATCATAATCTCATTAGCCTATCAATCATGAATGCATGCATATTATCATACCAGTGATTATTATGGCATTATTATTATCGTCGTATATCATTTGTTTGGATCATCATCATCATTATGGATTATCTCTATTTGCATTATATTGTTATTATCTGTTATCCGATCTATAGTCATCCAAATTAGTCATCATCATCCAATTATCATTATTATATCATTATCGAGCTGATAACTATCATCCATCATCATCAAAATTGTGTCATCATCATCATCATAATCATCATCATCGTTATCATCGTCATCGTCATCGTCATCATCATCATCATCATCATCATCATCATCATCATCATCATCATCATCATCATCATCATCATCATCATCATCATCATCATCATCATCGTCATCATAATCGTATCATCATTATCATCATCATTATCATCATCATCATCATAATCATCATATCATCATTATCATCATCATCGTCATCATCATCATCATCATCGTCGTCATAATCATCATCATCATTATCATCATCATCATCATCATCATCATCATCATCATCATCATCATAATCATCATAATCATCATCATCATTATCATCATCATCGTCATTATCATCATCATTATCATCATCATCGTCATCATAATCGTCATCATCATTATCATCATCATTATCATCATCATCGTCATCATCATCATCATCATCATCATTGTCGTCATCATCATCATCATTATCATCATCGTCATCGTCATAATCATCATTGCTGCGCCATCACTTTATGCCTTGTGCATTGAACGAAGTTACACATTAAAATAATAATTATCATCGGCTGAAAGGCGACATTCCAAAGTTTGCTCATATCTCAGGCTATATTCGGGATACACTTCACTGGCTACCTATTCAACAGCGGGTATGGTTCAAAATCCTTTCCCTCATGCGTGCCTGTCTTGTCGGGGTGGCCCCATCCTAGCTGAGGTCCTTTTGCACCTTGGTCTCCTCCTTATCTGCGAGAGTTTCTTTGCGATATTAGACTCGTGGCTTTATGGTTGTCCCTCGCATGCGCTCTGCTACGGCCCACTCTAGGTGCTTTGCCCGTGTTGGCTAATCTGCTGGAACTCTCTTCCCCAGTCTCTTCGCCTTGAGTTACTAGCCCTCTCACCTTCCCAGTTCCGCAGACGCCTCAACTAGGCCCCAGACTTGCGATAAATCTTGTATGCGAATCGATAAGACTTAGGTACAGGAGCTGCATCCAGCATTCAGGAAGTTTTTCATATGCATCAACACTCCTACTACTGGCTATTGTTCCTACCAAGCAGTGTATTGTGTACTCTTTGGAGATGTCAACTTAGTGGAACTTATCCGCTTATGCACAACTTTTATGTTAGTTCGATACCATTACGACGTACATTGCAAGTGCATTTGAGGAAATAGGTTTAGAAAGTGACTTCAACGTGAGTGACCCTATGCAATATTTATCAGTTTGTGTAGCAACATCTTTTGGCCTTATTTTGCAGTTGAACAAGGGTAAGGAGTGGAAGAGACCCAGTAAGACTTTCTGCGGGACAGACAGTTCTTACTTTCTCACTGCTCTACGTTAACAGCAATTTTACGACAATTATTATAGGCAACCGACAGAAGTGACAGTGCCCGAGTTTATACCTGTGATACGACTGAAATAATTATATCAAGAGTAGGCAGTCAAGAAAACATTTAACAAACTTTGCTTTACTGCCTTTATAGAATGTTCGTATATAACTCGTGAAGAATTCATCTTCTTCTCTCTCTACCGTCAGGCGTGCGACGGCGATGAGGTCACAACATGACGTCTCCAAATCGCTCTGTCTCTGGTTTTATTAACGGTATCCTTCCCATCCATGTCTTGTGCCCTCAGATCCTCCTGTATATTGTCCACCCAGGTCTTTGTTTGTCTTCCTCGGCTTCGTGTTCCCTCCACATGGCCGTACAGAGCTGCGCCTCGAAGCCTTCTTTCGTCCATCCTTGTAATATGCCCGAACCATGTCAGCCTTCTCTTTCTCAACTTGTCTATTATTGTCTCCCTCTGCCTCAGCTTCTCCTGTTCTCATGTTCTTCTCATTTCGCGAATAACTTGCAACCAGTAAAAAGCAACATCGACGCTCGAAACTTCGAATAGCCTATAACAGTCCACATGGATCTAGTATTTAAATAAGCTCCAGAATATTTATACTATAGATACATAAATTAACATTAACAGAAACAGCGTTAATTTACACAGTAGTCACACTTACGAAGCCGAGGACAAGAGAAAGAAGATCCGATCCTATCCTTCGCTTCTTTTCCAACTTCCTTCTCTTCAGACAAGGTCTGCGTCCGTCAGTCCTTCCGACCGTCTTCAACCGAATGCGTCCTACAACTTGCTCTGACGTTCAGCGACTGACTAAACAAAGACTCCCTCTATAATCGATCCGTGCTCTCAATACTTTCATATTCAGCCCAACTCAGGTACGCTGGTCCCAAGGTCAAGCTTTATAGATAAAGGCCATTTTACGACAGTCAATAAACACGACGTGACTTAGCTATGCATCAGAAACTTCGATATATTTAACCAACAGCAGTAGGCTGCCTAGCTGACAAATAATTATTGTCGTGCAGTGAGTGCATGTGGAACGATCTCTAATATTGATCGCCAAAGTATAGGGGCCTATGATAAACGACATGCGCAGCGCCATGAACACATTGTATCGACCTTCATGACCAACCAATTCTTCTGACCACCTATTGAGGTTTGTCTCCAATTTTCCAAAGATACTCCATAGATTATAGTCCCCAAAGCTCACCTTAGCCAAGCTTCAAAGTACATTATTTTGTGATCTCCTCCATAAGCAACAGGCTTCTTCGTCTTCTGTCTGTCTGTCTGTCTGTGTCTGTGTCTGTCTCTCTCTGTCTCTGTCTGTCTTTGTCTGTCTGTCTCTGTCTGTCTGTCTCTGTCTGTCTGTCTCTGTCTGTCTGTCTCTGTCTGTCTGTCTCTGTCTGTCTCTGTCTGTCTGTCTCTGTCTGTCTCTGTCTCTGCCTGTCTCTCTGTCTTTCTGTCTGTCTCTGTCTCTCTCTCTCTGTCTCTCTCTGTCTCTCTCTCTCTGTCTCTGTCTCTCTCTATCTCTGTCTCTGTCTGTCTGTGTCTGTCTGTGTCTGTCTGTCTGTCTTTCTCTGTCTTCGTCTGTCTCTCTGTCTGTCTCGCTCTCTGTGTCTCTTTCTGTCTCTCTGGCTCTACCTCTATCTGTCTCTGTCTATGTCCCTGTATCACTCTCTCTGCCTCTGTGCATCTCTCTCTGCCTCTATGTTTCTCTCTGTCTCCCTGTCTCTCTGTATGTCTCTCTCTGTGTATCTCTGTTTGTCTATCTGTGTATGTGTCTGTCTGTCTGTGTCTGTGTCTGTGTCTGTCTATCTGTCTGTCTGCATGCCTGTCTCTCTCTTAGGTCCCTTCGTTCTGGAGAGATTTGACGTTTTCGTCCACTGGGTCGTGGCATTGCTCAGAGCCGTGCCTTGGCAATTGTGAGGAAATTGGATGTGTGTTGTTTGGATATGATTTGACGCATCAGGTCTTTATCTTTCGACGTTGCTCATTTCTTAGGGCATTGGGCTCATAAAATCCACGATAAACTTACACATTCGTGTGGTGCTTTTCAGAGCGAAGAATGCAATAGAGCAGTTGTGGTGAACGCAGTGATTCTTGTTCTCTGTATTTGCTAATTGGAGCGTAACAACATGTTATTGTAAACATGATAGATTTCTGTATGTTCTGTAGGCTACTTCATTCTTTCTTTGGGCGCCTATATATCTAGAAGACACTGGCTTTGGAAATTTACAGAGACAATCAAGAGCTGAAGAACATAGTCTCTCAGAGGTAAGTGCCGTCCTTCATTTCCTGCTCAATGGATTTTCAAAATCGCAATAGTAAACTCAAAATTTCTAACGCGCTACTCTAAGGTTAAGCACAGAGCACCAGCTTATTCACGAGCGAAACCCTTCGACTCTAGCAGTCCCTCATTATAGTTAGCAATATTCCGTTCAGCGTCTTTCACTGGTTAGCTAACTTTTTTAGCATAAGAAAGCAGGCTGTTCAAACGGACTGTCGGTTATCCCGTAGTTTAGGTTGGTAAATTATTTGAATGTCTTCAATGCCGTACTTCACGTCGGTAAGTAAGCACTCTATCTATGTCCATGATAACTGTCATCAATCCCGCTTCCATTTCATCTAAAAATTGTCAAGTGCTAAAGTTTTGTTTTGCCTGGCGTGATTTTGAACCTCTGACTTCTGGATTGATAGCCCTGCGCGCTAACCACTACACAATTGCATACACTCATTTGTATTTAAAATAATATATAAAACGAAAATGTTTGTCAGTATTATCTGTATAAAAATATTCCGATATTTCAAATGTAGAAGATGAGTATCCGATCACACAATTTACGGAAAGTAGTCTACAAATCGAATAATGCCATTATTTCGTATTTTGCTGCAATTTGAATTATTGCTAATCCTCCCATCGCTGCTTATTTTCAGTTCTTGCTCATCGACGCTGCTTTCCGTCATGATGATGATGATGATGACGACGACGACGACGACGACGATGATGATGATGAAATGACAACAGGAATGATATAATTATGAGAAGCGGTCTCATGTTTGTGTGGGGGAGAATGACGACAACAGTGACGAACGATTTCAGACATTATAAAACGTCTCCTGTGTTTCTAAATCATTGACCTAATTCTAAATCCAACAACCGTTTCTTATTAGACGCTTGCCCTCTCACCTTGGCAAACCTACCTGCAGGGCTTCTTTGGGTTTCCAGTCGGTCTTGAGCCCTAAATGGCCGTCACCCGAATAATATGGCTGACTCAACCTCTACTAACAGTTGAGTGTTGGCTGATAAAGCGCTTCATTTTACATTTGCAAAGAAACAGTCTAAATGGCCCATCACCTGCAGAATAATAATGGCCGACTACAGCTCTATTTGCAGCTCGGTGCTGGCAATGCATCGCTTCGCTTCAACGAGCAAGTCAAGCACGAGACTTCGCACACCTTGAACTTAGTTTTATAATAATTATAATTATTATAAAACTAAGTCGCATAATTATGCGACTTAGTTGAGAACATTGAATATAGAAGCCAAATGAGAGGAAGTGGGAAAATAGGAAACGAGAAACAGAACAACCGACAGCAAAGCACAGAGCAGTAGAAATAAATCATAGTTAAAAAGCATTAAACGTTTGCTAAGATTGCGCCGATACTTGAAAATTAGGTCAGAGATTCTATTTATAGCTCGGATATTTCAGCAGTTGCTATAATTACAGATATGACGATGGGAGCGTCGGCAAAATTATAAATGACAGGTGCTTACCAAGTAATAATTTATGTAGGCTATGTGTATAGTATAACTCTGATTTTAGGGGACGATGTACCCGTAGGCCTACATCCAATTTATGTAAGACTGACCCCACTTTTGAAAGCCATACTAAACAATGCATTTGATGTCTAATAAGAACTTGACACTGATTATCCACAAGTCAACAAGGTTTTGTAACATAAAACAAAATTCATATCCTTTGCACATCCCATGGTTTGGCGTGAGCCAACCAGTCACTTACATGATTACTATTTTTTAATGACAAAAACTGATTGCTTTTCAAAAGAGAAAAGTGTACCATTGAGTACCTCAATGTACCAAGGTCTTCCCATACATAAGCTTCCAGATAGCTGGGAAGACAGACATCAGAGGAATATGGTGAGCGACTGAAATTGATTCAGTTGCTACATACAGTCCTGAAAATGTAAGTGAACCTCATCTGATACAGCAAAGTGAACTTAATGTTAAGGTTTGCTGTTTTCTGTGGGATAGTAAGGCTATTAGATATACACTATAAAGCAAAGAACTGGCCCAAGAGAGTTAACTTCATTCCTGGAAAATTCAAAGAAGGAAAAGCTGTCTTTGTTTGTCCGACGATTAGGAAGATGCTGAATGACACTGACTTTGAATAAAAATTGAATTGGAATGAGAACGCTGCATGGAAATCGTTTACACATGCGGTCAAGAGTTTTTTTGGTTAACCATAATAGTTAAGAACTACCGTCAGATCATTTAAGATTTTCTCGAGAACTATGAAAAGCTTGGCTGCAGGATGTCTTTATAGATTCACTTCTTGCATTCGTATTTTGACTTTTTTCCCAAGAACTTCTAAAAAATTGGTGATGAGCACGGTGAAAGATTTCACCAAGATATCGAACCATGGAGGAGAGGTACCAAGGCAGATAGGATCCTGCCATGATAGGCGACTGCTGCACTGCTGGCTTTTGGCAGAGGGAAAACACCACAACACACAAAGGAAGAAATAAGAAATGGCAAGTGTAAAAGAGTATTCTTTTTCCATTTTTTAAATTATTATTATTGAAACTGCGCAATGTGCGCATGTTGTGTCAGCTTAAAATAGTCTGATGATGTTTGTAAGAGAAATTATGAAAAAATGCAATTTCATGCAAAATTCATAATCATTGTAACTCTTTCTATGCCCATAATTTTATTCTTAAAAACAATATCATAAGGCCTGAAACAACAGCAAACAGCATGTGCTGCAGGATTTTAATGGCCATAATTATTTGGATTCAGCACTCCAAAATTAGTATAAAAGCAGCCTATCGACCAATGTTAAGAAAAAGGTTTTAATTTGTTGACCTGAGTTACTAGATGTTAACATAATAATTACAACGCCAATGCTTTGAATATACATTGTACATCTATAATTCTGATGTCCAGTCCATCAAAGAAGGGGACAGAGCTCACTGACCACACGTGGTCAATTAAGTAGGCTCGTCAAGCCTTGTTTTTGTTGAACCGGTTGGTAGAGTACAGACTACGTCTATTTCAAAATCTATCATTCCTAGCCCGAGAAGCAATTAATGGTTGTCTACAATTCGCCAAATTCAAATCAACAGCCAACCATCGTCAATAAGTCAAACTAGGTGCCTGCAACCACTTCGTTCAATCCGCCCATTTCCAGCCTCAAACCTAATAATATGTACCCTCCTCTCACTTCGTCCTTGTAATTTGACAAGGAATAGAGATAGTTAAGTCATGAATAGTCTCTCACTAACTTAGTTTTTGCTAAACGGCCAATTTCCCTCTACAAAGGACTCACGAACTCGATGTTTTCCAGCTTTTTTGGAATATCTTCGTGGATTCGGTAGCAATGTGTCTATAAGGGTTCGTATTTAAGTGTTTAGCTGATTTTCTACGGGTTCGGACAGTGCTTAGCACAGTATAACATCGCCACTGTTACAGGCCACTGTGGCCTACTAAAATACACACACCTTTAAAACTTTGGTAAAGTCGTAGTTTACGTTGCTAAATTATTCTAATGTCTTCAATGCCGTACTTGACGTTGGTAAGTAAGCAGTCTACCTATGTGCATGTTAACTATCATCAATCCAGCTTCCATTTCATTGAGAAATATTTTCATCAATCCAACTTTCATTTAATTGGAAAAAATTACTTTTATCAATTCAACTTCTATTTGACGAAAAGAAATATTTTTCATCAATGGAACTTTTATTTAAGCAAAGATATGTTCTCATGGATCCCGCTTCCATTTAGGGAAACAATTTTTTTTATCAGTCCAGCTTCCACGTTAAAGTGACAATATCAAATAATTTAGCAACGTAAACTACGACTTTACCAAAACTTTTTACACGTGTGTAGCCTAATCCTTATGTAAGCGCTCTTGCGACCGGAAAGACATGGATGCTCTTCTCTATGACGACATAAGTAATTTTAGTGGTATACGGATTTTACACGTAGGCCTACCAAAGCGTTTTCGATTGAGATTATTTTTATAGAATCGAATAAGCAACATTCACTAAACTCAGTATGAGATAACTTTTCACGCTAATTAGTCAAAGAACAAATTACAAAGCCAAAAAGGAAAGATGTTAAGAAATTGATGTATATCCTAGCAGGTGTAGAAGGCCAGAACTAGCACACACGTGGCATTTTATACCTGAGGAGGGCGCCACGAAGTCCAACGCACATTATCACTCAAGAAAGTAATTGCGTCATGCAATTTTACGAAATTCGTTAGTTTGCGCTTCGCACTTTTGTAGTAAGGCTCTTGAAAATTTTACTTGGTCAAGGTTGTGAAAGAATTGGCTTCTGGAAGCGCAATTGAATCCGTCCAGTGTAGCAAACAACTTTTAAGCTGGTTCAATTCTTTACCATAAAAAAATGCAAAGAAATGGTATATCTTTTGGAGTGGTACCCACTTGGAAACCGTCACTTTTCGGTTTACGTTCAAAACCGCGATCACAAAACCGCGATCGTCAAAACCGCGATCACAAAATAGCGATGCACAAAACAGCGACGGCATAAAATAGCGATCATCAAAACAGCGATTTCACCAATAGAAAATTTTTAATGTATCACGAAGTATACATAATTATAACAAATGTAATGTTAAATTTGAAGACTTAAATTATGTCCAATTCCACGAAGGTAGTCCAATATGGGTCGATTAGTGTAATCGACAACGTTGCTTTTATTTTGTCTGCAGTTTCTCTGTGGATTCTTCGACATGTATTTGTATATTTGTCCTGCGATGTAGGCCTACTTAACTACAACATTTTAGGTTCAATTAAATTCTCAATCAGAACCAATCAACGCTTTCATTTCCGCTCTCACTCCAACAACTTCAAATGATTTAGTAAAAATGATTAACGCTAATATTAGGTTCGCAATCAGGACCAATCAACGTAGGGGAGACTGGGGCAAGAGAGGCACCTTTTTAGAAAACATGTTATATTTCCGAAAATATCTAACATAATGCCCCCATTTTTCACATGCATGTTGGCAACTCATAAGGCTAACAGAAAAACGTAGAAAATTGACTATATATGGTAAAATATTTTGCAGAACGTGCAAAACACAAACAGATATATTTGACACTCTTGCCCCAAGACTTAGGGCAAGAGTGGCATATACTGGGGCAAGTTTGACATGGAGGCATGCCCAATGGTAGCTAGGCTATCTGAACTATTTATTTGACAGTTAACAACAGTAACGAAAACTGAATTAAAACTGTCAGTCGTATTTAAAATCTTAAGTAAGAAAAAATAGTGGTTAACGACAATTATCGCATTTAAATTGCTTGTCGCCGGGCTCAATAGGGGGGCAGCTTTCATGGCACCACTGCACCAGTACTTGCATGCTAAGCATTGAATCTAAGTTTCTTCGGGTGGGTCGCTGTAAAGCTCTCTGAAATAAAATACAGTAGAAATTGGTGACACTCTCCGCTCTGTATTTCTTAATAGTAGGCTACTCTTCTGTTGCTGGTTCTGCTTCTGTTTCTTTTGCTGCTGGTTCTGCTTCTGTTTCTGCTGCACCTGTTTCTGCTTCGATCTGTTTTTGCTGCTGCTGCTGATTCTGTTTCTTCTGCTTCTGGATCCTCTGCTTCTGGTTCTTATCATTCTCTTGCAGATTAAGTTTCTTCATGAGCGTCCTCTTAACATATTGCTTCTTATCCTCTAGCATTATTTTGTAAGGCGTACTCGTTAGCACGCACAAGCTTTCCCCTTTGCGTTTGCGCCCTGCTTCGCGTTCTGTGTGCGGATGTGCGGATAAGTACTGATGTCCAGCACTGACACATTGGCTATTGGGCATGGTGCTTTTGTCGTATTTGTGCAGCTCAGCATCGTTACCGGACTTGTATCGAAGTACAGCTGGTTCGTTTCATCATCATCGATAGGCTCTGCAATGAAGCTATACAATTATTTATTTTTAGTTTAAATATAGGTGTAGGGCCTATCTAGTAATTAGCATTGTTAAAATAGCAGAAAAATTGGAGGCAATGTGGCGAAGTATAAGTTACATTAGTTCATTCAACTTCATTGTATAATAAATATTAATTAATTAATTATTTAGGTATCTCAGAGATCAGGGAATTACCTATAGATAGGCCTGCAGGGAAGTCCAGCTAAATGTGCGACTTCCGCAACCATACGTTGGCTGCTTTGGCTCATCTTCAAGTTTGTTGGAATTTTCAGATGAGCAGGTGAGTTCTACGTCGATTAGCGGAGTTCTGGAATACTGACAGGCTCGGATGAGCAGGCAAGTTCCATATCGATTGCGGGCTGGTTTAGCTAACGTGTAGGCCTATCGGCCTGTTGTGACTGGATGTCCAACAAAAAGTCTGTTGGTGATTTTCGCAGATTTCGGTTATGCCATGATGGAACACGTGGTAATGCTGGTCTAAGATGCACGGAGGTTGGCGGTCGATAGCCTGGATACTTCTTGCTGCGACGCGAGTTGGTATTAGCCTTTGCTTTCGGCTATGATATCCCATGAGTATTTCAGCATTTGCAAACCTCAGGTTGAATTCTGCGTTTATGGCGTAGGCCCAATCCAAATGTTGTTGCGGTCACATTTGAAGTTCTGGCTTGAAGAGTATATAGCCTTTGATGTACTTAGCTTGTTTAGACAAGTTTTATTTGTGGTAGTGAATGTGGTTGACAAATGTATGTAGCTTGTTAGAGCTTCTGGATGTGGCATTGTGGTATCTCGTGATGAGGAGGCTTCTGCACGTAAGCTTCTGTCTATACTGTTACTGCTTTCATGGACTGAATAAAGTTTCAGATATTCTTAATTGTTAAAGTTAGTTTAAGGAGCAACTAAATAATATAGGAAAAATATAATGGCAAATGTCAAAGTGCCACTCTTGCCCCATGTTCAGGGGCAAAAGTGACATGTCGTGGGGCAAAAACGGCAGATGGTGTGCCTCTTTTGCCCCATAGCTATGCCTCGCCTTAGCGATTCTTTTCGTTATGAAAGGATTAAGATGTGACGTACGATAATGTTCAATTTAAAAGAAGCATATTAGATCTCATAAATAACACAATACAAACAGTGCCTTACCTTCTATTAAAAAAGTAGGGGCTGATCAAAGATTGCCTTTAAAAAACTCAAATTAAACGAAAATCTTAAAAATTGAAACAAAAATAATTGTGACAGCTCTTCTGCAAAATATAGTTTTCCATTGTGTATCGCATCAAACCGGCTAACTAAAACGCAAGGTAAAGATTCTACAATGGTGGCCGTTTTCTGGCTAGTATGGGGTGCCACTCTTACCCACCATGCCACTCCTGCCCCGGTCTCCCCTACATTAAATAAGTCAATCTTCGAATTTAATCGCTGTTTTGATGATCGCTATTTTATGCAGTCGCTGTTTTGTGCATCGCTATTTTGTGATCGCGGTTTTGACGATCGCTGTTTTGTGATCGCGGTTTTGAACGTAGACCCACTTTTCCATTAAAGCCGCCATTGACTGAAAGCCTACATAAATCAGTTGTTATAAACCAATTAATTGAATAGAATCCACATCATGCCATCTGAGTGAATGGTCCCCAGCATCGTTCGCTCGTCCAGGATGGAAGTAATGTCAGAGGTCGACTGGAGGTCAACCACCGATTCCATATGAAGTGCGGAAACGCTTGAACCGTACTTAGGCTACATCAGGAAGAGCAAGCATACTGGCATTTACACCCCTCTGAGGTTCTTAAAAGGCACTTAGGAAGTAGGGAGATATAATTATATACGTCCAGAGTAAATTGAGACGCAACAGATGTCCGGATTAATTAAGGCAGAACCATGATATCAGTGGAATATCCGCCTGATTGTACTTTTGGCATTAAGTCCCTCACTTCTGGGTAGCGTGCAGTCTGCCGAACCACAGCCTTCTATTATATATAACATTTGAGAGAAATGTAAGTTTATAGATTGGCCGGAAGTTTCTGTTTTATTGTCTGGATCCAATATCGGTTTCTTTGATAAAAGGATTTGGCGCTTTTAAACTGTTGGTAGAACTCCATCGGCAGCTGCTGATGGATTGCATTTACGTTGAAAGGTACATAAACAGCGATTTTAATTTCAAGCTATTAAAATAAATAGCCAAGTGCATTTTTATTTATGTTTTCGTCGGTGATGAAAGCCATGACGTCACAAGAAACCTCAGAGGCGGAGGGTAATCCAAATGAAATCGTTCTTCAAGTACCATCTTATAGTAAAATACATACAGTTCCACCAAAAGAGCTTAGAATCATTATATCCGTGCAATAAGCTCGATATACATTTTGCTCACTGCCGTTTGACTGTCTGACTCAGCCTTCCCCAGGTCAACGAATAGCTTCAGGCGTTTCACTGACTTAAGCTACTTTCCACTATTGCGTATTCGTTTAAACTGCTGAATTGTTAGCTTCAGGGGTCATAGAAACCGTGACCAAAACCATGACCATCCTCTAAACCATTGAATCTCCATTGCTTCTCCCTATAATAAACGACTATTGTATTGTATGAGGGAGGAGCAATGCTCGGTCGATGTCTTTCGTCCACTCAGAATGCTCGATGAGCATCAACCCTATAATTCTATATCGCCCTATTTACTAAGTTTAGAAGTGCACAGACGACAATACGACAGAACATCGATGGCGTTGAGCAAATGTGACTTGTTCAATGTCCCTATAGAGTATAGAGCGACCGCCTTGTGGGAAACTCGAATGCGTAGTCTTTGAGTAATTGAGTTGCAAGGCGAGTGATCTAATCAGTCAGTGCTTCTCAGACTACAATTTATTTAACGTTGCACGATAAATAAATAGACAAATAACCGATTATGTGGAACTGGTTAGCACTGTTAGCTAAGTCTTGCCTTGAGTGCACTTTAAATTGTTTTGCAAAGATACATGATTGTTAAGTGAGAAGCAATCAATGCATCTCTTGCAATGTATTGCGACGTGGGTTTCACACATCTATGTTCAAATATTATGATTGTCTGTTACTGCATTCAGAAGAAGAAATCAGTCGACTGGGTTTTAAAACAATGAGCTCTAAAGACAATGAATTGACTGAGAATTTGTAAACGAAGGAACTGATGGCATCAACAACAGGTAACTGTGAACAGCCTTCTCATGATTACGGTCAGAGGATACAACTTGCTTTTTGACTCATAATGTGAAATGCTGTTGTAGATAATTTAAGAACACTAATTATTATAGGCCTACGCATGCTTTATCTTTTGAATGGCATCATTCACGTGCTGTACAATGAGAATCGATAACTTGTCGGAAACTTGAACTCGCATGATGTCATGCATCCGAAATCAGACCAGAAATTAAAACCAATTGCTATATTGATGATACTAAAAATCTATTTCATTTGCCATCAGTTCCTTAACTTGTCATGCGTCTGAGCTGCTTCTGTTCATTTCCTTCGAGGAACTGCAACCGTGTATAATGCTCAAGACACTGAGCCATAATTCTTCGAAAACTGGTCACTACACAGAAACTTATAATAATAATAATAATAATATCTTTTCTTTAATAAGCGCCTGACAAACGCATTGCGCTGTACATTTACATGTTATGCAATTGAAATCTTAACTACTAACAGAACAGACAGCCTTGCAATACATGTCAGTGGCTTAAATCGGTGAAACTGGTGACCTTCTTGCTGGATTGACTAAAGCTGCTCGGAACTGATGGCATCAACAACAGGTGAACAGCCTTCTCATGATTACGTTCATCTGTGGATTTGCTTTTTGCACATTCTTCACATAAGCAGATATATAGATAGTAATATAACCCATTTCAACAGTAATATCTCTCGAAAAACGCAATGGTCCCCAGTTTCCTCGATTACTGGAACTCAATATTCTAGTTGGAATTACACAGTCAAATATAACGAAACTCTATAGACTGTAGGGTGTCTCTTAAAAATGAAAGTTTAAATTTTTAATCTCTCACCCTTTCCAGTTGTTAGGTTCATGGAAAAACAATTTTACGAAAATTTTGGTTGAAATCGGATAACATTTAGAGGTGGCCCTTTGATGTCAAAGTTTTAGCAATGTAGGCCTATTGTTTATTATTATGCTACATAGTTCGAATCATTAAGAGAGGATCAGATTGCCCTATTAATTTGCCAATTTCAATCTAAAGAAGGAGCGAAGAAGGCTACTACTTCTTCTTTTTCATCATCATCATCATCATCATCATCATCATCATCATCATCATCATCATCATCATCATCATCATCATCATCATCTAGTACTGCAGAAGAGAAGGAAGATTATCATCCTTCTTGTGCTTCCGGCGATGGCCCATCCCCAAAGAGAGAACGGTTAAACATAATGTCTTGCACTTGACAGAACCAGCGTCTCATCCAGAAGTGCCACCTTCATTGTCAGTGAAGTTGCAACTAGCCTTTGGCAGAATGTTACTGATTTGAATATTAGCAGGAGTACAATTCATTGCTCCATGACCAAACTTCATTCCACCAAGTCGAACAAGCTAAAATCAGAGTTCACTGTAACTGTACATTTGACAGTTGACAACAAATTGCATATCGATAGTCTTCCAATTCTTATATCAGGTGTTGGAGTGAAGCAGCTACTCGGTGTTCCGAGACTTCCAACCGGAACTACCGAGGCCCAAGCTACTGACGTCATCATGTCTTTGGAGGAATTTGGCACTATGGATTGTGTTGAGGGGGTTGTGCTTTGACACAAATACTGTCCTGCCAAAGGGTGACAATGATGGTGGCATTTCTGATGCTTGCACGATTATAGAGAAGAGGCTTGGATGATATTTGCTCTTCTTGGCATGTCACCATCATATGGCAGAGCCAGTGGTTTGGGCGACATTTGAAGGGACAAGTGGTGCATCTACTGGCCCTGAAGTTCTTCCATATAAGCGATGTTGGAGGCATGACGTGTTCATTTGCAGGTGCCATGGGCACCGTGCATTGTGCCAGATGGATGACCAAGGTTATACATGCAATTAAATGTGGCTCTTTCGTGAGCAGTTCCAAATGACTGCTTCAGAGAAGAGAGGAATTTGTGATCGGGCAACTTTTGAAGTTATCATCCAAATCAAGACCTGGATTACTGCCCCAATCGGAGTTGAAGCACCTCTGAACGACTTCCGACTCATGATTGAACTCCTAAAATACCCCCATGAAGCCATTTTCAGCACAACAAGCAAAAAGCTTGGACTTCATCTATGATACTTTTCTGAGGAGCTGGTCGAACTGGCTCTTTTTGGTTCCAGGGTGTCTGTGGAGATGAAGAGATTGATGTTAGCCGCCATGGACTACCCAGCCCCGGATCACCCAGTGACATCCACCAAAGCGACCAAAAGTTAAATCTGGTGCATTATATAGGGTATATATCTTATAATTATATAGACCCTATATATATACAGGTAGATAGTACAGAATTTGCTAGATAAGCAATACAAAATGATTAGTACTACAACTGGCGATTAATTATCATGTAGCAGTATATACTTCCCATTGTACGAAGTATCATTAATTTTCTAAACTTCATGGCTCGAGGGCCACCTCTAAATATTATCCGATTTTAATGAAATTTTTTATAAAATTTTATTTCTATGAACCTAACAACTTGGAGGGGTGAGAGCGAGAGAAATAGAAAAACTAGTTTTTTACTATATGCTAAGAGACACCATAGGCTACTATAGAGTTCAGAACTCTCCGGCTGGGGTTAAAACTAATATGTCTTAATATCAACATAATTCTATGACCCCTGTGTTTAAATCTATCCATTGATTTCCTGCTCAGCAAAGGATTTGCTTCAAATAGACTACTTTACAATATGAAGGCCAACCACAGTTTATAGAGTTATTCTTGATTTCTGAGATTAATCATCATTCAACAAAGTCATCTGATTGTCCTTCTCCGGCACTTGTCTGTTCTTGATGAACGAGCTGTTTCGGTTGATGGACCTTGATTTTGGAACTCTTTCCCTGTATTTGTTAGTTTTGCTCATTATTTCGTTTTTGGCTTAGACCGACCTTTTCGAAGATGCTTATCCACCATGAGTTGCCTCTGTGTTTTAGCAGACTGACCTTCAGGATATTGACCTGATTATTGTATGGGTTTGATGCGCCATCGGTTGATGCCTTGTGCATTAGACATAGACGCGATAAAAAATAAATGGTTACAGTTAGACCTCTGAGGCAAAATATGTGCATAATTTTATGTAACTCTTGTTGTGCCTCTATTTCTTCTAGACAAAATTAAACTGCGTGCAATTCATGACTTTGATCCAGAACAGATGAATAAAAGAGACGAAAGAGAACTCAACGTTATTTTAGAAAGAATACGTTTAGCAGAGCAAATAGACCATGAACAAAATGAAAAGTATCGTCATCGATTTAAGAAGTATGACACGAGAAAGCATGGGGACACAGAATACGACAAAGAAGTATCTGATTTCTTTAAGGAAATTGGTCTATCAAGGCAGGACAAACAAATTATTGGTCCGGAGGATGAATTAAGAGCATTAAAAGTCAAAGTTTACGACAGACGAGAAGAAGCATGTGACATTGAAGATCAAGAAGAAGCGACTAAAATGGAATTGCTGAAAACGGTAAAGGGGAGAAAAGAATTCATCACGGATGCAAAAGAGATGAATCCACATGAAGCAGAATCTCAATGGAAATCGGATTATGAATCAGCGTCGTCTCATGCCGATGAAAGTTGCGACTCAGAAGATGAAGTGGATCTTTATGCGCTGGTGCTTCCATGTAAAAGAGGAGACATAATGGAGACAGACCATTCCTGTTGAAAATAGCAGGTCACTATTATTATAATTATTATACAGCAGTCAATTATTGCAATTTTATTTCAATCTGAAATTGGTAAATTCAGATATCTCAAGTTTACTCAAAACATAAAAAAATTCTTACTTATAATGGCTAATTCATTAAGATGTTAGCTTATAATTGCTGTGCCGTGATTATAATCCTTGTGCGTAATTCGCAATAACAAAGTTCATTGCAAGACATTTGACTATACGAAAAGAATTCCTAAGTTCATATGAGTTGATAACGTTGTATATTTATGGCTAAAGATGAAATATTAAAACCTAAGACGAAGCCTATAAGAAAAAGTTATCAGTTTGGAATATAATACTAAAAAAGAACAAAAACCTTTAACCTATAGGCCTATATAACGCGTTTCTTACCAGTACAAAGTGACAAATTAAGAATTCTTTCGCAAGACTGATAGTTTACACATAAAAATATGACCATGTAATATTACACCTACATGTAAACCCTTCCGTTGGCTCCAAGTTCAGCAAATTGGGCCTTATGGGTTATAATATATTACACTTTTTAAAAAGAAAATCAGTCTTTATACCTCAGTCTTATCACTCAGCGAGTTCGTTTGATTGCCTTTCTCTGGTCATGACTGTAACAAAAACTGGTTTCAGTAACCGATTTCTTCGGTTACTGGATCTAGATAATTTTATTAAGATTCTGTTCGTTCTATTAATTACATCATACAATAATAAATAAAATTTATTGGTGTATGCAGTTACAGGCACGGATGGTTAATAGCGAAGCATTTGGACAGTGGAAGGATGGGATTCATATCGAGAAGTCGCGTTGTAATGGGTGAGTTGCAAAAGTGGCATTGCTAGTAATTATCTACATATTCCTTGGACAGTGTAAGATAGATAATATTTTGAAATAATAGCCTGAGTTCAGGTTGTTGTTGGTTGCTGCTATTCCGCTTATCTGGTCGAATAAAAAACCGTCCAGTATTCAGACATCTATAGGCTAAATGTTTCAGTTTGCCATCACCTGAAATCTTTAGAATATCATTATATACAATAAATTTTAATATAAACACACATGCTTGTGTTTTTAACAGAAACTGATCATCAGCCTTCAAGGACAACGGTAAGATTCAGAAACTATCTCATCTAACACATTATTTACATAAAACGTAGCGCCTCCAAAACAAACTTTAAGCCTTGAAGTTTTGCCGGTACGTGACTTTATGGCGCCGCCGTTTGGATCGACGATACGGCTGGGTTGCTCCATTTCTATCTCAGAAACACGCACTCGAAGTTGGATTTGATGAGAAAGTTCTTTGGTAAATGGTGGCTGGAGAGATGAAAAAGTTCTATCGCAAAAGAAAGATGGATTGACGACAGAATTCTTGCTGAATTAGAAGTTGCACTTACGAAAGAATTATTTACGTAAATGGAAGCTGGACTGATGAAAACAATTTTTCAATGGGAGCTGGATTGATGAAAATAACTGTTTCAATGTGAGCTGGATTGATGAAAATAATTGTTTCAATGGGAGCTGGATTAATTATAAGAATTTTTTCTTAAAATCGAAGCTGGATTGATGAAAATAATTTCTTCCTTACATCACTGGAAGATGGATTGATGACAATTATCATGGACACTGGGTAGACTGCCTTCTTACCAACGAATAATACAGCATTAAAAAGATTATATTAATTTGCCAAATTCTATTTTCATCAATCCAACTCACCATAAGAACTTGGCTATCCTACTGATATTTCTTTGCATTAAAAATTAACATTATTTACTACGTTTATTAGCGCCAAAACGTTCGGCGCAAAAACGTCCTGCTTCGAAGTTTTGCAGATTTGGTTTAAAACCTGAGCAGTCGTTTGCTAGCATCTGTAAACCTATCGCTTGACCCAGTTGAAGAGCTTTTCGTGAATATTATAAGTAGGGCCTACAAAGTAAGCAACGGTAGGTCAACGGAATTTTTATATTTTAATATTAAAGAAGGAAGAAGGAATGGCGATTGTGATTATAATTGTTATATAATTTATTTCAGTGAGTGGTTGTCTTATTAGTATTAATTAGCGCAGACATCCAATGCACAAGGCATCAATCGAGAGCGCACGAAACCAAAGCTACAGCCAGGAAGATTTGGCATTTCGAATAGTCTATGGAAATGTATTGCGTTCAACATACTAAGACTTACACCTATCTATAAAAATAGGAGAAAAACCAAATAAATCCGTAAATCCCGATCTAGGTTTCATATGCTAATGCAGGTGAAATTGGGCCAAAGCTCCTACTGGTTTCGTCATTCTGTGTCGTAATGTCCCGTAGTTCTGGTCAGCTTTTAGTGAGGAGGCCAATTTCGTGAGCAAATCGGAGATTGTTCACCAGCCCTCCAGTTCATTTAATTTCTGCCTCGCTGTTGCTAAGGCTCAGTGGTAACATTATTGCCTAGATTAGGAAATAATTTTTTTTGCCATAATCCCGTTTATAAGCGAAAGTATTCTGTGAACTTTTTATCTACTTTTATGGCACTTATTGATTTTCCATACATCCCTTGTACAAGTTTGATCTGTTGCCATGGTTTTTTTTTGCATTTTGCATCACTCAAAACACTCTCCAACATGCTATATGCTGTCAAATGCTTGTTTAAAGTGCACGAAGTTGATGCAGGCTTTCTGATTGTGTTCTATGATTTTTGTCAGTATCTCATTGTGAATTGTTGATCAATTGTGTTTCTTCTTGTTCTTCTCCAAGTGTTCTTTCAACATACTGTTTCAATCTGTTTTGCATAATTTTGGTGAAAACGTTTCCTGGAATGCCCTGCATGCCCATGCCTCTATCATTTTCCAATCTTGTGAATCTCCTTTTCTATTGCAAAATGGGACGATTGTCGATTTTGCACAGTTTTCTGGTATTTCTTTCTCTTGTTGAATCATTGTAACAAGTGTAGGCTAAGTAGAGTAATTCTAAAAAGCCTTGCGTAAGTTAAGTTTCCGTTCGTTGCTAAATGAGGTGTTTAGAGTTTACAGATTGATTTTAATCATGTGTATTAATTTCCCCTTATTGCAGCATGCAGCGTTATGGTACAACACAATACAGTACAGCTGTAATTGATTTTCTCTTCTTCCAAAACTCAGAGGTGCACACCACAATTATACAACAGAGCATAGAAGGTGCAGAGCAATTGTGAGTGAAGGAGTTGATCAAGTATTATACACAGTAACTGCCTCGGGCGACTTTCGAACTCAAGATCCGCGTTACAGGGCGCGCGCTCTTATCAATAACCCCCTCGAATTCTATTGGTAACCGGCAGTGCTACCACTCACCGTTTTCATACATCCCAAAATCTTGCCACACAAATCCCAAGATCGGCCAATAGTGTAATAAAATATCTCAAGTAACTGAAAAGGAAAAAGTTGTGATGAAATGTGTTTTCACAATCACAAATTCACAGCTATTCACAAAAATGCCGAGCTATGGAGTTGGAACAGAAAAAAAACTGGGCATTAGGCCTACATGGTATTACCAACTTATAATGTTTACACGTTACAGCAATAATAGGCTAAACGCCTTTCAGAGCGAGTCTCTTATTTGTTATCCTCATAGCATCCTAGATAAGATAATCGCGATATCTAATATTGTTTTCAAGTGCTAATTTACATTTGTTTGCATTTCAGTTGCACGATCTTCCACTGGAGATGTTGGACATTATATTGCAAAAGTCGTATCTACTGTACATTGGATATTGAATTTATCAACAAAGCAAAGAGACGAAGAAGTTATCAGGTCTCTTATATTAGTCGACGTTTGCTTCAATCGAAGAATTACCAGATAACGGTTCAAGAAGACAATCTGGCGTCACCTGAACGGTGATATGTAGCCTATTCCATGTATTACTGTCAAACTTATTTACCTCAACCACAATCGATTACTTTCATAATATATATTCTAATAAAAATATGAAAACTTCGGAAGGCCATTAGCCTATCGTCACACATATTGTTAGCTAGTTATCAAGACAACTAACACAGTGCAGTTTAAGCACCTCACAAAATTGCCGCCTGAAATTCGTTAGAAACTATCGTTAGGGGTAAGTGATGCAAAAGTGGTAGGGTAGAGTAAGAGTGGCATCCCAATTTTCGAAGTATTTACTTATTTCGAGAAACCCATACCTAGTGCGAACATTGACTATCATTAAGTGATATGTTTCCATGGGCCGCAAGTTCCCGAATGTTGAATTGTACAAATTTTATATAAATTTTTCGATATTTCACGTTATTTCCAACCTTCGTGAATATCTTATAGGCCTATATTGTTCACATCCAGTATTAAGACTTGTCAACGTTTTATTTTATTTTTATACCATGCAGGAAAGTGTGTTCTTTTTAACCCATTTTAGCCCGAATTTTTTTTTCTCATTTTTATTCTTTTACACTATTGCTTTAGTGACAAAATGAAGAGGAAAAATATTCTGTGAAATTTAATTATATTTTTTCCATAGAAATTTGCACAAAATATGTTTGTTCCAGAAGTGGAACTGTGGGAATGTCAGGGTACATGAACATTGTTGTAAGATAATTTCTTATTTAGTTCTGATGAAGTTTCTAGTGAAGCTAAACAGCAAAAAATTCACAGCTTGCATGTCTAGTGGGTTTTGTGAAAGTGTGGGAAGCAACTTTCATGGAGATTAATGTTGCACTTTGCACACTTCTTTTTCGTATTCTTCTTGCAGTTAGCACAACGGTTTTGCTTCGAAGCTGCTACAAGGTAGTGTGACTTGCTATCGAAACGAATCCCTCGTAACACTTTCTTTGAAAATGTTTTGTGACTGCTTGATTCCGCGGGCCGTCCGGAAGTTGTAGGTTCAACTCCGTATTTCTGCAAATAGGTCAACACAATGTTTCGTCGGAACTTCAATAAATCCAATGGCATTTCTTTTCCTTCCGTACTTTCGCGATACAATTGCCATGCATTGTGGACGCTAGTTTCCAAACAAAACACAAAGACAGCCCACCACCACTTCTTAGATCTCATAGCAACTCTATAATTTCCAATGTTCTGATCCATGCGATCCACTCCGCCCATGTAAGTGTTGTACATAGACACAAGAAATGGCATGTCGATCGGAATTTTCCTTTTCTCAGATTTGTTCCATCGAAGACAAGATGTAATTGGATTGACTCCGTAAACATTGCTCAGTATGTGAACTGGGGAGTGGTCATTCCATGCAACCACTAGACTGTCAGTGTTGACGTCAGTTCTGTAATCCATTGATCCTCTCGTTGATTTTTTTGGAAGACTGACAGGGCATTTTTCTGTTCTGTTGACCATGACAGTACCCGTATAGCCAAAACCTCTTTCCAGAAGATGTTGTAGAAGTTTTGGTGAACTGAAATACCTGTCACCAAATATTTTGAAAGGAACCACGCTCGGCAATTCAGATACCAAATCTAGGACAACACTTGCACCCAGACCAATATTCTTGTCAAAAGCAGGACCGCTCGCACCTTGGTACGGATCAAATTGAATTAGATAGCCAAACCGGTCACAGAGACACCAGAACTTGAAGCCAAACTTCACAGGTTTACCATGGATATACTGTTTCGCTCCATGTTTACCGTAATATGGCGCCATACTCTCATCAACACAGATGTGTTCTTTCAGATTTGCAAAGTTCAGATAGCGTTCATTCAGCATCGTCATGAGAGATCTCATCTTGCCAAATCTGTCATTATCTGGGAGATGGCTGTTATCTGAACAGTGAAGGTAACGCTTGATTGTGTCAAAACGGTTGCGCCGCATTGCACGTGAAACTGCGGAATTGAACGTTTCAGTGTCCACCTCCCAAAACATTCTCCATCTCGGCACATCGACATACCCAGATAACAGAAGAATGGCCAAGAAACATCTTATTTCTTCAGCATCAGTCTCAAAAGCATGGTCATGCTTTACCTCTCTTCCGTACAGTGTTGTCATCTCGGCCAAAAAGGTGCAAATGTCATCGTCAAAGAAAAATTCAAATGCTGTCACTGGATCCAATGGAATTGTGAATGATTTTTCTGGAATGTTGAAGTCAGGCCAGTTTGGTTGGATGTCTTTTTTTACCCATTTGCGTGGAATCAACGTTTTCCGTTTTGTGGTTGTGACTGCTTTCGCAGCAGATTCAGTAATTGTTACTGAATCAGCGACTTCACTTACATCGTCACATTCCACGGGATCACCACTAAATTCGTCGTCACCAGTTGCCAAATCTTCACCTCCCATTTCAACGATTTCATTACTTCTTGTTCGCAATCTTCCTTGGCAGGCGCTCATGAGTTGACGGCCACTTAGGTTATTCATGTTACCTCCTTCATCTTCGTCTCCACTGTCTTCTTCACTGTCAACTCCATCTCGAGGAGGATCAATAAAAATGTCAGCACTTGCGAAATCTTCGTGATCGTCAAGTGCATCCAGCACTTCCTTTACCGTATATTTTCTGTACAGTGTGCATAAACAGGACATATAATTGTTACTGCTGTTATACAGTTGCCAATAGAAGGATACAAAGTCTTGATACATATGTCCCCTTCCATAACTATTATTCCATTTGCAGTTAGTATGTGAATTATTGAGCGTTTTGATTGCATAGAGTACAGAAAGCAAAAATACAAATTTCAATTAGCCATGGTGCTGCTGGTTCCCACAGCTCCACATATGGAACATAAAGTTCAAAGAACTAAATTCCTCAGGATAATTTCTTTTAGACAATTTCTATGTATTACACTAATTTCTATACAGTAATTCCCGTTGAAATTAGTTATGAAATTAAAATTTGAAATAAGTAATGACATTATAATAATTACCTTCTTCTGGACATTTCCAACGGAAACAGGAAATAATTAATGTAAAAAGTAAAAAAATTGTAATTGATTAATTACAAAGAATTTCAATGAAGTTTCACCAAAAATTGATGTATTGTTTATTGCTAAGCACTTCCTGTCCATTACTTCCGGTGGGAAGTTCAAAGTACGTAACCCGTGACATTTTATCCCCCTTGTTCCAGAAGTGGAACTGTGAGCTAAAATGGGTTAATGATAAATGTTTGATGGACCGGAGTCAACGCAGTAATTCTGACTGATCATCGTAGTTATAAGCACCCAAATCGGGGCAAAAGCGGCACGTAGGCCTAAGAGCCACTCTTGCCCCGTTTTACGTGCCACTGTTGCCCCATTACTGACACTTTTGCCCCAGTGGTATGCCAGTCTTGCCCACATAATTGGTTATCAGGTTTACAATTGAAATTGTAGCATCATGGTTCGACGTTATAAGCACAGGACTCGGCGACGAAGTTACACTGACGAGATATCGTGTCATGCGATGAAAATGGTGGCTAGTGGTGATTTGTCGAGACGCCAAGCAATGATAAAGTTTGGAATTCCAAGAAGCACTATGGCTATACGCCTTAAGAATCCTTGTTTTATGCCTACAAGCCTAGAACGGTTTAAGCTAGTGATTAATGAAGGGCTTGAAAAAGAGCTTGTGGGTTACACAAATGATATGTAGACCGTTTTTATGGCTTAACAATAAATGATCTGCGATCCTTGACCTTCCAGTTTGCGAAGGGAAAAAATCTTGACCACCCGTTTTCGGAAGAGGAAAAACTGACAGGCATAGATTGGGTAAGGTCGTTTATGAGAAGACATCAGCTAAGTTTGCGTCGCCATGAACCAACAAGCATGCCACGTCTTACATGATTAATCTTGGTCTGGTATTCCGTTTCTACGACATCTTAAAGGAAGAATTGGGCAAACATGGATGTGAGGCAAATCAAATCAACATTGTGAAAGTGGAATAACAGCTGTGCAGACACCTCATAAAGTGATCTCGAGAAGAGGCTGCAAGCAAATCGGAAAAGTTGTTAGTGCAGAGAAAGAGATAGCAACAACAATTATTATCTGAGCAACGAGCGTATCTGGAAATTTTTTCCACCATTTTTATTTCACCATTTTGTTCCAGGCTTTATCCCAGCCGATTTTCCTAGTTTGAACAAACACTGTTCCAGAGCTCACACTCTTCTTTTTCGTTCAATTTTCTCAAACCCTTGTCACATTCTTCATCTCTCAAACCCTTGTCACATTCTTCACAACCTCCTCCCTCCCCGTAAGGTCACTCCATACTCCCAGGCCACATGATCTCACCCTACCTAGAGTTGATGCCTTTGCAAAAAAGTTTTATTACGCGAATGTTCTATGACTATGGATACATGTTTCTATTATTTATTTCTTCTGTAAGCTACTCTGCGTTTGCTGGTAGTCAAATAAAGAATAAACTTACTTAGTTACTTACTTACAATGATTGTTTTAAAGAGAAAGCTCATGTCTGACCGTCTCATGAAGGTGCTCTCATATCTACCTGTGAAGAAATTCAAACAAGTGATACCACTGAAGATCAGCCTGTCCTGACCTGTGAAGCAACGTCTAGTAATAAAGTGGCTTCACATAAAGGATTGGCGTATATTTCTCTTGTTCAGATAAGCCCATTACCATATTCTTCTGGTATAGGCAAACTACAGCTGGGAAGCGTAAAAGAGTGTACGCTCAACAGTGCTGTCGGCAAGTCCATACAACGCAAGTCTAGAGGAAAAAGTGCAAGAGCTGGAGCAAAGAAGTGCATGTATGGAAGCCAAGAATCTAAAGTTCTGCAGAAAAAGCGCACGTAAACAGGTCAGAAAGACTTTACGAAAAGGGCTACTGGCATACATATATTGCCGCGAATTATACACGGAATCAATAACTGAAGACAAGACTGGCTCCAATGTGACAAAATGTCAGAGCTGGTGCCATGAATATTGTGCTCCAGCTGAACCAGGAGAGAAGTTTGTATGCGACTATTGCCTTGGCTTGGGATAAAGAGATCCTATCTAGACTAACATGAAGAATCTGTTTAATACTTTCGTGCATTCAGTTCTTTATTTTGTTGTAAGTTATAAGTCACATGCATTAGACTTATTTCTTGGTTTCTTTCGTCTTTGATACTTACTGACTAAGACTTTTTCCTAGACATGTGAAAATATTGAACAGTGTTATAATTTTGTGATTCAGGCATACTCTGTCTCTCTCTGTCTGTCTCTGTCTGTCTGTCTGTCAATTTTTTCCATTTTATAAATAAAACAGCAATTCTTGCTTATTGTTGTAAGACAAAGTTGTTGAATGCATATGTTCCTGTTTCTGGGGTAAGAATGGCATGCCAGTGTTTTAAACAAAATGATGCTTCATTTGTAACAATAGCCTATAAACTAGTCCATAGTTGTAGCGAAATATAAAGGCACCCAGCTATATCCGTTTACGTTATGATGTTGCATCAGCCATTTTCAGACAGATAACGCGTATTATAATTTATTTTGATCACTTCCAGTTTTCAAAAGACAAATAAGTAAGCAAGCAAATGTAGCCTGCATTACCTCGGTTATATCGAGTATGACTTTTGAATGGCGTGAGATACCACCATGATGTTTACCTCAAAATGTGCCCCAATTATTCTGCTACAGCTACCTAAAATGTAAAAATTATATTATGAAAAAAGTTATGCATAAAACGTAGGGGGGTATCCACCCCCATTGGAAGCCCGAGGGTTCATGCCGAAGATAATATAAAGGAAGTTGAGACTATCTGGACACATATGCAGAATGAGCAAAGACAGGAAAATCAAACCGCTAATGTTCGGAATAATGGATGGTGCAAAAATATAGGACGAACTCACAAAGAGTGGGTGGAAGACAAAACTGAATGGTGTGGAGCATCGCTACAAGAACCGACACATACTGCGATGGAGATGCGGCATTGGAAGAATACAGTGAGAACGACATAAGACACCTACGGTCATTGAACGCATAGTCTACGATAATAACCTTTCACATTTTGCTTAGACTGTACATCCCCATGCTAGGAAAACGAGGGGATATAGGTAAGTTGATTAAGTGTTATACGTTGGCCACGTGTAGCGAGGGAGTCCCACAAGATTCTTCCAACATTTCGGAGGGCCGAAATCCTTTGATCGTAAGGTCTTGCAATGGTCTTGATCAACTTCACAGCGCGCTATGTGTATCCAAACAGCCGGAGCCTCCTTTCTTCAGTCATTTCGATGTCCAGGCTTGTGTCCATGGACCCCCTTCTGCTCAACTCCTTCTTGCTAGTCAAATTGAGGCTCTCTCCCAAGATCTTCATCTCTGGATGTCTTCTAATCGTCTTTCCTTAAACTCTTCTAAAACCCAGCTAATTTGGTTTGGAACTCCTCAGCAGCTCAAAAAACTTGACTATGCATACTACTTGTCCTCCTGCGTACTAAAAGTTTTTTATTGTGTCAAAGCGCCCTTGTAACGGCATGTGCCGTGGTACGGTGCTGTAGAAATTGTCATGTTCATCATCATCATCATCATCATCATCAACTACCTGGAGACGAAGCTCGATGCCTACCAGCGGCGATGCCTCGGGAAGATACTACGCAATGTACGCATTCCTATACAGCGCATGTCTCCAGTGAGGAAATATACCGCCACAGGATGCACATTCCAGTGTTGGAAATTGTATTCTATTGTATTGTATTGTATTGTATTGTATTGTATTTGGCTATTTATAAAGCGCTTCTCACAGCAAAAGCCTTTCAGAAGCGCTCCCAGTGCGAGCAACCCGATGGAAAAAGGCAGGATTTTAGTTTAGAAAAAGATGAGGAGAGACTACCAGAAAGGATGACAGAGCGAACCGGTGGAGGAAGTCCATTCCACAGAGAAGGACCTATGCAGGCGAAGGATCTGGATTGAGCCATCGCAGTCCTGACACGGGGAACAAAAAGGTCAAGCCGATCAGAGGATCGAGAGAGGACGCAGCGAAGTGGCAGAGAGTGGGCGAAGCATGAGATCGCAAAGGTACTTCGGAGCAAGACCCAGATGAGACTTAAGGACTAAAATAAGAACCTTGAATTGTATTCGACAGATAGAGGGAGCCAGTGAAGTTCTTCGAAACCATGAATGAAGAGATGTGAGAGAATCGAGGAAGACGAGCAATCAGTCTAGCAGCAGCATTAAGTACTGACTGTAGAGGAGATAGGCGAACCTTAGGGAGATCCAACAAGGAGAGAATTACAGTAGTCTATTCGAGAGCAGACGAAAGCGTGGACAATTGAGGTGAAGGTCGAGGATGAAACAGATTTCGTCGCCTGAGAATTATCTTCGCGTATCTCCATTTTTGAAAATTCCGAGAAAAACGAGGTAGAAGTGTGGGCACTATCGGACGAAAAAATAAGAAATTCAGTGCAATAAAGCTTCACATACAGACGTCATATTAAAATATCAACATCGCCTAAAGACAATGCATTAAGAAAATTTAACAATTACATTTGTCTTAAGAAATTTGTGAAAATTTGTGATTTACAACGATTTCAAATCAGTCGCCTGAAAACATAGGCATGAAATTATAAAAAATACAACGACCAATCATCATCGAGTGTGTTCGATGAAATGTTCATGGACATAGTACTGATTTTTTAAGGAAAAAATTGTAATTGTCTGGATATGCGACACTATAGTCCAGAAAAACGCAGAGTGTTATAATGTTGTATATCCTGCGTCCAATCAATGATGAGCTTTCCAACGGCATACAGCACGTGACACTGCTACACCGTGGAGATACGATAAAAAACTCTGGAAGCAGGACATACGACAGGTAGTTTTCGTTGAATATCTTTAAAACGACTTGTCGTATCTCGTAGCCATTGAAACTGAAGGAAGATAAGAAAAAATTCTGCTACAAATCAACTCTATAAACTGCTTTTCGCGAAAAAAAAAGTGGAGATACGATAAGATCATTCTCAGGCGACGATTTGCGAATAGCCCTGACACGCCTTAGTTGGAAGAGCGAGTAAGCATGGCAATGTGTTCAGTAAAAGTTAGAGAACTGTCTAGAGTGACAACCACCAGGTCTCGGACACTAGACGAAAAGGTAAAACGAAGAAACCTTTCAGAGAGTAATCAATCAGAAGACAGTGGCAAGGATCATAGAAAACGGAGGAGGTTTAACGTACAAACTTTACATAAGTTCTTATAATTGTACATACTTAGCTTCATAATAATGATGATTGCAGATAAGCATTTATATTCGAATTACATAGAGATCGTTCCTAGACCTTAAATAATTTCTATGATTAACTGTGCCCTAGCGTGTCATACACTATAGCCATTGTATGATAAGCTACATAATCACAACTACAGAACCATTGGTGAAAACGTGTGTAAATAAAAGGTCATAATAGGGTACTTTTAGGGCATACTTAAATTACAAAGGGACGTTGTAGAACCATTCTGAAACTTTGTTACGACCACTATGAAGAAAGTTATTTCTCACGAAGAATCTTTAGTGGAGGTTGTAGCAAATATTTGGACTAAGAAATTCTACTTATATGCATCACTATGCCTTTTAATAATTTCAGTAATAACTAAAATTAATATGTTAAACTTGAAACTGGTCGTAGACTACTGCTGAAATGCGCTTTGTGATATCACATCAAGTTCATTTGCTGACTTGTAGGCTACTTTCCACTCACACTTTAATCTGACAGTTGAAAATTATCATCGTTTTAAAATTGCCAGCTGTTTATTCAAAACATCCAAGGAATCAACTGAGGTTTTGTGCTTTTGCACACAGAATACTTAATATTTAATTCACTGCATCTGGCTTTGCTGCTCCGTAGCCTATTTGTTGACTACCGGTATTGAAATTGATATATCACGTATTTGAGCTTTAACCCTCGGGCTACCAAGGGGGGGGGGGTTATTACGACCCCCTATATGTTTTTCGCTTCGAAAACTTGTTCCATGTGGAATATAATTTGATAATTTTGATAATTTAGGTAAGAGCAGGATAATTTGTGCACATTTTGAGGTAAACATCATTGTTGTGTAGCTCACGCCATTCAAAAGTTACACCCGATATACCTGAGGTACCAGGGGGGATTGATACGACCCCCTTAGTTTTTCGTCTATAGCGTACTCAGTTTTCTTCTAGAATATGAAACAAATATACCATTCTTTAGAGGAATGTAGGGCTTCATTTACATACTTAGATGTGTTGTCTTTTGTAAAACCGGAAGATGTGATCAAAATAAATAAAATACGCGTTATCTGAGTGAAAACCGATATTTCCACGTGAATGAAAGTTCTTGTGACGCCTGTGATAAGTATGTATGCATGTAATGTATCTATGTATGTATTTATGTATGTATGTATGTATATATGTATATATGTATGTATGTATGTATGTATGTATGTATATATGTATGCATGTAAGTATGTACGTATGTATGCATGGATGGATCTATGTATGGATAGATGTATGTATGTATCTTGTACGTATGTACTGGTAAGGTATGTATGTATGTATGTATGTATGTATGTACGTATGTATGTATGTATGTATATGTATGTATATATGTATATATGCATGTATGTATACGTAATGTACGTATTTATGCAGGGATGTATGTACGCATATATGTTTCCATGTATGAATTTGTATGTATGTGTGTACATGCATGTACATGTATATAGGTATGGATGTATATTTGTATGTATATAAACATGTGTAGGGATGTATGTATGTATTTTGGATACATAGATTAGTTTCAAAACACACATAATCTTATATTTGTTTATTTAATAAGTGCTGGATGTACTCAATAATACAAGATATCGCTAATTATCGGTGCCTTTGTTAAAAATTATGTAATTTCGATGTGCATTCACATAATGTACAACTAAATATACCATTTTGTGCAGAAATGAATGCTGAATCCAATGATTATTACAAGTTATGATATGTGAAACCAAACATGAAATCCAGGGGGGGTCGTCTCAACCCCCCCCCTTGGTAGTCAACGTCACAAAAAAACCTTGGTAGCCTGAGGGTTAACGTGAATTCATAAATTGGCGCGTTATGTCATTTTATTTAGTTTGTATTAAAAGCATTCTATTTTTTGTTTATGAAAATGTTTAGTTGAATATTTTGCGTAATTTAGACAAAAATTTGTTTTGGTCAAGTATCTACGGTCTAAAGAATATTGAATAATTCAAAACATTAAACTGCAGTTATCCAAAACCACAATGTAAGAAATCTTACATCATGTCCAAAACTATGTCTAGTTTGACATTTGAAATACTTTTTGTTACCTTTAGCGGCAATAAAAATCGAAGTGCAAACGGATGGTTTCTGTGCAACCACTGAAACACAGCTACTACATGAAAAAATTGAAGAGCTTCAAACCAGAACCAAACCGTGGTCACATCAAATTGATAAACTCATCAGTCAACTGAAGAACGAAGGCATAGAAATCCTCAACTCTCAACTGGATAGACAGACTGTGGTCGTTTGGATCTGGTGTCATACACAAAGAGCCTTTGAACTTATTGAAGGGCTGTACGAATCGAATCAGCTGAGATATATATTCTTCGAAAATAGTCAACCATCTATTTCAAAAGTGATTAACATCGATGGGAATCAGTTC